>JAFMOD010000318.1:422761-435533 GCA_019802435.1 Corydoras maculifer | reverse complement strand
CAGGTGCAGTGGAGATGATGGGGTGAGGCAGGTTTGATGGAGATGATGGGGTGGGGCAGGTGCAGGGGGGCAGGTACGACTGATGTCTAAAGCACTCCAAGCTACAACTTAACTACAACCAAAAGCCACATTCATTCATTCATTCAAATCCCTCCGTTGTCTCCGCCTCTCTAAAACCCCCCTCCCCCTCTCACCCCCCACCTCCCTCTCCAGTTGCCCCCCGTGTGAACTTTAATGCAGTCAGTGGGGCAGTTATCAGTTAGCATGCCGGCTAACTCCGCTAACCGAGCTGCAGGACCCGGCGGCGGGTTCGTTCCTGGGGGGTGACCCCCGCTCCTGCCCGCCCGCCTCTCCCGCCCCCGACCCGGCTCTCGGCGCGGGGCTGCCCGTCGGTACCGCCGTGACTCAGCGCTTTAATCCCGGGGGCAGCGGCGGGCCCGCCGGACCGTTAGCATGGCGGCTAGCAATAACACAGCTCCGCTGAGCGCACGGCGGCGGACGGGCTGCACCGCCGCGGGGGCAGAGCCGCGGGGACCGGGGGGTAAACCCGGGGCAGGTTACCGGAGAGAGAGAGAGAGAGAGAGAGAGAGAGCGTACCTGAAAGTTAAAGACCTGTACGGGCAGCGGCATCTCCTCCTGCAACAGCACACCGGACACTAACACATCCGGGACATTACGGCGGCGGCGGCGCGCGCAGCACGCACAACAACACGCTGCGTGCGCGTAACCCGGAGCCGCGTCGGGAGCGAGCATTAACCCGTTCATTACCCGAGACTGCAGCGCTGGCAATCACTAATAAATAATAATAATAATAATAATAAATCACTAATAAATAATAATAATAATAATAATAAATCACTAATAAATAATAATAATCATCATTCATTTATTATCTTTCGCTTTATCTTTTAGAGTCGCGGGGGGGGGGGTCGGGGGGTCCCAAATACCCATCCAGGGGAGGGCGCTGGGCAGATACACCCAGGACAGGGCGCCAATCCATCGCTGGGCACACACTCACTCACACACACACACACACACACACACACACACACACACACACACACTCTCTCTCTCTCTCTCTCTCTCTATTTGGGGCAATTTTGAGAACTCAATTGACTTGATCCATGTTTTTGGACTGTGGGAGGACATTGGAGAACCCGAAGGAAACCCACGCAGACACGGGGAGAACATGGAAACTCCATGGGGATTCGAACCGGGAATCAGTAGTGCTGAGAGGCGAACGTGCTAAACCACTAAGCCACCGTGCCACCTAATAATAATAATAAATCACTAATAAATAATAATAATAATAATAATAATAATAATAAATCACTAATAAATAATAATAATAATAATAATAATAATAATAATAATAATAATAATAAATCACTAATAAATAATAATAATAATAATAATAATAATAAATCACCAATAAATAATAATAATAATAATAATAATAATAATAATAATAATAAATCACCAATAAATAATAATAGCGGTTATTTATTCATTCATTCATTGATCATTGTCAGCCTAATCTGAAAAAGGGGTCAAAAGGGCGGGGGGTGGGGTTTTGCCAATGTATCGCTGAGCACACACACACACAAACACACACACACACTCACTCGCTCACGCAAATACACACACACACACACACACACACACACACACACACACTCTAATGGGGCAATTTGGAGAATTCAATTGACTTGATCCATGTTTTTGGACTGTGGGAGGAAACCCACGCGGACACGGGGAGAACATGCAAACTCCACCCAGATAAGGATTCGAATCAGGAATTCCTAGTGCTAAGAGGAGAACATGCCAAACCACTAAGCCACCGC
This sequence comes from Corydoras maculifer, assembly GCA_019802435.1. NCBI lineage: Eukaryota > Metazoa > Chordata > Actinopteri > Siluriformes > Callichthyidae > Corydoras > Corydoras maculifer. Next base: position 433,689 of record JAFMOD010000318.1, on the reverse strand, counting down.
GCCGCCACGCTGGCGTTATTAAAAATACAAATCGTCACAGCGTGCGCTGCGAAACGAAAAGACTTTATATAAATTTAATATAAATTCATTTGAAAAAATAAAAATCTCGTTTGCAAACAGACAGAGAGTGACCTCAGAAACCATCTACGTTGCTATGACAAAATCATGTTGGTGGGCGACTCGACCACACGGAGGCGCTAGAAATCGATGTGCAGAGTGCATTTTGTTCCAGAGGTCATCACTGGAGCGGTCAGTTAAAGCACACAGACTTATAACTTATAACTTAAATATAAAACTAATAACATATAAAACAATAATTAAAAAAACGTCACATTAAGGCACAAGATCCACAAAGAAAACACACACAGTGTTTAGAACACCAGCATCAAACACACCGCAAATACAGCAAGCGTTATAACTTACATTCTGAGGAATTGGTATGTTCTCCCTATTTCTGTGTAGGCTCCCTCTGGAAACTCTGCACCCGAACCCCCCCCCCCCCACACACACACACACAGTCCAATAACATAACTAAATTGCCCCTGCAGTCAAAGTGTGTGAATGTGTGTGACTGTCCATATGAAGGACTGGCGACCTGCTCATGGTGTTTCCTCTTATTGTATAAAATGAGCACCGGGACAGGCCCCAGGCCCCTGGGCGACCCTGATTATCCATCCATCCATTATCTTCCGCTTTGTCCTATATTAGGGTCACGGGGGGGGGGGGGTTCCCCATGTCCATCCAGGGGAGAACGTTTTGGGCGCTGGGCAGATACACCCAGGACAGGGGGGCAATATATCACTGGGCACACACTTACACACACTTCAAATGGGGCAATTTGGAGAACTCAATTGACCTTGATCCATGTTTTTGGACTGTGGGAGGAAACCAGAGAACCCGGAGGAAACCCACACGGACACAGGGAGGACATGCAAACTCCACCCAGATGAGGATTCGAACCGGGAATCCTCAGCGCTGAGAGGAGAACGTGCTAAATCACTAAGCCACCGTGCCGGACCCTGATTATGTACACGGTTAAGTAATTTAACGATTGATATTTTTAAGATTAAATAACCTCACAGATCCATAGACTTCAAACCCGAGGTACAGCGGCTGAGTGAACGTGGTTATGTCTCTGTAGAGGAGCTTCATCGTATCAGAGACGCTGTAGAAGGACAGAGTTCCTGCACCGTGGTCCACATACACTCCGATTCTGGAACATGGAGGTTCTGGGAGCTTGGTGGCGGCGTTGTTGTGACAGATATAGAGAGCAGAAGAAAACCACAGATTACAGGACAGGTTGTTATTACCAAACCGGCTCCGGTGACCGTCTCCTTTCCGGTTGATCTCCTTATAACAGACTGAGATTCCCAAATCTCCGCTCCTCTCCACCTCCCAGTAACAGCGTCCACTCACACTCTCCTCACACAGCACCTGTATACAGGAGTCAAATCTCTCTGGATGATCGGGATAGGACTGAATCCTCTCGCTGAAGGTAGCCACTCTGTTGTCCTCAGACAGAAGGATTTGACGATGAGCTGTGTTCGGATCCAGAGTCAGCTCACAGAAATCTGAACGAATGAGAAATTAAAAACACGTTCATATCATTGACTTCACTCTCAGAGGGTTCAGGTTAGGACCAGGTTAAAGGTTAGTATGAGGTTAGTTTAGTTCGATTCTGATCAAACCTACGTTGGAGAAACTCTTCTCTGGTCTTCGGTTCTGATGGTGGAACTGTTGGATCTGCAGAAGCTGTGGAGACAGCAGGACAACAACGTTCATCACCTTCACAGCTCTTGGAATGAAAATGGTGATTATTATTCATTCATTCATTATCTTCAGCTTTATCCTCTATTAGGGTCGTGGGGGGGGGGGTGTTCCCCATGCCCATCCAGGGGAGAACGTTTTGGGCGCTGGGCAGATACACCCAGGACAGGGGGGCAATCTATCACTCCATCCAGACTCCACCCAAACTCCACCCAGATTGGGATTCGAACTGGGAATCCCTAGTGCTGAGAGGAGAACATGCTAAACCACAGTGCCACCGTGCTGACCGCGTGTAGAACATATCAAGCGTTAAAGGTTTCTTTACCATCTAAAGGGATGTCATTAAGGTTCTTCTCCCAGATGCAGGTCTGCAGGTGATTTTTCAGATCTTTGATGGTGTTGATCAGACCATCAAATGACAGACTGAGACCGAAGGTGGGTGAGCTCGTCCATTCAGAGAAAGCAGAGGATGCTGGGACACTCTACCAGGTGAGAGAGAGAGAGACAGAAATGTTCATAAGCAATAACAATTATTTAACATCTACTGTACCTCTTAAACCCAAATCATAATTAATATCAGAACTGTGATGTTAATCAGACACTGGGAGATACCTGGAGAAACTGGATGTGGTTCTGGATCTGAGAAAGTTCTTCCATCTCAGTGACCCGCCTCTGAAGATCTACAATCTCCTGCTCCACCTGCCGCAGGAGTCCTTCAGCTCGACCGAGCTCCATCCTCTCTCGATCTCGGATCAGCTCCGTCACCTCCGATCGCGTTCTCTCCATGGTGCTGATCATCTCACCAAATAACTGCTCACTGCTCTCCACCGCCGTGTGTGCACAGCTCTTATAAACATCACCAGAAGTATTTATTTTACAGATCTTTACAGACCATAAACAGTGATCATCAGTTTGATGAAGTTGGTAGGGAGTGGTAGCTCAGTGGTCAGGGTCTTGGGCTAGCAATCTAAAGGTTGGGGGTTCAAATCCCAGGTCCACTGAAGTTACCAGTGTGGGTCCTTGAGCGAGACCCCATTGCTGCAGGGATGCTGTGAGGTTAAGTTTAGTTAGTGGGATTAAAATAACACATCACAGAAAGATTGATTCTCTGTCTGAGAAACTGAAGGGTTCACCACAATCTTCTAAAGGTTCATGAGGGGAAAAAAATCTAGTGAAAGTTTCAGATAAGTTCCTGAAAGTTGGAAAAACAAAGAGACGAATGAACTTATATATAAAGTGTCTTTTTGTGAAGACAAACAAAATAATCCTTCATTAGAGAAGATATGATATTTAAGTTTGGGTTTAGAATGAATGTTGTTATAGTCCAGGTTTGGTTAATAAAATATAAAGTATGTCTACATTCATGAGGACATGATGATGATGATGATGATGATGATGATGATAATGTCTCTCAGAGGAGCTCAGTAACAGAGTAAATGTAGATAGATAAATAGAATGGGGGTGACACAGTGGCTTAGTGGTTGGTATGTTCTCCTCTCAGCACTACGGATTCCCGGTTCGAATCTCAGTCTGGGTGGAGTTTGCATGTTCTCCCCGCGTCCGCATGGGTTTCTTCAGGGTTCTCCGGTTTCCTCCCACAGTCCATAACTATGGATCAAGTCAATCGTCAAATCACCCCAAATAGAATGTATGTGTGTGTGAGTGTGTGTGTGTTCAGCGATAGATTGCCCCCCTGTCCCGGGTGTATCTGCCCAGCGCCCGAAACATTCTCCCCTGGATGAGCATGGGGAAACCCCCCCCCCCCGACCCTAATAGAGGATAAAGCAGAAGATAATGGATGGATAGAATACTTTATTTATCCCCAAGGAAATGTAGCAGCCTGTATCAGTATCAACACACTGAACAGTTTTATAATAAAGGAAATGAATGTTTAAAAAAATCGTCGGGTTTTTTGGGTATCTGTACTTTACTTGAGTATTTATGTCTTTACTCAAAACAAATCTCTGTACTTTTTACTCAAAATATTCCAAAACAGATTCGTTTTTTCGTTTATCTTTAGATCAATTTCATTTATTTATGCACATTTTAAAATCTTCTTTTTCTTCTTTCGAGATCATGGCGGGGGGCAGACACACTGAAGATGCATTACCGCCACCTACTGAGCTGGAGGAAAAGGAGTGAATCCTATTGGATTAAATTGGACGGCGAAGCGGAGGGAACTTGTGATTGGATGAGAAGATAAAGAGTGCGACGCTTTTACATATGATATTGATAGTATATAGTATTAATAGAGCAGCATGTAGTTTTGAGTTAAAACAAACTATAGATGAGTTCAGAATTGTGTTATTCTTCATAATCAGTACACTGATAATGTTATTATTCAACCACTGCTCTGGTTTATTGTTTTATTGTCACCTTAATCTGAATGACGGCCTGTTTCAGCTCCTCCACCTTCTCCTGCTTCTCCTGGATCCTCTGCTGTGATCTCCTCAGCTCCTCCTTTAACTCTCTCTGTGTTCAGATTAAATTCATGGAGCTGGTTATACATCAGAAGCTCAGTGGATGGAGGTGAACTGAAGATAAAGAGTTAAATTTGCTCTCATTCTACAGAACCTTCACTCCGTCACCTGAACACGGAATGTGTTTGGTTGTTATATGGGAGTCGACTGGTTCCATGTTCACGTGCAGCAAAGACATTGTAAACCTGTTGGATTATACGGCAGCCTCCCACCCGGAGAGTGAATATAGGGTTTCTGTTATAGAGTTATAAAGTTAATTAAAGACTCAAACACTTTCCTACTGGTCAGTTTTGTATTTACACGCTGATGGAGTGACCTGAAGCGGCTCTTCTCATTTCTACAGGTTTAAACTTCAGAATAACATCCCCATAAAGATTAACATTAATTTAAGGTGAATAATAATATGTATAAAGTGTTATTGATATTTCTCACAAGTGGAATTATTCTGGGGCAGCACGGTGGCTTAGTGATTTGGCATGTTCTCCTCTCAGCGCTAGTGATTCCCGGTTCGAATCCCAATCTGGGTGGAGTTTGCATGTCCTCCCCGTGTCCATGTGGGTTTCCTCCGGGTTCTCCGGTTTCCTCCCACAGTCCAAAAACATGGATCAAGTGTGTGTGTGTGTGAGTAAGTGTGTGTGTGCCCAGCGATAGATTGGCGTCCTGTCCTGGGTGTATCTGCCCATCGCCCGAAACGTTTTCCCATTGATGGGCATGGGGAACCCCCCCCTGCAACCATAATAGAGGAAGAAGCTGAAGATGATGGATGGATGGAATTACTCTGACCTTAAAAAGTCCACCCTAATTCTTTTAAAGCCTATAGAGGGTGTGAGGTGTGTTTCTTTTGTGTGTGTTTTAAATGGGTGTGGCTGAGGTATGTATTCATCAATGGCTGATTGTACGCCGCACTGATTGTTCCGTACTGTATATATAATCATATTATATTAATATTGCTGATTCGAGCTTTGAACTAATAATTCTGAACTGTCACATCCTTTCAGCTTCTTAAACGCGTTTAAAGCAAATGAATAAAAAATAATGAAATAATTCCATGTGACTGTTCAGATGTCTGTCTCACCTCTCTGTCAGTTCTTTCAGATTGAACGTTCACTGTAACGTGGTCTTCATGTTCCGTCAAACGGCACGACGGACAGATGAGTCTTCCATCAGTATGACAGAAGATCTCCATCAGTTTGTGATGCTGAGAGCAGATCTTCTCCTGCAGATCTCCACAGGGTTCCACTAATCTGTGCTTCTTCAAAGAGGGATGCTTAAAATGGTCCTTCAGGTGAGTTTTACAAAATGAAGTCAGACACATCAGACAGGACTTGATGGCTTTGCGTTTTCTCTCAGTACAGAAATCACACTCCACATCTCCAGGTCCGGCGTAACAGTGAGCAGGAGGAGCAGCTCGGACTTCAGCCTCCTTCACCTTTTCCACCACTTCAGTCAGAATGGTGTTTCTGCTTAAATCAGGTCTTGGAGTGAAAGATCTTCTACATTGAGGACATCTGTAAGTCCTCTGGTGGTCCTCCAGATCCCAGCATCCATTAATACACTCCTTACAGAAGCTGTGACCACAGGGTGTCGTTACTGGATCCTTCAGGAGATCCAGACAGATTGGACAACTGAACTGATCTACTGAAAAATGATCTACTGGAACTCCAGCTTCTGCCATATTCGTCTTCTCAGAGAGAGAGAGAGACAGCGAGTTTCGTTTTTACCTGAGAGAGCTTCCTGGTTGTAGGTGTGTGATGATGTCACAGAGAGACAGGGTGTGGCTTTAAATAAACAAAGACTGAGGACTGAGGGAGATCCGGACGTTTCTCTCATGTTTCGGTTGAAACGTGATTTTAAAAGCTAACCGAGATGAACATCTGATGATTTCCTTTAAAGCATCTTCATATTTATATTTGTGCATTAAAAGCATCACTCGTTCTTTAATCTTTTAATCTAATTTCTTCGTCCACATCATGCAAACAATAGTCCTGAAATTAAATTCATTATAAATTGACTAACAACTAACAATACGTTTTTATTATTCAAACATCTTCTGAATGAACTGAACCACGGCCTGGTTTTCATTACAGCGTGCAATTATGCAAAGACCCAAATTTTAGATAATTACTTTTAATCGTTTACAACATGATTTTATCCAAAGTGAACAACAAATGAACAATATTCTGATGAACTGTTGAACATATTTTTGGAACATTTATGAACAACGGCCGCTGTAACAAACTTTTTTCTTTTTAATCATTTATAACAATATTTTACACCCTGTGGCTCACACCACTAGGGGGCCACCTGCCCGTTACCTCCATCCATCCTTATCCATATCTTCTGCTTTATCCTCTATTAGGGTCGCGGGGGGTACCCATGCCCATCCAGGGGAGTATGTTTTGGGCGCAGGGCAGATACACCCAGGATAGGGGGGCAATCTATCACTGGGCACACACTCACACACACTCTATATGGGGCAATTTGGAGAACTCAATTGACCTTGATCCAGGTTTTTGGACTGTGGGAGAAAACCGGAGAACCCGGAGGAAAACCACGCGGACACGGGGAGGACATGGAAACTCCACTCAGATGGGGATTCAAACCGGGAATCCCTAGTGCTGAGAGGAGAACATGCTAAACCACTAAGCCACCGTGCCGCCCTGTCGCCTAACATTTAGTTTAAATGAGTTTATGTTACAGTCCACTTTAGAGCAGGTTTCTGTATAAAGTTCTGAATACAGAACATCGCTCTGATTTCTCTTACATTTACATTTGGTCATTTATTGGACGCTTTTATCTAAAGGGACTTACAAGCTGAGCACAGGGTTCATCACAGCGCCCCCTGGAGCAATGAGGGTTAAGGGTCTCGCTCAAGGAGCCACACTGGTGACTTCAGTGGACCTGGGATTTGAACCCACAACCTTCAGATTGATAACCCAACACCCGAACCCCTGAGCTACCACACCCACATTAGAGTTTATTTGAGATCACATAACCTGATGATTGATCCGTGATACCAGAACCCGAACCCGGCGTACAGCGGCTGAGTGAATGTGGTTTGGACTCTGTGGAGGAGCTCCATCGTATCAGAGACGCTGTAGAAGGACAGAGTTCCTGCACTGTGGTCCACATACACTCCGATTCTGGAACATGGAGCAGCTTTCAGCTCAGTTCTAATGTTGTCGTGCCAAAACGAAAGAGACGAAGAACAACAGCACAGACTCCAGGACTGAGGGTTGCATCCAAAGCGACATTCGTGGCCCCGCCCTTTCCTGCTGATCTCTTTATAACAGACCGATATAAGAACTATATTCCCGCTCCACTCCACCTCCCAGTAACGGCGTCCACTCACACTGTCCTCACTCAGCACCTGAGTGTAAAAGTCAAATCTCTGTGGATCGCCGGCGTACGTCTGCGGTCTCCCGCTGTGAGACGCCACTCGCTTCCCGTCAGAGAGGACGAGGTACGGATGAGACGTTTCAGAGTCCAGAGTCAGTCTGAAGAAATCTGAAATGATTATAAAACCGATACAGAGATCAAACGAAGGTCACTCATTAAAACTCATTAAAACCCGTGACTGAGTCTCCTCCTTAATTCATATTGTAAAATAAAGATTAATTCATTAGTTATTTGTTTGGGTTTGAGATCGAAAGTTTAAATAGAAATTTGAATATCCGAATCTGAATCTGAATAGGGCGGCACGGTGGCTTGGTGGTTTAGCATGTTCTCCTCTCAGCTCTAGGGATTCGTGGTTGGAATCCCCATCTGGGTGGAGTTTCCATGTCCTCCCCGTGTCCAGGTGGGTTTCCTCCGGGTTCTCCGGTTTCCTCCCACAGTCCAAAAACATGGATCAAGGTCAATTGAGTTCTCCAAATTGCCCCATATAGAGTGTGTGTGTGTAAGTGTGTGCCCAGTGATAGATTGGCACCATGTCCTGGGTTTATCTGCTCAGCGCTCGAGACGTTCTCCCCTGGATGGACATGGGAACCCCTCACGACCCTGATATACAGGACAAAGCAGAAGATAATGAATGAATGAATGAATCTGAATAGGGCGGCACGGTGGCTTAGTGTTTAACATGTTCTCCTCTCAGTGCTTGGAATTCCCGCTTCGAATCCCAATCTGGGTGGAGTTTCCATGTCCTCCCCGTGTCCGCGTGGGTTTCCTCTGGGTTCCCCTAGGAACTCCGGGAATCCCTAGTGCTGAGAGGAGAACATGCTAAACCACTAAGCCACCGTGCCGCCTTCATAATTGTTATAATGAACTAAGAAACGACGGATTAAGAAATTCTTAACAGTAAGCGCTTCTTTAACAAACAAAAGTAAAAATACATCTCAGGTCATTCTGAACATCAGCACGGCTTTGATTAGTTATCCTCAGTCCTCGTGTTAATGAGCCAATCACAGCACGCGTTACACTTACGCTTCAGAAACGCTTCTCGACGTCGTGGTTCTGAGGAACAATTCATCTGAGCTGCAGCTGGACAGATACAGATGTTTGTTTGTATTTATAGAAGTTTTATTAGTGAAAAACGTTCATTCTGGTTCAATCTGAACATCACTTACCACATGGAAGAACATGTTCATTCTCCACCACTTCAGACTTCTTCAGATCCTCCATCACTTCAGCCTTCTTCAGATCCTCCATCACTTCAACCTCCTTCAGATCCTCCAACACGTCAACCTCACTCAGATCCTCCACCACGTCAACCTCCTTCAGATCCTCCATCACTTTAACCTCCTTCAGATCCTCCATCACTTTAACCTCCTTCAGATCCTCTATCACTTCAACCTCCCTTGTGTCCTCCACCACTTCAGCCTCCTTCAGTTTCTCCACCACTTCAGTCAGAATGGTGTTTCTCCATAAATCAGGTCTTGGAGTTGAAGATCTTCTACATTGAGGACAACTGTAAGTCCTCTGGTGGTCCTCCTGATCCCAGCATCCATTAATACACTCCTTACAGAAACTGTGACCACAGGGTGTCGTTACTGGATCCTTCAGGAGATCCAGACAGATTGAACAACTGAACTGATCTACTGAAAACTGATCTATCTGATCTAAGGTTTTATATATATATATATATATAGAGAGAGAGAGAGAGAGAGAGAGAGAGAGAGGTGTGTTGCTTCACCTGGAGTTTCCTGGTTGTGTGTTTTACTCCCATTGGGTGAAGGGTGTGGCCTTTAAAAACAGAGGGTGTGACGAGCTGAATGAAAACGTGCTGTTTCAGCATTAAACGGGGCTTTTATTTTGTAAAGAAGCTTCTCTGTGAATTAAACTTGTGATTTTATTTAACCATCATTTAAAATTACATCGATTTTTAAAGATGTATAATTGTTAAACTCATTTATTCAAATCATTAAACATCAGGATCTGAAGTGAACGACAGCCTTCTGTGACGTAATATGCAAATTTAAGCGCCGGTCACAGACGGTGACATAGTTTTATATGTTTCATCATTTAAAATCTACATTACGACTTATATAACTTGTTTCTAATACCGGTTGCCATAACAACCTGAAACATGCATTAAAGTCTTTATTACAATACCAAATATAATTCATAATTGTTTATATGTATATTTGTAATGAAATAGTTAATTTTATTTCGTCACTATGACGTTTTATATTTCATGTCTGTGCAAACTGAGTGATTAATCTCATTAAACACAGTGTTAATTAAAGCGTTCTGTCTTATTGTGATTGAAACGTTCGGTTCTTTATCTTTTATCTTTCAGGACGAACATTAAAGAACATTCACACGAATCTGTATTAATTATTATTATTATATTAATTATTTAACATGGGCGGCACGGTGGCTTAGTGGTTTAGCATGTTCTCCTCTCAGTGCTAGGGATTCCCAGTTCGAATCCCCATCTGGGTGGAGATTCCATGTCCTCCCCGTGTCTGTGTGGGTTTCCTAAGGGTTCTCCGGTTTCCTCCCACAGTCCAAAAACATGGATCAAGTCAATTGAATTCTCAAAATTGCCCCATATAGAGTGTGTCTGTGTGAGTGAGTGTGTGCCCAGCGATGGATTGGCGCCCTGTCCTGGGTCTATCTGCCCAGCGCCCGAGACGTTCTCCCCTGGATGGGCACCGCGACCCTAATAGACCCTACCCTAATAGAGGATAAGCGGGAGATAATGAATGAATGAATGAATGTGTGCTCCACACTGCCCACAAGTGGCTAAAATATATGTTGCAAGAGTTTATAGTGACTAATAGTATTAAAAAAATATATCAAATTTTCTTCCTTAAAATTTAAATGATAACTTTAAAATAACGGGGGTGGGGGGGTCGGGGTCCGTGACCCATAATTCGGTTCTTATCTCATGTACCACATGTGATATTAATGATAATAAAATTTAGTTTCATCTTGACTAAGTCAGAGGTGAGACCAGAGTACATTCAAGGATTTTATTAATGCGTACATTTGAAACTCAGATCATACACGTACGTTATTTTAGTAACGATTTAGCAAACGGGTCGGGATCAGCGCTCTGCTCACGTCACCACGGCGACCGTCGTCCCATCCGTCCGATCCAAACGCACGGCATCGTCCTCCACATTTAAGACGGTCACACACGCGTCAACAAAACCCAACACGAAGGACAGACAGCGTGAAGTGAAGACGCATGGTAATGATGGAGACGCATGGTAACGCTGGAGACACATGGTAACG
>JAFMOD010000318.1:346080-362343 GCA_019802435.1 Corydoras maculifer | reverse complement strand
ACTTCCTCCAGGTAACATCTACGTCACCAAACAGATGATTCGTAAATGATTGAGCTTTATTTTCTCATTTTATAAACTTGTTCCATTCATTTAATTTCTACAGATATTTCAGGACCATGTGGTTTTCACATCCTCCTAAAACCTCGTTTCAGTTTAAACTCTATTTAGATTGATTTATTATTATTATATCATAAAATAAATTCAAATAGTCTCTTAATTCTTGTTAAAGGTCAGAATCTAATGCTGTGTGTTCAGGTTCTTCAGAGTTCCTCATCTTCTCGAGCTTCATCTGAACATCAGGATTTAAACTTCACTGTTGATCAGCGCGTCTCATTTGATCCAGTAATAAAATCTCTCTCAGATCTGAAGAATCTGGTGGAGGACGTTTGTAGAGAGGGATTCACTAACATTTCATCATACAGTAAGTTAATTACAGTAAATTTTAATTGATCAGTCTAAAGGCTCCTCTGATCTTCTGCCTTTATTAAGGATTTCATCTGAATTCTGATTTTTATTGTTACATTTATTCTGTCTGTCTAGAAAAACTGGACTTTAATGATCTTTAGTTTAAATTGTAGAACTGAAGGTGATTATAAAGTATCCATATGTTCATTATGTTACATCCTTTACTTTATTTTCTGTAATTAATTATATTATTATATTATTTATTCTTTGTTTTTAGCTGCAGCAGTTCAGATGATTTTACCTCCAGAACCAAAAGTCAGAGAGGATTTTTTAAAATGTAGGTTTCACACACACACACACACACACACACACACACATACACACACACACACTCATGCAAGCTCATGCAAATTAGGCAGCACTTGAGTGGGCGGGGTTTAGAGGTGTTTAAGGCTTTTATAGTTGTCAATAATATAATAATTTTTACTGTTGTGTGTTACAAAGTAGGGCGGCACGGTGGCTTAGTGTTTTGGCATGTTCTCCTCTCAGCGCTAGAGATTCCCAGTTCGAATCCCCATCTGGGTGGAGTTTGCATGTCCTCCCTGTGTCCGCGTGGGTTTCCTCCGGGTTCTCCGGTTTCCTCCCACAGTCCAAAAACAGGGATCAAGGTCAATTGAGTTCTCCAAATTGCCCCATATAGAGTGTGTGTGTGAGTGAGTGTGTGCCCAGCGATAGATTGCCTTCCCTGTCCTGGGTGTATCTGCCCAGCGCATCTCTGGACACACACTCACTCACACACACACACACACACACACACACACACACACACACACACACACACACTCTATATGGGGCAATTTGGAGAACTCAATTGCCCTTGATCCATGTGGATTTGGACTGTGGGAGGAAACCGGAGAACTTGGAGGAAACATGGAAACTCCACCCAGATGGGGATTCGAACTGGGAATCCCTAGGAGAACATGCTAAAGCACTAAGCCATCGTGCCGCCCTGATAGAGAAAGAATGAAACAGACAGTTTGGTTCCTCTGAACATCAGAGCTGTGATTCATATCATCCTGATTTTATTTTGATTCTTTCAGATTTCTGTAATCTGACTCTGGATCCCAACACTGCAAATGATCACCTGATTCTGTCTAAGAACAACAGAGTGGTGAGATACAGTGAGGGAATTCAGTCCTATCCCAAACATCTGGAGAGATTTACCTCCTGTTATCAGGTGCTGAGTGAGGACAGTGTGAGTGGACGCTGTTACTGGGAGGTGGAGGTGAAGGGCGGTGCGGGAATATCAGTCTGTTATAAAAAGATCAACAGGACAGGACGGAGTAAAGGGAGTGTGTTGGGCTTCAACCCTCAGTCCTGGAGTCTGTGCTGTTATCCGTCCTTTTTTTTCAGTTTTTTGCATAACAACGTCGAGACTGAGCTGAAAGCTGCTCCATGTTCCAGAATCGGAGTGTATGTGGACCACAGTGCAGGAACTCTGTCCTTCTACAGCGTCTCTGATACGATGAAGCTCCTCCACAGAGTCCAAACCACATTCACTCAGCCGCTGTGCGCCGGCTTCAGGCTCTATACTGGAGGATCAGTCAGATTATGTAAATCCAGAATAAAATATTAATAACAGTAAACAGAATTTCTTTCCTTTTCTCTCTTCTCTGTTGGTTAAGATAAAACTTAAAGCGGGCGTAAATCAGCGGTCAGGGCGTTGGGCGTTCAATCTGAAGGTTGGAGGTTCAAATCCCAGGTCCACTGAAGTGTACCAGTCCTTGAGCAAGACCCTTAACCCTTATTGCTCCAGGGGGCGCTGTGATTAACCCTGTGCTCACCTCGTGAGTCGCTTTGGATAAAAGCGTCTGTAAAATGACCAAATGCAAACGTATGATAACGCTCAAGATGTAAAAGAAAATCATTTTTTATCTTCACAGATCACTCCTGTCATTTAGTTTGGAGTTCATGTTGTATTTGGATGAAGGTTGATGGAACTGTAGATGTTCATGTCGTTCATATTAAGTTTGATGTAGTAAATAAATCTCTTAAAACTGCAGAGTGTGATTTATTTATTTTACATTCATTGAGATGATTTTTGTGAAATCATCATGGCTTAGTGGTTTAGCACGTTCTCCTCTCAGTGCTAGGGATTCCCGCTTCGAATCCTCATCTGGGTGGAGTTTCCATGTCCTCCCCGTGTCCACATGGGTTTCCTTCGGGTTCTCCGGTTTCCTCCCACAGTCCAAAAACATGGATCAAGTCAATTGAATTCTCCAAATTGCCCCATATAAAGTGTGTGAGTGAGTGAGTGTGTGCTCAGTGATAGATTGCCCCCCTGTCCTGGGTGTATCTGCCCGGCGCCCCAAACATTTTCCCCTGGATGGGCATGGGGAACACCCCCGCCACCGTAATGGAGGATAAAGTGGAAGATGATGAATTAATTAATTAGTTTTTGAAGATGATTAATATTCAGACTGAAGACCAAACCGCTCGTGGTGGATCATACAGAAGGTTGGAGAAGGTTGAGCACAGCATCTCCAGACTCTTTGATGAGTGAACCCACTCTCTTCTGTAAGGAGAACTGGTTCTGTTGCTGGGTTGATGTTCTTCTGCAGGTTCTTCCTGCTCTGGTGATGTGATGAGCCGTGTTCTGGTGTCTCCTCCATGCTGTTGAGACAGCAGCACGCATGGATGTTCCACCTGAAGGGGCTGCGGATCCCGGCTCAGGTTCTCAAATGTTTTATAACGTAGAATTAGTTCCTAACCTTCAGAAAGGTCATTTTTTACTTTAGAAATGTAATTATTCTGAATTTGTTGTGAATTTAATTTAGTTTTGTTTAAAATGTCCCACATGAAACATTAAAGTTTATTTAAATCATAAAGTTTCCTAAATTTCCCTTTAGGATCAATAAAGTATCTAATCACACGCTGCTCCACTGGAGCAACACTGGAGGTGTTATTCACTCAGGTAGCCACGCCCACGTTCTCTTCCTCCTCCTCAGGGTGTGATTCTCCGGAGCCTCTCTGCTCGGCTCTATTCGTGTCGACTGCCCAGAGTCCACGACACGCCGTCTGCACCTTCTCCACATCTGCTGGTCTGCAGGTCTTCAGCTCTTGGTTCCTGAGGTTCTGACTGCAGAGAGGCAGGTGATTAAAATTCAGATCATATTTAAAACCATCAGATCTGATGAAGAACGTTATCTGAGAACATCTTGCTCTGAGGATTGGAATGTAGGAACCTGTTAGTTATTTTTACAATAACAATCTACAAAGAGTTTAAAGGAGATAAGTTCCTGGAACTGCGAAGAAATAAATATGAAGAACTGTTTATAGTTCTCACTGAAGTTCCATAAAATCTCAATGACTCACACTGGGGCAGGAAGGCAGGAGCCGCGGGGGGTGAGAGGGCACTAAACAGGGCTCCTGAACCAGGTGGAGGTGGTTCCGTGTGTAGTTCATGTGTGTTTGTGTAGTTTGTTGGTTCCTCTTGGTTCATGTTGTGAATGTTGGTTTTGGTGCTTATGGTTGTGTTTTTAATCTTTAACTTTATTTCATCTCTTTGTATAGATTTTGTGGTTCTGTAATTTTTGTGTAGATGTTTGTTGGTGTGTGTTTTGTGTATTGTGTAAGTGTTTCTGTAAATATTGTGTAGTTTACATGGACTGTGTAGTTTAATTGTGTGATTTGTGTTTCTGTATAGTTTATATGGTTTGTGTGTGTAGTTTGTGTTCATTTTATGTTTATGTTAAGGTTTGTGTGGTTTCTTGTTTTTTGTGTGTGTTTTTGTGTTAAGTTAACTTTATTTAGTCAGCGTGGTTTTGTGATTGTGTTTTGTGTGTGTTTCTTTACTTTCTTTGTGTATAGTTTGTGTGTGTTTTTGTGTTTTTTTGTGTTTGTGTAGTTTCTGTGTTAGGTTTATGTAGTTAAGGTGTGGTCCTGTGTATTTTGTGTGTGTTTTTGTGTATTGTGTTTGTGTGTGTATTTTGTGTGTGTTTTCTGTGTTTGTGTAGTTTATGTGTTAGGTTTATGTAGTTAAGGTGTGGTCCTGTGTATTTTGTGTGTGTGTATGTGTGTATATTTTGTGTGTATATCATTTGTGTTTGTGTGTATTATTTGTGTTTGTGTGTGTATTTTGTGTTTGTGTATATTGTGTTTGTGTGTGTATTATTTGTGTTTCTGTGTGTATTATTTGTGTTTGTGTGTATTTTGTTTTTGTGAATTATTTGTGTATTGTGTGTGTATTTTGTGTGTTTGTGTGCATTTTGTGTGTTTGTGTGTGTATTTTGTGTGTTTGTGTGAATTATTTGTGTTTGTGTGTATTTTTTGTGTTTGTGTGTATTATTTGTGTTTGTGTGTGTATTTTGTTTGTGTGTATTGTGTTTGTGTGTATTTTGTTTTTTGTGTATTATTTGTGTTTGTGTGTGTATTTTGTTTGTGTGTATTGTGTTTGTGTGTATTATTTGTGTTTGTGTGTATTATTTGTGTATTGTGTGTATTGTGTTTGTGTGTATTATTTGTGTATTGTGTGTATTGTGTTTGTGTGTATTATTTGTGTATTGTGTGTATTGTGTTTGTGTGTATTATTTGTGTATTGTGTGTATTGTGTTTGTGTTTGTGTGTAGTTCATGTGTTCTGTGTATTTAAAGGTTCTTTAATGAATCAGTGTTTAAACAGAGAACCTTCAGCTGAACTTTATTACATTAGATTTAGTTTCTGGGTTTTAAACTCGTTGTTAATTTGAACAGATGATTAAAGTCTTTAAAGTATTTAAAGTGTTTGAAGTTCAGTCTGCTGTTGGATCCTGATGTCGGTTCTTGCTGCTGCATTCCAGAGCTCCTGTGTTTCAACATGTCTGTGTACAGCTTCGGCCTCGAGCCTCTGTCCTGTCACGCCTGGAACCGAGACCGCACTCGTGAGTCCCAGCACCCCCCCCAGATTCCACATCCTCATCATCATCGCTCAGAGAATCGGAACTCAGATCACTAATCTCAGCTTCCTCGGGGACGGTGCGAGTGCGCGGAACCCCGAGAGCGTAAGCGGCTCCTTCATCACCATCGTCATCTGTGTTTTTCAGAGATCGCCATCAGCCCCAACAGCAGCACCGTCAACATTTACCAAAAGAGGGGCAAGGAATGGAGCAAAATCCACGAGCTGAAGGAGCACAGCGGGAGGATCACAGGTCTGAGAGAACACACCACCACCACCACCACCACCACCACCACCCCGCCCGCCCGCCGCCCGGCTATTCATTAACACACTGATAACAACGCTGAGTCACAAACTGAAGAACCCTTCAGGCTTCAGAAATACAGAGGAACAGGGTACTTGTGATGGAGTGTGATTGTAGGTGTAACACACACTATGAGTTGCGTAGGGCGGGCGGTTCTGAGACGTCTTTTCTTTCTCCCCTTCACCTTTATTTACAATAATTATGATCACTATATACAGTATAGGCAGCACGGTGACTTAGTGGTTTAGCACGTTCTCCTCTCAGCGCTAGGGATTCCCGGTTCAAATCCCCATCTGGGTGGAGTTTCCATTTTCTCCCCATGTCTGCGTGGGTTTCCTCCGGGTTCTCCGGTTTCCTCCCACAGTCCAAAAACATGGATCAAGTTAATTGAATTCTCAAAAATTGCCCCCTATAGAGTGTGTCTGTGTGAGTGAGTGTGTGTCCAGCGATGGATTGGCGCCCTTTCCTGGGTCTATCTGCCCGGCGCCCGAGACGTTCTCCCCTGGATGGGCATGGGGAACCCCACCGCGACCCTAATAGAGGATGAAGCGGGAGATAATGAATGAATGAATGAATGTTTGTTTCTTCATCACGGCGGCCGTGTGTTCACATCACAAACAAACCTGTTATTACTTCCATAACAACTGTTGAATGTTACTGTCATTTGCTGTAAACCCGTGACCTTCAGTCATTGGCCCTGATGACCTTGTTCGTCCTGCAGGAATCGACTGGGCCCCGGAGTCCAATCGCATCGTGACGTGCGCCTCGGACCGTAACGCCTACGTGTGGACGCTGAAGGACGGCGTATGGAAGCCCACTCTGGTCCTCGTTCGCATCAACCGAGCCGCCACCTGCGTCAAGTGGTCACCTCAGGAGAACAAGTTCGCCCTGGGGAGCGGCGCCAAACTCATCTCGGTGTGTTACTTCGAAAAGGAGAACGACTGGTGAGCGTTTAAACCACGCCCACATTTCCCACATCAACCCACTCTCAGTTCCAATTCAAGCCGTATGATGGCAGTCGTCTGGTGTAGTACGTTCACATGTTGCTAGGCAACAAACCAGAGATATAACTGAGCTTGTGGAACCTAATTAATATTTAAACATATTACTTCATCTATAATGGTGTGAGCGGCACAGTGGCTTAGTGGTTTTGCATGTTCTCCTCTCAGCACTAGAGATTCCCGGTTCGAATCCCCATGGAGTTTCCATGTCCTCCCCGTGTCCGTGTGGGTTTCTTCCGGGTTCTCCAGTTTCCTCCCACAGTCCAAAAAAATGGATCAAGGTGAAGTGAGTTCTCCAAATTGCCCCATATAGAGTGTGAGTGAGTGTGTGTACAGTGACAGATTGCCCCCCCTGTCCTGGGTGTATCTTCCCAGCGCCCGAAACGTTCTCCCCTGGATGAGCATGGGACCCCCCCCACCCCGGGATATTAACTGTGATAACGCACTCCCTCTTGTGGTCTCTGACCTGAATGACTCCTTATATCATAAGTGTGAATTGCTTATCAGGACGCCCCCTAATGGACTCACATATAGTTCTCCAGTCGTTAGAGTTTTTCCATTGGTTAAATATCGGGACATGTCTGTCCTACACTGTTGTTGCTGCCTGGCCGCTTAAGGAGGACGAGTCCCCCACTAAGTCTCGGTCCTCACAAGGATTCTACCTTATATAACAACATAACAGGGAGTTTTTTCTTGCCGCTGTCGGCTTGTTCTTTGGGGGCTTTTCATTCTGTAAAGCTGCTTTGTGACGATGTACTGATGTAAAAAGCGCAACAGAAATAAATAACTTGAATTTATTTAATCTGTACCGTTCTCCATCAGGTGGCTCAGTAAGCACATCAAGAAGGGCATCTGCTCCACCGTCCTGAGTCTGGACTGGCATCCCAACAACATCCTGCTGGCCGCTGGATCAGCTGACCTGCACTGCAGGTACTTCACATTTCAGAGATTTAATGTTGTTTCATTCATTCATCCATTATCTTCCGTTTTATCCTCTATTAAGGGGGAAGGGGGGTCCCCAATGCCCATCCAGAGGAGAACGCTGGTTTCGGGCGCTGGGCAGATACACCCAGGATAGGATGCCAATCCATCGCTGGGCACACACTCCCTCACACAGACACACTCTATATGGGGCAATTTGGAGAACTCAATTAACTTGATCCATGTTTTTGGACTGTGGGAGGAAACCGGAGAACCCGGAGGAAACCCACACGGACACGGGGAGGACATGAAAACTCCAGCCAGATAGGGATTCAAACCGGGAATCCCTAGTGCTGAGAGGAGAACATGCTAAACCACTAAGCCAGCCTGATTAAATGTTGTATTAACTTAAATAAAAAAAGGCAGGAAGAAAGAAGAAGGTTCCACATGACGACCTGATGTTGAGCTGTCTTAGTAAATTTGCGTTTTTTGTCTCGTAACCTGCCTCACGTCCCGATTGTATGAAACTGGAGGATGAGGAGGAAAAAAGCCTCTTGGTTTCATTTAGTTTCCCTCCTGGCGGTAAGTTTAATTTTGAACATCTTTCCGCAGAGTTTTCTCGACGTACATAAAGGAAATCGAGGACAAACCGGGGCCCACGCCGTGGGGAGCCAAGATGCCCTTTGGGGAGATGCTTCTGGAGAATAAAGACTGCGGTGGATGGGTCCACAGTGTCGCCTTCTCCCCATCCGGGGACGCGTTGGCCTGGGTCAGCCATAACAGCGCCATCAGCGTCGCCAACGCCACTCAGGGCAAAGAGTAAACACCATTTCCACTAAAGACCTTCAGAAAAACCTGACCGGGGACACTTATTATGTGGACGGTTGTGATCACATGATGCCACAAACAAGTTCCATGGGAACATTCATTTATTCATCCATTATCTTCCGCTTTATCCTCTATTAGGGTCACGGGCGGGGGGGGGGGGGTGTCTCCATACCCATCCAGGGGAGAGCGTTTCGGGCGCTGGGCAGATACACCCAGGACAGGGCGCCAATCCATCGCTGAACACACACTCACTAAATGGGGCAATTTGGAGAATTCAGTTGACTTGATCCATGTTTTTGGACTGTGAGAGGAAACCGGAGAACCCGGAGGAAACCCACACGGACACGGGGAGAACATGGAAACTCCACCCAGATGGGGATTCGAACCTGGAATCCCCAGCGCTGAGAGGAGAACATGCTAAACCACTAAGCCACAGTGCCGCCCATAATTATAATTATATTATAATTATATTAGGAACAGTTTATTAAACCAGACGAGTTAATTAGATGCGGTTTACATTAGCAGCTGATTGGACAGTAAATCTGCACGTATGTTAATTCCAGAGTTACACAGCTGATCACAGAACATCTGCCTCTGCTGAGCCTGCTCTACATCAGTGAGACGGAGATGGTGGCCGCGGTGAGGACCAATTGAGTGAATGTCCCTGACGCACCTTCACGGTTGGCTGCATTCAGACTTGTGTTTATCTCTGAGAACCTCAGGGTCATGACTGCTGCCCGTACCAGTTCTCCTACAAGGGTCCTGGAAGGCTGGAGTTTGTGAAGAAGCTGGGTATCGGCAAGCAGACGTCCAAGAACAGCATGTCAGCCATGCAGCACTTCCGCAACCTGGACAAGAAGGCAACGACAGACGAGGAGGACAACGAGCTGAACAGTTTACATCAGAACAGCATCACGTAAGAACCACAACCTCCAGTGACGGCCGTCTGTAGCGGAACCCCATGATGACAGCCATCATGTGTCCTGCAGGCAGCTGTGTGGGGTGGAGGGAGAGAGGGGCAAACTGGAGAAGTTCAGCAGCGTTGGCCTGGATGGTGCCATGGTGCTGTGGGACACCAAGGTACCACTGGTTTATTCTTTTACGACTTTATTTGAAGAGAATTAAATAAATGGTTACCGTTTTCATGTTTATTGTAAACAGGCCTGAAACCCGAAGAGCAGAACTGTTCTGGAACTACAGTCCCGGTTCCTCACGTGGATCCTGGAGAACATTCACTTCTCTTCAAAGTCTTTTATTGCGTTTCCTTCTTCTTGTTGGATTTACTTTGTTGTTTTGTATAAAACAAAAGATGAAACTCAATATGTTCAACTTTATTTGACTAAATAACTGAATGAACTAATTGAACAATTGAACATTTTTGTGGAAACAGAAATTATCTGAAATTAAAACCGAACGTTTAACTGAACAACTGTTCATTGTTTTTATTCATTTATTCATTACCTTCTGCTTTATCTTCTATTAGGGTCACGGGGGGAAGGGGGGGGGGTTCCCCATGCCCATCCAGGGAAGAACGTCTCAAGTGCTGGGCAGATAGACCCAGGACAGGGGGGCAATCTATCACTGGACACACACTCACTCACACAGACACACTCTATATGGGGCAATTTGGAGAACTCAATTGACTTAATCCATGTTTTTGGGCTGTGGGAGGAAACCGGAGAACCCGGAGGAAACCCATGCAGACACGGGGAGAACATGCAAACTCCACCCAGATGGGGATTCGAACTGGGAATCCCTAGCGCTGAGAGGAGAACATGCTAAACCACTAAGCCCGTCATTGTTTTTATATGTGACAAATTCTACATGTAAATGAGTCAGTCATTCCATGATTTATTTTTAAAGTAACGTTGTTTTTTTTGTTTTATGATTTTATTTCAAAGTAAATTTAATTCACTGAACTGTGATTTTTATTACATTTACATTTAGTCTTTCAGCAGACGCTTTTATCCAAAACGACTTAGAAATCAGAACATCACAGTCAGAAGTTATGAAGAAAATCAGCTACACAGCGGCATGGTGGCTTAGTGGTTTTGCATGTTCTCCTCTCAGCGCTAGGGATTCCCAGTTTGAATCCCCATCTGGGTGGAGTTTCCATGTTCTCCCCATGTCTGCGTGGGTTTCCTCCGGGTTCTCCGGTTTCCTCCCACAGTCAAAAAAAACATGGATCAAGGTCAAGTGAATTTTTCAAATTGCTCCATATAGTGTGTGTGTGTGAGTGAGTGTGCACCCAGTGATAGATTGCCCCCCCTGTCCTGGGTGTATCTGCCCAGCGCCCAAAACGTTCTCCCCTGGAGGTTCAGATTGATGATCCTGATTTAACTTTTCTGATGTTCTGATTGTCTCTCTTTTATGATGTTCACTGTTCTCTGATCATGTGGGGGGGTGTTTGGTGTGTTGTTTCAGAATCATCACTTATGAAAACGTCTGTGTTCATTAATGATCTATAATCTAATAAAGGCTCGGTCTTGAACACTGTTTTTGTTTCTAACAGTGTTCCACAAACGCAGGGTTCCTCCACTCTGTAGTGAGGGTCTCATATCGTGACGCTAGAGGGCGACAGCAGCTAACATTCTGTTAAAGATGACGTTGTACACGTGATCAAAAAGACTGCACACTAAGCATCATTAAATGGAATCACTAATTAAACTGTGTAAACACACTCTGTACCCCTCCACCCGTTCCTCTACAGTCTGTTAGTTCCCTTTGGTATGTTCTCCGATGCTCAGCAGGGTGGTGGATGGTTCTCAGCACCGCAGTGACACTGCGTGGTGGTGCAGGTGTGTGAGTGTGTATGCTGTGCTGTCCATCAGTCATATAGAGTGTTGGACTTGTTTCTTAACTCTGTTATTTCCTGAACTCGTCTCAGCTGAACACTCTGAGTTAAGTCTTCAGCAGAGGGTGGAGGTTGGTGGAGTCACAGGGAGGGCTGTGTTGGGATGACTGTGGATGCTTCCTGCTCCGCCTTCACTGCAATAAAAGAGCCTTTTCTTGTGGTCAAATGGAATCACGTGGTCGACACCAAAATACATATACAACCCATGATGTAAAACATAAGTGCAGAGAAACGACGAAGTGACATCTGAGGAAGGTTTAATTATGCCTAAAATAAAACTGTGAATTTATTTAATAAGGTAAGATACATAGAGTGTGTGTGTGTGTGTGTGTGAGTGAGTGTGTGTGTGTGAGTGAGTGTCCAGCGATGGATTGGCCCCCTGTCCTGGGTGTATCTGCCCAGTGCTCGAAATGCCCCCCACCCGCGACCCTAATAGAGGACAAAGCGGAAGATAATGGAAGGATGGATGCAGATATGGTCGATAGCAACTCGTTGCTATCTTTCAAGAGCTGTACAGGGTTTGGTTACAGTTCTGACTATTGTTGTTAAAACTTAACATGAACATAACTACTATTATTATTTATTATTATTTCAGATATCTATATACTGTATTCATTTTTTAATTTATATCTCATTTTCTTCTTTAAAATTTAAATTTAATGATAACTTTAAAATAACAGAGTAATCGGGGTAATCGGGGTCCGTGACCCATAATTTCGTTCTTTTCACATGTACCACGTGTGATATTAATGATAATGAATTTTTCTTGGCGGCACAGTGGCTTAGTGGTTTAGCATGTTCTCCTCTCAGTGCTAGGGATTCGAATCCCCATCTGGGTGGCGTTTCCATGTTCTCCCCATGTCCGCGTGGGTTTCCTCTGGGTTCTCCGGTTTCGTCCCACAGTCCAAAAACATGGATCAAGGTCAATTGAGTTCTCCAAATTGCCCCATATACAGTGTGTATGTGTGCGTGTCTGAGTGAGTGTGTGTCCAGCGATGGATTGGCGCCCTGTCTTGGGTGTATCTGCCCAGCGCCCGAAATGTTCTCCCCTAGATGGGCATGGAGAACCCCCCCCCAACCCCCCCACCCGCGACCCTAATAGAGGATAAAGAGGAAGATAATGTATGGATGGATGAAATTATGGATGAGAGCTGTACACAGTTTGGTTATAGTTCTGACTGTTGTTGTACAAACATAACAACATAACTAAGATTTATCTTAACATGAGTTAAAGTTTACTGTGTTTTTCAACATTAAAGATGATTGATTATTTAAAAAAAAGAATCTCATAAATCTGATTCATTTTTAGAAATTCAGTCAGGGCTGATTATTTGTATATAAATTATCATTATGAATTATTTATCTATTATAAGTCGTGTCGATGCTGCCTCTCTGAACTGTTATCTCGTTCCCGCCCTGCTGCCTCTGACATCAAACCATAAATACACCGATCCCCGGTGCCCTCGGCCAATAAACAGCCTCCCTCCCGTTCTCTGGCCAATCAGAAGCGACCCCGGTTGCCAGCGCTGCAGCTCGGCCCCGCCCGCCGTGCGTCGTGCCACCGTGTGACGCGGCGGTCAGCTGGGTTTGTTGTGCCGCTGTGAGGAGCCGCAGCTTCGGGTCTGAAGCCGAACCGGGACCCCGCTGCCGCCTGCTTCAGCCTCCCCGCCGGCCGGCCGGCCTGCCTTCATGTTCCGGCGCGTTTAAGAGCACGTTCGAGCGGGTGAGGCGGCTCAGACGGACCGGGGGGCTCCGGTGAAGACGGGGCCGGGCGGAGGAGGCCGGAGGTCGGTATGGACGGTGGAGATGGAGCCGGTGTCGCCGGCGGGCCGGCGGTGCGCTGCGCCTCCTTTAACCAGGACTCCACGTAAGCGGCTCCAGCATCCACAAGCAGCGAGCTTAATTAATTACACCTTTAATTCCTCGTCGTCGTCATGACGACGGCGTTATTACAGCATTATATTACACCGTGTGGCTGAAAGCGGGGAGCGGGTTTTCATCGCTACTGATTGTCTTTGTATAGAAATTTTTTTGACATGTAAGTGAGTGGCTTAGTGGTTTATCATGTTCTCCTCTCAGCGCTAGGGATTCCCGGTTCGAATCCCCATCTGGGTGGAGTTTCCATGTTCTCCCCGTGTCCGCGTGGGTTTCCTCCGGGTTCTCCGGTTTCCTCCCACAGTCGAAAAACATGGATCAAGTCAATGGAGTTCTCCAAATTGCCCCATATAGAGTGTGTGTGTGTCAGTGTGTGGGTGAGTGTGTGCCCAGCGATGGATTGGCGCCCTGTCCTGGGTGTATCTGCCCAGCGCCCGAAACGCTCTCCCCTGGATGGGTATGGAGACCCCCCCCCCCCCGCGCGACCCTAATAGAGGATAAAGTGGAAGATGATGGATGGATGTAAGTGAGTGCATACACACTGTGTTTATATACTGTATACATGATCAGGATAGAGAGGTCCATCCATTCATCCATTATCTCTCTCTTTATCCTCTATAAGGTTCGCGGGGGTTCCCCATGCCCGTCCAGGGGAGAACATGAGTTCAAGTTCAAGTTATTTATTTCTATAGCGCTTTTTACAACAGTACATTGTCACAAAGCAGCTTTACAGAATGAAAAGCCTTTAAACCCCCAAAGAGCAAGCCGAAGCGACAGTGGCAAGAAAAAACTCCCTTTTATGTTGTTTTATGGGAGGACCAAGACTCAGTGGGGGACTCATCCTCCTTGAGCGAAGAACATCTCGGAGCGGAGAACATCTCGGGTGCTGGACCTAAGTTGCAGATATACCCAAGACAGGGGGGGGGGCAATCATTTGCTGGGCACACACTCACTCACACAGACACACTCTATATGGGGGCAATTTGGAGAAATCAGTCGACCTTAATCCATGTTTTTGGACTGTGGGAGGAAACCAGAGAACCCGGAAGAAACCCGGGGAGAGCATGCAAACTCCACCCAGATGGGGATTCGAACCGGAAATCCCCAGCGCTGAGAGGAGAACATGCCAACCACTAAGCCACTGTGCCGCCCTGATAGAGAGATGTATACATACTTTAATATCTACTTTAAAGCTTTGTATTAGACTTATATAGACATCAAAGGGGAATTGAACCTATATTTGATTTCCAGTCACAGCCTGTTTACAGTAACATTGACCCCTACATTGTGAGACTCGAACCCTAAACCTTCAACCCTCAAACCTTTCTCCACCATGTAGTTTTGACGGGGTGGGGGGGGGTGTCTCGCCATGCCCGTCCAGGGGAGAACGCTTCGGGCGCTGGGCAGATAGACCCAGGACAGGACGCCAATCTACGCACACACTCACTCACACAAACACACTCTATATGGGGCAATTTGGAGAACTTGATCCATGTTTTTGGACTGTGGGAGGTAACCGGAGAACCCGGAGGAAACCCATGCGGACACGGGGAGGACATGCAAACTCCACCCAGATGGGGAATCCCTAGAGCTAAGAGGAGAACATGCTAAACCACCGTGCCACCCTTATTTGTAAAGTTGCTTTGGATTAGGGCGTCGGCTGAATGACCAAATGTAAATGTAAATGGTCTGTCAGTCCAGTTCTGTAGGCTACACAGTCATGAGGAAGACTGCTGACTCGACAGTTGTCCAAAAGGCGACTATTGACATCTTGCGCGAGGAGAGCGAGACACAAAAGGTCATCGCTAAAGACGTTGTCTGTTCAGAGCTAACTCCATAACATTAATGTTATGATAATGTTACATGTGAATATCACTCCTGGTTCTCCTGCTGTGTACAGTACGTACAGTAAGAGGAACTGCAGCTGCATCCACCCGAAATGTTCCTGTTTAACATTTCCATACAGACCGTCATCTAACACAACCCGGCTTCGTGTCACATGACCACACGAAAAAGCGGTCTCGCTCTGAGTGCAGACCTGAACCTCATCTGAACGACCCGGTCTGTTCGTACATTTAAATATCCTCCTGGTTCTTTAAGACCTCATATCAACCTCAAACTGCTGACGTCCATCCATTATCTCCCGCTTTATCCTCTATCAGGGTCGCGAGACGGGAGAACGTTTCGGGCGCTGGGCAGATACACCCAGGACAGAGGGGCAATCTATCGCTGGGCACACACTCACTCACACACACACTCTATATGGGGCAATTTGGAGAACTCAATTGACCTTGATCCCTGTTTTTGGACTGTGGGAGGAACCCGGAGGAAACCCACGCGGACACGGGGAAGACATGCAAACTCCACCCAGATGGGGATTCAAACCGGGAATCCCTAGCACCAAGAGGAGAACATGCTTAACCACTAACTTCAGCCCTTTGAACTGCTGATGTGTTTCTGATGATGAGATCAAAATCATGACCGAATGTGAAGCTTTAAAGGTGTGAATGTGGAGATTCAGTGGATTTAATAAAAATCAGATGAGGGGCGTTTGCTTTGGGTTTAGGTCGCTGGCGGTCGGCACCGAGGAGGGGTACAGACTGTTCTCCGTCACAGCCGTGGATAAGCTGGAGTGCATTCATGACAGCGGTGAGCGTTCCGTGGCGGTGGTGATTAAATGACATTTATATAAGTAATCAGCATCAGACTCCTAATTCATGTCTGTAATCCTCAGCAGAGACTCCGGATGTTTACATCGTGGAGCGCCTGTTCTCCAGCAGCTTGGTGGTGGTGGTCAGTCGCTCCATGCCGCGCCGCATGAACGTCTACCATTTCAAGAAAGGAACGGAGATCTGCAACTACAGCTATTCCAACGGCATCCTCTCTGTGCGCCTGAACCGCCAGGTACGTCCAAATCCCTGCTGCTGACCGTCTACTTCATAGTGTAGGGTGCATGTGTAGTGTTAGTGAAGCTAAATTAAACATCCTGCACATGTCAATATTAAAGATTTAATAAATAAATAATTAACTAATACGTACTATAAAGGTGGGCAGGGGATGAAAGGGTTGTTAAGAAAACGATAATCTGTTGTTGATAAATCTGTAATAATCTTCGTGTGTGTGTGTGTGTGTGTGTGTGTGTG
>JAFMOD010000318.1:276881-338521 GCA_019802435.1 Corydoras maculifer | reverse complement strand
TGTGTGTGTGTGTGTGTGTGTGTGTGTGTGTGTGCGCGCAGGTACGTGAACATCAGCTCCCTGTCCTTCAGTTGTGATGCTCAGTTCCTCTGTGCCTCCAGTAACACAGAGACTGTACACATCTTTAAACTGGAGCATCACACACCCAGGTACAGTGATCCCACCACACACACCCCAGATCACATGATCACCTGTGATCACCTCAGTCAAGAGATTATTATCACCGAGTCTGATGTCATTCTGATGAGAATTAAACGAGTTTACTTTTAATAAACAAATTAACATCATATAAAAAATATCAGGATATCTTATTAAAACATGATTTGAACATTTTCATCGTCAAATAACAATTGTGTGTGTGTGTGTGTGTGTGTGTGTGTGTGTGTGTAGTGGGGAGGAGGAGAACCCCTCGTGGTCGATGTACGTGGGTAAGATGTTCTCTGCAGCCAGCAGTTACCTTCCAGCTCAGGTTTCAGGAATGATGAGTCAGGATCGAGCCTTCGCCACGGTCCGCCTTAACACACACACCCACAAACACACCTGCACTTTAACCACGTAAGTCTCTCTCACACACACACACACACACACACACACACACACACACACACACACACACTACACCAACATTCCTGGTACCTAGATTTAAGATACATCTATTACCTCCCTGTATTTAAACCCATATGTCAGAATTGAGGTTTGAGTAGTTGAGGATGATGATGAGGATGATGAGGATGATGAGGATGATGATGAGGTATAGAGAACTTTAAGGACGGTGTGTCTGTCATGACATCAGACACATGGTGATGCTGGAGTCCCACCTTGTTAAGATCACATTGATATCTGATGCTGTTGCTTTACCTGAACACTAGGGGGAGCCCTGCAGTGTGAATTCAGATCTCGTGGGTTCTGCTGCAGTGTGTAATCTGTATGAATTACAGAATCCAGAAGCTTCCACGGCTCCTCGTGGCCTCGTCTGAAGGACAGCTGTACATCTATAACATCGACCCTCAGGATGGAGGAGAGTGTACACTGATACACACACACAGGTACACACACACACACACACACAACATCTATAACATCGACCCTCAGGATGGAGGAGAGTGTTCACTGATACACACACACACAGGTACACACACACACACACACACACACACACACACAGGTACACACACAACATCTATAACATTGACCCTCAGGATGGAGGAGAGTGTTCACTGATACACACACACACAGGTCAGGACGTTTGTACCTTAAGGCCGTGACCCCTCTGTAACCCCTCTGACCTCTGACCTGCAGACTGTTAGGGTTGAATGGGAACCCCGAAGTGTGTGAGGGTTCCGCTCTTCCTTCGTACGCTGCCACCGCCGCCATCGGAACCTCGGGACCGGTTTCTGCTACACTAACAGGTCAGAGAACAGTGTTTACTGAACATCTACACCTCCATGTTCCTCCTCACCACTCACCACTCACCACACAGACGAAGTTTGTAGTTCTACAGTTCCATTCTGTAGTCCATCCAGCTCTCCTGTTAGTCCCCTGTACTCTTATCTGATGACGGTGTGTGTGTGTGTGTGTGTGTGTGTGTGAGACAGGTTACTCAGAGGACAGTGGCGTGATGAAGGGCGAGCTGATTCCCGAACACGAGTTGGCGGCGGGTCCCGTGTGTCTGGACGACGAGACGGAGTTTCCTCCCGTGAGCATTCCCAATCGCTAACCTCCATCTCCCAACCAATCAGATCCATCCATTCACATCCACCACATGGGGGGGCTGTTTCCATGATGACACTAAAGCTCGTGCAGCCATCACTATCCCCCTCCATGTGGCACGCGTCTCTCTCTCACACACACACACACACACACACACACACACACACACACGTGGTCTCTGCAGGTTTTCCAGCAACAACCTGATTAGTTCGACCTGATTAATTATTAATCTCATTAGTCCAGTATTAATATTAATCACTATTCTTTATTCTTTATTCTATTTTACTTTATATTTAAAACAACTTTAGATTTATAACTTTATGCTTTAATCCAGTTTTTATAAATTACATTTATATCGATTTACAGTTTGGAACATAACGAGTGGGGGGGGGGGGTCATGTGATCAGTGTGCGGTCAGTCACATCCACATTCTGTGGGAGGGGCTAGTTCAGGGGTTGCATAGCTCATGGTTAAAATTGGGATGAAGACGTTTAATGATCACCGCGAGCCAGGTGCACCTTCATCATCATCATCATCATCATCACTCATTCATCATGCTCGTTATCATTGGATTTTAAAACCTGGTGTGTTCTAACAGAGGAGTCTTTCTATGTTAGCTCCACTAGGGGGCGCGCCATTCCTTCTTATTCATCTACTGCAGCTGCAGGGACCACAGTCCTCAGAACCATGGAACCATGGAACCATGGAACCACCACAGTCTGAGAACCGAGTGTGAATCAGACTGGGTGATGCCTCCATGTACCCTTGCTCACTTCCACTTGATCTGCACAGATGAGCCCTGATGATGTTCCCTAATGATGTTCCCTGATGATGATCCCTAATGATGATCCCTAATGATGATCCCTAATGATGTTCCCTGATGATGATCCCTAATGATGTTCCCTAATGATGTTCCCTAATGATGTTCCCTAATGATGATCCCTGATGATGATCCCTGATGATGATCCCTGATGATATTTTATTTTGTAATTATTTAAATGTGATTTTAGTCCAAAAAGCGGAAGAGCACTTATAAACGGCTCACTCATGACGTCATGACGCCCCAAGAATTAAATTAGAACATGTTTCCATAGTGCTTCCTCGTGCACTATAGCCTAAATGACGTAATGTAATGTAATGAGCACGTGTATGTGGGTGAGATTAAAGGCTGTACTGCAGTCAGCCACCAGAGGGCGCCTGTGACCAGCTCCCCATTTATCTCGTCCACTTTACTTTTGAGGCGTACGTGCAATTAATCAGCGGTACGCAGCTTTTGATTCAGTCTCAGTCTGCCCTCTTGTGTTCGAACCGTGTAAATGCACTGCGTCATGATGCCTAACAATAGAAATCACATTCTTGCTTCCTTGATGCGATTCCGCAGTCAGCCACCAGAGGGCCCACACTGTAGTGTTTGTATAACGTTTACAGGTTCTGGTCCGGCGTTTTCTTTGCAGTTGTAGCTGTGTCCACTTGTTTTATGAATTATTTTGATTAGATGTTGACGTTCTCGTGCCAAACCGTCCTCCCGTCCATCATGTTGCTCAGACAGAATGGGTTCCACGCCCATCATTCGGCTCTGAAACCTCGACACGCTAAACTTCTTAACATTTGCATTACATTTGGTCATTTATCGGACGCAACATCCCTGAAGCAATGAGGGTTAAGGGTCTTGCTCAAGGACCCATACTGGTCACTTCAGTGGACCTGGGATTTGAACCCCCAACCTTCAGATTGACAGCCCAACGCCCTGACCACTGAGCTCCCACTCCCTCTTAAGCCACGTGTTTATAAATGGACGGAAACCCCGTGTTGATGAAGCTTTATTGCTTTAAATAAGAAATTCAGTTGGTAAAGTAAGGGCCGTCTACATGTTTAAAGTGTAAGAAGCTGACCGCAGCATGATCCACACTTGGGGAAGTGCATCGGAAGCCCGATGAGAGTGAGGCGGGATGTGTCTATAGCACACCTCATGCGGACTGCCGAGCAGTGAACCTCTCCTGTGATTCTGGTTTCTGGTAGATTAATCGGTGTCGTGACGGATCACGGAGGGAGCGGACGGGACGTCCCTGAGAGCCTCGGCGCCACCCGGGGACGTAACTAACACCAATCAGGACTAATTAACCCTTACGGACTAATTGAGCTCATTTCAGGTGCTAACGATGATAACACGAGGAGGGGGCGTGTCCTATAACCCTGCAGGTGCATGAGCGGAACGAATACGTAGCCACGTCCATGAT
Source organism: Corydoras maculifer (assembly GCA_019802435.1). Classification (NCBI taxonomy): domain Eukaryota; kingdom Metazoa; phylum Chordata; class Actinopteri; order Siluriformes; family Callichthyidae; genus Corydoras; species Corydoras maculifer. The sequence goes on along the minus strand of JAFMOD010000318.1, from coordinate 334,574 downwards.
GCATTATTTTAGATGTCCTCCTGTAGCGTCTCATTAATATTATTATTCTTTTTATTAGAGTATAATCCGCCGGTGGACTTTGTTTTTATGATCTGTCCGTGCTGTTTGGATCTCTAACGTTTACACCTCGTCATCCTGAACACCTATAGAACAGGGCGGGGTCATGTTTATGTGCCTATATGATTTCATTTGTTTTTTTTTGCTGGAAGACCAAAAAAAAAACAAGAAACTGTAGAAAATAGAGATAAATTTATGCAACCTTCATTTCGTGTCCTGCTTGTTTTTCTTTCCTCCTCTGTGCTGGTTCCGGTTCCGGTTCTGGTTCCGGTTCTGCTTGTATGTTCTTCATGCTGCAGTCAAGTTCAAGTTATTAATTTCTGTCGGGCTTTTTACATCAGAACGTCGTCACAAAGCAGCTTTACAGAATGAAAAGCCTTTAAACCCCCACACAGCAAGCAGAGACAGCGGCAAGACAAAACTCCCTTTTATGTTGTTATTTTAAGGAGGACCAAGACTCAGTGGGGGACTCGTCCTCCTTGAGCGGCCAGACAGCAACAACAATGTAGGACAGACATGTCCAGATATTTAACAAATGGAAAAACTCTTCTCAACTGGAGAACTATATGTGAGTCCATTAGGGGGCGTCCTGCAGGACCGCCAGTCCAATTAATATTCAGGTTCCATCCAGTGTTCGTCGTAGCAGCAGTGCTTCATCAGAGCCATGGACGAAGGTCTGACCACACCTCGAAGGAAGGCAGTTAGAGCTGATAATAAAGCAGAGTAATTAATTAATTAAAGTAACTGATTGACACAGTGCCCCCTTGCTGCTCAGTTTGTAATTTGAATTTAAGGGAGTTATTAAGAATGTTTAAGTGTTTGTGTTGTGGATAGGACAGAGTGTGTAGGACTTCTTGTTCTGTTATTAAAATAGTAATTAATTTCCTCTGAAACCATCGTTCTGTTTCTTTGTGTTGTTAAAGACGAGTTGTGGCTTCACACAGAGGAGGAGAATGAGATCGGGATGTAAATCAAACACTTGTTACAGATCAGTACTTCATGTCCAGTTGTCCACGTCAGTAAAGTTCAGTCCACATGTCGCAGAACGTCCTGATCTGCTTCTCTATTAAACGACCTTTACTTGTTAATTATTAGAGTATTTCTGTTGTTGGTCAAAACCATGTTGATATTCCTGTTAAAGTCCAGTGGACTCGGTCACTCAGATGAAAAGGTCACTCAGATGTGGGCTGCAGATTTGATGACGTGACAAAACACAAACGGAACACACGTGACCGTGATTTATAATGATTCATCAATATCACAGTTGTTCCTTTTCTTTTTAAAGTATACATTTTCTTCTAAATAACATTTATTCTAAAATGTGTTTAACTCGCGATTAAAACCAAATATCCGGGTATTTAATCACCGATTTATTCACTTGTCATGTCAACACAGAGACATTTATTATTTTTTATTACATGAATATGAAATAAACATTAATAAACTCAATGCATTTGTAAGGATTAATGAGACTTTGTACAAACGTTAGAGGCTGTTTCAATAGTTTTAATGCTGTTTAAGTAGCAGGAAGTCCATGGGGACACGGATCCAGTCGGCGGGACTCAGACTGAAGCGCTGTACCTGCTGGAACAGGTTTGAGCCGGCCCTGCGCGCACGCGCCTTGAACCTTGTACAGTGCCGTGTACCTGTGACCCCGTAATAAAGCCACGTGGGTGGTGACGTCACGCAGGTAAACCGGCGACGAACTGTGATTTTCATCTGCGCTGCAGGAGAACGTACAGCCCGTCCGCGCGAGATGTGGACACCGATAGCAAAAGTATGTGGACAGCTCCACGTTAGGGTTTTTATTGCTTCAAAAAAAAATTGTTTATCTGTGTCACGATTCTTAGTTCCAGCCTGACGTCATCACGCGCCATCGGAAATGATCGGAACGTCGACTGCTGATGAAATGCTTATAAAAAGCTCTAATTTTAAACCGAAAGCTCATAGTAAACAAACGCGACTCAGATGTTCAGATGTTGTCTAGTCTTGTTTGGCTCACAGTCTGAGTTCTAATTCATCCCGTTGGTGGTGTTGGATGGAGTTGAGGTCAGTGCTCTGTGTGGGTCGGTTAAGTTCCACATTAAACTTACATAACCTACATATGTGCATCAACAATCACCCACTAAATTACAGTTGCTGATAACCTGCGAGTGACCACGTGACCTCAGACGGCTCGCGGTCACCGTATTACAAACGTCGCTTGACGAACAGGGGGCGCTGTAACGGTTTTAATTTTAATAAATCATAACTGTATTTAATAGAATAGTTTAGTGGTTTAGTGTAGCTTACTATATAAGGAATGTAACTGGACAATTTTCATAAGTTTGCACTATTTTCTATGTACGATTTAAACATAAAAAAGTCCGTTTGTCTTGAATGTTGGTTGTGTATTTTTTTAATGGAAGTTTTATATTAAATAAAGACTAAAACAGGTATTTGTTAAAAAAAGCTGCGTCTTCAGTAGCTTCTCAAAGCGATTCTGCCTTACGGACAGAGTTGAGAAATTTTAATCTTAAGTTTGTTCGATTTAAACATAAAAAGTGCGTTGGTCTTGAATGTTGGTTGTGTATTTTTTTTAATTGAAGTTTTATTTTTAATTAAATAATGATTTTATTAATAATTTTTTAAAACAAAATTATTAATTCGGTACTGTTTATATTTACACCCGAACACGCGCGTGCTCGACTCTACCTTTCAGTTCAGTCAGCACACGGCGGGGGCGAGCGAGGCGCGTTCCCGCGCGCCGGCTGTCGCGGTGGCGCGCATGCACGCGTCTCTCTCACCCCCCCCCTCCCCCAGACCGGCTCCAGCCGGTATAAAAATGTGGCATTGAGTTCAGCCGAGAGGAGACGAGAGGACAGCCGGCGTCCTGCTGGAGGGGACGCGCGGGGGACACACGGGTTAAACACGCGGTGGTAATGGTGACAGGGGACGGCGGGCGAAGTGTACAACTGGTTCGCCCGAATTACGTTCATTTATCGGTGTAACGGGAGAGAGGAGTGTGTGTGTGTGGAGAGACGTTAATGGCGGGAGTGCGGGGTGAGGAATGAAACATGTTTTAATTGGGATTAGTCTGTAGTTGAGTGGTGTTTTCGGGGAACCTCGGACCCAGGCGACCACACTCGGCGCTCTCCTGCTCCTCACTGACGGTGAGTACGAGTTAAACTGTTATAAAAGTCGAATGTGATCCTGTGATGGTCGCGGTGAGAACGTCGCCTCAGGTTTTGGCGGGTTTATTCGGATCTGTGATAAAGTCGTTGGTACTGTGTGCTGGAGATCCGGAGCCGGTCAGGACCGGTTACAGCCGGTTCAGTGATGCTGAGGCACCGCCGCCCTCCGTCTCCATCCGTCCGCCTCCGTTTCCTGCTCAGCAAGTCGAACGTTTTCCATTAACACTTTAATTAACATTGTCTCTAATTAAGTTTGATATTTATCTGGGGCAGAACGAACCAGTCCGCCGGACTGCTGACGCAGGTCTACGGGATTCCCGTAAGTGCGGCAGTTACGCACTAGTGACAAGTCGCGAGCGAGCGAGCCGGCTCTAAGAGTCGGCTCTTTTGAGTGAACGAGGAGGGCCGGTTCGTGATTGGGAGCCGTTTTTTTGGGAGCTGATGTGGGCGGAGTCTGTGTAATCTGCACTGAGCAGAAGAGGAGGGGTCACACAGTAAACACACTCACACACACACACACATATACACAGATAAACACACACACACAGTAAACACACACAAACACATTAAACACTCTCTCTCACACACACACACACACTCACACAGTAAACCCACTCTCTCACACACATACACACAGATAAACACACTCACACACATACACACAGATAAACACACTCACACACATACAGTAAACACACACAAACACATTAAACACTCTCTCTCACACACACACTCACACAGTAAACACACACACACAGTAAACACTCTCTCTCACACACACACACTCACACAGTAAACACAAACACAGTAAACACTCTCTCTCTCTCACACACACACAGTGAACACACTGAGAGAGGATCCTTGTTTTTATTTTTGTAGCAATATGTTTCATGATGAGTATGTACATGAAACCATATTATTAAAAATAAACATTATAATGTGTTTTACAGTGGTAATTAATTTGACACATACTTTGTAATAAACTGCTTTAAGATACAAAAAAAGTCAAGAGAGCCCAGAGAGCCGAGCCAAAAGAACCGGCTCTCTGAAAAGAGCCGGAATGCCTATTGGCTGTCCGAGAAGTCGCTGAACAACGTCATCGCCTAATTTGCATAATGGCCTATTTGCCGGTATTTGAAGAGGAATCTGAATATGTAATTAGTCCTGGAGGAGAGAGGGTTACAGGAGGTGTAGAATAAAAGAATAGAGCGTGAGAGAGGAAAAAAGGGATTAAAGTATGTTTTTATATCCAAAATATTTCCAAACTGCAAATAAACGCTATTTTTAAAATCTATTTTAAACGCAATATTAAATCCTCTAACGCCCACAGATTATAACGGAACGCTCCCGACAAGTTTGCAACGTTGAGAGCTGGTTGTTATAGCAATAAATTTAAAGAAACGTCGTTTAGAACGTCGGATCTAATGTGTTCAGACGAAGCTCAGGCTGTTACTGAACGCTCCTGCAAAATGTCAGGAGATGCTTTAAAAGTCCATAAATAAGTTCATGTAAGAGAGAAACGTGCAATGTTCGACCTTTTACTGAGATATGTTGCTTCAAATGTGTAAAATAAAGCAAGCGAAGTTACACAAACACTCACAAGTCCATTAAGCACTCAGAAGCTCCTTCACATTGTACCAACCTGATGTCAGATCAGTGCAGAGTGACGTCAGATACACTGATTAAATAATTTAGAGCTCATGGTCTAACACACAAACACTGATCTATATATAATTCAATTCTGAATAACAGCTTATTGATAAAAACACCCATCTATATACTAATGTTTCCACAATCCTAATATCTATATGGGTGCCCCCCCCTCCGACCCTAGTGGAGGATTAGTGGAAGATGATGCATGAATATTTACATGTAACTGTTCAGAGACTATAGATAAACTCTTAGACACCTTAATACCACCCCCTTTAAAGGTGTCTTCCCCTGCAGCTCAGCATCAGTTATATTGCACCCTGTTTCCTTATCGCCTCCTGCAGGAGGAAAATGAGTGAGGCACCTAAATGTTGGTCCTTAGTTCTGTGTTAAATGTCTTAAACGTGGACAACGGTTTTGTTTTGTTTTGGGAGCAAATCACACAATTAATCACACAGTTTTTCTCTGATGATTTGCAAAGTGATGTATATTTTTACAGAGCATTATTAAGGTTGTGGATGACAGTGCAGTGACACTAACGTGGTGGTGGTGTTTTAGTGTGTGTTGTGTCTGATCCAGCCGTACCAGTACAGCAGTGCTCCTGGAGTATAATTCTCATAGTCAGTCGAGCAAATGTTCTGGTGTAATAGACATTTAGTTTATTCTGAACTGTATCCTTCTCTCTGTCCAAACAGGACGTCTGCAACATGAGAGGACTGATGTCCTGGTTACACGGGTGCACGACACCCAACGTGTACCCCCAGGTCCCCGATGGAGGGTGGGGATGGGCCATCGCTGTGGCATTCTTCTTTGTGGAGGTCTTCACTTACGGCATTATCAAAGTGTTCGGCATCTTCCTGCTGGACCTGACCAACACCTTCAAAGAGACCTACAGCCGGGTGTCCTGGATCGTCTCCATCTGCGTCTTTGTCATGACTTTCACAGGTCTTTCTCTCTCTCTCTCTCTCTCTCACACACATACACACACTATCTACTATCTAGAGTTTCATATTTTTATGCTTTCGTCTTTTTACCCACAGCTCCTGTGTCCTCCATGCTGAGTAAACGTTTCGGATTCCGGCCGGTGGTCATGGTGGGGGGGTTCCTCATCAGCCTGGGTACCATTACCTCTGCCTTCACTACCTCAGTAACTCAGCTGTACATCACTGTTGGCCTCGTGACAGGTACCCACCTCTCCAAAACCTATGTGTTTGTGTGTGTGTGTGTATTTATTCCAAATAAAACACAACCTTGAGTGTCTTATTGCTTTTATAAAACACTTACAAACACACTACAATAATAAAAAAAAACAAGGTCTGTTTTTTAAAGTGAATGCTGAGTAACAGGATTCTGGTTTCTCTAACAATCACACACTGCCATCTCAGAGGGGTGTGTATTCTTGTCAATGATGTCACGGTTGAACAAACGGCTCAGCCAATCAGATTTAAGGTGTGGAACTACCCGTTTCATGAAGCTGCATAGTAAACACTTGACGTTATAATAAATATAATAATAATAAGTGGTGGTTCTGACGTCAGTTTAAATGTGTTTGTGTACCTGATGTTCTGTTGAAGCCTGTATCACACTGATCGTGATCCCCCCCCCCGATGACCTTACACACCCTTCCTAACGCTCAGATTTTTTTTCTGTTCTCCTTTCTGTGTTTTTCTTAATTGCAGTTTTCTTTCAGCGCCATCAGTATGAGCAGGAATGCGCCACGGGTGCGGGAACATGACCTGACCCCCCTCCCAACCCGAGCACCCGGCTGTGATTCTTCCTCTGTGCTGTTTTATTTCAGGCCTGGGGTACTGCCTGACCTTCCTGCCCACCGTCACCATCCTCTCCCTGTATTTCAACAAGCGCCGGTCGCTCGTCACCTCCGTCGCCTCCACTGGAGAGTGTGTCTCCCTCTTCGCCTTGGCACCAGGTAACCCGTCGTCTCAATGTCCATCACGGTGGACATGATGAAGAACTTAGAACGTCATGTATCAGAGCATTGTGTGTCTGTGTGTGTGTCCATCTGACCCGAGCGTTTCCTCTCAGCCCTCAGTGCTCTGAAGGAGCAGGTCGGCTGGCGTAACTGTATGATTGTGATCGGTCTCCTCCAAGCTTCTGTGATTGGTTTCGGAGCCCTGCTGCGACCAATCATCATCCAGCCCGAGCCTTCTGACCACGACGAGAAGGAAAATGTGGAGTCTCCTCTCAAAGGAACAGAGTACGAGGTGGAGAACGAGCTGACTCGCACGTCGCTGGATTCCGTCGACTCGGGCGTGCAGTCCATCTCCTCCATGCAGAACGCGGCCTCGTCTGAGACCTCGCCACCGGATCCGGAGGGGGACGCCCCTGCGCCTCCGCCACCTCCACAAGAACAGAAGGTGGGGCTTAAAAAGCGGGCGGGTGCCGTGCTGCAGTTCTCACTGCTGAGAGACCCGGGCTTTATCTGCTACTGCCTGTTCGGACTGTTCGCCACGCTGGGTTTCTTCGCGCCGCAGCTCTACGTGATCGAGCTGAGCGTGGCGTACGGCGTGCCGCGAGAGCGCGCCTCCTACATGCTCTCCACCATGGCCGGCGCAGAGATCTGCGGGCGGCTGAGTGTGGGCTGGCTGATGAACCGGCGCGGGGTGCGCAAGCTCTACGTCCTGCTGGCATGCGTGACCCTGCTGAGCGCCGTCCTCGTCCTCTTTCCTGTCCTCTCCGTGAATTTCTGGACGCTGGCGTCCTGCTGTGCCGCCTGCGGCTTCCTGTTCGGGACCGTGGGCTCCACCCACATCCCCATGCTGGCCGAGAATGATGTGCTGGGCGTGGACAGGATGACCATGGGCGCCGGAGTTTACGTCTGCATACAGAGTTTCGCCGGCCTTGCGGGTCCTCCGCTCGCAGGTTTGTCATCAAGGGGGAGGGGTGATATACAGGTCACATGGTTATGTAGCAACTAACAACATTATTAAATAAATAATTAAATGTGTATTTGTGTGTGTGTGTGTGTGCAGGCGTGCTGGTGGACAGGATGCAGGATTACGGCTCGCCGTTTTACTTCAGCGCGGCCGGCGTGTTCCTCGGTGCCGTGTTTCTCGCTCTCGTTCGACCGGCCAAAACCGGTTTCAGCTGCTGCAGAAGGAGCGTAAAGCACATCGAAGACGGACAGGAAGCCGCTCCGGATGACTTCCTGGAGGTGGATATGATTGTGGAAAGCACGGACTCACACGCACACACACACACACACCAAACTTGAAGGATGCTTCCAAAGACGGACTCGTTGGATGTTAACGACTCGCTTGTGCCTCCTTTGTTCATTTTTAATTAGATTTTTTAGGTTAATGTTTTATGATTTTATAATTGTTTTCGACCAAATGAAACCTCAGTCTGCTGACGCTGCTGTTCTCATTTAAAAGGTCTTTTGTTTTGAAATCCTGGTAAAGGCTGAGCGATGCGATGACTCGTTAGTATTAGCACTTAACGACGGTGGGTCACGTTGAAATGCGCGCTCCTTTAACACGCAGATCTAAAGGTGCCCGCAGTGCTGCAGATGAACTGATATCAGTAAACCTTACTGTGGGGGGGGGGGGGGGTCCCCATGCCCATCCAGGGGAGAACGTCTTGGGCGCTGGGCAGATACACCCAGGACAGGACGCCAATCTATCACTGACAAACACTCACTCACTCACACACTCTATATGGGGCAATTTGGAGAACTCAATTGACTTAATCCATGTTTTTGGACTGTGGGAGGAAACCGGAGAACCCGGAGGAAACCCACAGGGAGAACATGCAAACCAGGAATCCCTAGCGCTGAGAGGAGAACATGCCAACCTAAAGTGGATCTTTATTTATTTTATTTATTAAGGACCTGGTTCCTGAACTGTTTCAGGACTAGATTTTAATTCCTTTTCTATATTTCTGAATTTTACTTTTGTTCGTCAACCAAAAATCATTAGTATTATTAGGTTTTATAATTTAATTACATTAATTAAGTACCTTGTTTCTTAAAAATTGTTTAGAATTTTTTTTTATTTGCTTTTGTTTTATTTATTGTGTGCTATCGGTCATTTCTGAACTAAAGGTTCCTGGTTCTGGAACTCTTCTGGTTCTGATGTTAGGACCCAGTTCTAGTAGTTCACTGAGGAGGACAAATCCCATAATATTCACCTTTAAGATGCTGGAACCAAAGTTATTGTTTGTGATCGACAGCCGATGGGTGGAGACGTAGACTCTGACGTACCGGAATCTGATTGGACCGTCCTAAAACACGCCTCTCTATTGGGAATGATGATGTCATCGTATCGCTCGCCTTTGAAGTGTAATGTTTAATTGTGCGATTATTTATTCCAGGGTTCGTTACTGACTTAATTACCCAGATTCAATCTCACACATCCATGTAGTTACACAGGAAATGACCTCATGTTTACAGTGTTACCCCCCTCCACCTCCAGTGTGGTCAGTGTCAAAGGTCATCATGGGGCTATTTATATCTGATATTTACATTAGTTATCTTGATAAAAGGCTTTTAATTTGTTTTTGGACATTTTTTATTACTATTGTTAAACATTTAAAGTGATAATCACAATACTATTATTAAACTTCAGTAATAGAATTGATTTATGAGGACTTTTATCTTGGTATTTACAGGTACAGTGATGATTTAATTCGCTTTACATTCTTAACGAAGTCGAAATGTTTAATATGATATTTATTATGAGGACGTTATTGATTACAATTATTTTTAGCCACGTGTCACATGGCGTCGACCTTTTACCTTTACCTCGTCCTCCTGAACCCGTGATTACGTCGTGTGACGTCTGTTCTGATCACGTGGTTGAACCCACAAGCGGCGTCCATATGGCAGTGTCGTGCGCGCGGGACCCCGACCCGCCTGCTCGTGCGCCACCTGCTGGCTGGTGCAGTTAACGAACCCTGGATTTATTTTTATTTTGATTTTATTGTAATTCACATGTTTATTCGTTTTTACTTGAATGCGAGTGAGAAACAATCCGACTGAAGGGGGCGCTCTGACTCTACATCAGAGTGAGGCTGCGGCGTCGGTGACGTCACTGACACCGCCCCCCCCCACACACACACCTTTAAGAACCTGAGCACTTGACCTGACGGCTGATTTTTGCACTGAACATCGCGGTATTTACATTATTATTATTATTATTATTTTTATTTTTATTATTATTGATTGATATTTTATTATTATTGATATTGATTATTTTATTGATGATGTCAGGCATTACACTCTGCACGTGCTGTTTAATTATAACTTTAATCTTCAGTAATAAAGTTTAAACACTGAGTTCAGCCTCAGTTACCTGATTAAACTTACACTCCATCTGTTCATTTTACTAATCACTGAATATCATTCATTCATTCATTCATTATCTTCTGCTTTATCCTCTATTAGGGTCGCGGTGGGGTTCCCCATGCCCATCCAGGGGAGAACGTCTCGGGCGCTTGGCAGATAGACCCAGGACAGGGCGCCAATCCATCGCTGGGCACACACTCACTCACACACACACACTATATATGGGGCAATTTTGAGAACTCAATTAACTTGTTCCATGTTTTTGGACTGTGGGAGGAAACCGGAGAACCCGGAGGAAACCCACGCAGACACGGGGAGAACATGGAAACTCCACCCAGATGGGGATTCGAACCGGGAATCCCTAGTGCTGAGAGGAGAACATGCTAAACCACTAAGCCACTGTGCCGCCCAGAATTAATTCATACATCCATTAATTACCTTCTGCGTTATCCTCTACTAGGATCGCATGGGGGGGGTTCAGGACTGAATTCCTAGCACTGAGAGGAGAACATGCTAACTACTAAGCCACTGTGCCACCCAGAATAATTATCCATTCATTCATTGTAATGTGTAACGTGTCTGTAACGTGTTAACTCCATCACTTCCAGGATGATCACTGCTTTCTTTATGCTGAGTGTCATAAATCAGAGAGGACAAGAAAATAAAAGTCCCATCTCATAATGAGCCTCAGTTTGTAATGATGATGAACCGTGAACCTGGACGATGTGACATTAACGCCTTTATTTTAACAAAGCAAACAGACTGTTAGAGTTTATATTAAAGTGCAGAGAAAAGCTGGACTGCTGCCGAAACCGAGGATGTGATCCTATTAAAAAACATCATCAGCATAAATCTGTAAATATTCAAATAGAAATGAAGCTTTATAAAGAGAACCCACTTCTCATGGTTTCAGTCATGACTGTAGACCCTGCAGCAGTTCTGAACACGGGTTTTTAAAATCCAAAGGTTTAGATCAAAACTTCCACCAAGACCCAAACGCAGACGTGTTTACCTTCACAGTTCTAAACTGCCCTTTTATCCTCCATTAGGCTCCTTCTTCCAGGTAAGACGGTGGTGAGACGGGACCGGTGTGTGGTATGAGTGCCTGAACGTTCTCTCAAACACGTGAACTGACTTCGACTGCTTCAGGGGCATGAGGTGTATACTGGTGTTGGGTGTTAGTGTGTGTGTGTGTGTGTGCATACTAACCACACAATCTGACTTTAAAGTGAGGGAGGGAATGATCTGTTTTGGTTCCACATGTAACTCATCGGTGCAGTGAAACACACACACACACACACACACACACACACACACACACTGAAGTAAAGTGAGCACACATGGGCACCCTGTACACAACACCCAGGGAGCAATTGGGGTCAGGTGCCTTGACCAAGTGCACTTCAGTTACAGTACTTGGTAGAACCGGGAATCGAACCAGGAATCGAACCGGGGATCTTCATGTCACAAGGCTGGTTCCTCAACCCCAAACCTGCCCCTGCCCCTGCCCCTGCCCCTTTATAACGCATTATAATATAGGTATGAAGACTTTTCTCACTGAATCATCTGTGTTGGTCACTGATTCAGGGTGAAGTTGACTGATGTTAAGTCACTGATGTAGTGAACTGGTCTGTGATTTGTGACGTTTTGAGGTGAATCAACAGACGACTTCTTCTGAAATCTGTTTCCTGTTGTAAATAATTTCAGAAATGTTCTGCGGTGGTTCTACAGAAGTTCCACCTGTTGGAAAAGTGTGGAATGTAATCGGTGCTGTGTAAACGGTTTAATAACAGGAGCTTTATAATCTACAGACTGGTTCTAATCTACAGACTGGTTATAATCTACAGACTGGTTATAATCTACAGATTGGTTCTAATCTACAGACTGGTTCTAATCTACAGACTGGTTCTAATCTACAGACTGGTTATAATCTACAGACTGGTTATAATCTACAGATTGGTTCTAATCTACAGACTGGTTCTAATCTACAGACTGGTTATAATCTACAGACTGGTTCTAATCTACAGACTGGTTCTAATCTACAGACTGGTTCTAATCTACAGACTGGTTCTAATCTACAGACTGGTTCTAATCTACAGATTGGTTCTAATCTACAGACTGGTTATAATCTACAGACTGGTTCTAATCTACAGATTGGTTCTAATCTACAGACTGTAAAAAACGACTACACAATTTTCACTGAAGCCAATTTTTTTAGTGAAGTAATTAAAATCTGAAGAAGGCTGAGAACATCAGGTTTGGTTCCTGGTCTCATGTCTCAGCGGTGATTGAACGGTGATGGTTATTAACATCACAGAATCTTGATCTTACATCAATATATTTGGCAGTAAACCTTTAAAAGCAGACGTTCTTTCAGCAGCCGACTCTGGGTTCTCTGGGTGACATGGCACTGACCCCGGCTCTGGTCACCGAGAAAGAGCTAGTTCTCCTTCCAAAAATTAAAAACAAAGATTACTGGACAACACTTTAGATACAACTTGTTTAAAACAATTTATATCTTAGAGAAAATGTAAAGGGGTGGCACGGGGGCTTAGTGGTTTAGCATGTTCTCCTCTCAGTGCTAGGGATTCCCGGTTCAAATTCCCATCTGGGTGGAGTTTCCATGTTCTCCCCGTGTCTGCGAGGGTTTCCTCCGGGTTCTCTGGTTTCCTTCCACAGTCCAAAAACATGGATCAAGGTCAATTGAGTTCTCCAGATTGCCCCATAGAGTGTGTCTGTGTGTCTGTGTGTGAGCCCAGCGATAGATTGCCCCCCTGTCCTGGATGGACATGGAGAACCCCCCCCCCCCGCGACCCTAATAGAGGATAAAGCTGAAGATAATGGATGGATGGAGAAAATGTAAAAGAAAATGAAACGCAGCCCTGACTCCTGTAAACTACACAGCACTTCCTCTTCTCAGAGATGCACAAGTTTCTCAAAAGTCGTTCACAGTAAAGTAGTTCTCCATGAGATGTACAAGTCCACTTTGAACCGTGGGTACAACATGTCTGACGGCAGTTTCTTAATTAAAGGAAACAGTTATGGGTAGAAACCTTTTCGGATCACATATGTCACTGCGTTCTGTTGGTTTCAGAGTCCAGTCTTCAGTGAAAGCATGGGTGCCCTCCGTTACATGTTTTATTTTATTCATAAAGAATCAGAAAGTGGAACACATAACTCCACCCACAGACAATTACCAATTTTATTCTTTATACTTTATTCTTGTTTTGTCCTATTTTATTACATTTCTCAGAGATGATCTTCACTCTAATGATCTTATCTTATCTGATTGTTTGATTGTGTCATTAATATTCCCTTTATATTGATCTATAGAACAAGCTAATGGAAATCTGATCAGTACAGCCTCCGGAAACTAGACTGTGAGTAATGAATACATTTCTCTGTTTGATTGAGTTTTTAAACTTTCTGAAACCCTTTCAAAGCGATAATCATAACGACCTTAAACCTTTGCGAGATAAAGAGTGAACAAACTCTTCAAACAGAAACAGAGATACAGCAACTGAAACGTACAAGATGTCGTCCACAAGAGAGTTTCATCAACTGTTAACGATTATTAATACAATAAAGTGGGTGGAGTCAGAGTCAGGAGACTTGTTCCAGATTTTTATTGTATTTAAAAAATAGATACAGCACCATAATCACCAAATATATAGAGTATAGTGATCTAAAGACTGCTGTACACAGGATACACCCTCACAATGACGTTTGAAAAGTGTGTAAAGGTTTCCAAATGAAGAAGTACCTGTACGTTTGAACCTGTGCATATTTATTAAACCAGACTATTTTAAACGGTTTTGTTATTAGTAATATTTTAGTTTGCTATTTATTTGCACAGATTACAGGTCACATTACAGGCGAAAAAAAGTACTTAAAGGATCATTATTAGACGGGTAGTTCTGCTCTTTAAATCTGATTGGCTGAGCCGTTTGTCCAGCTGTGACATCATTAACAACACCACACCCCTCTGGTGCTTTACATTCAGTGATATACAGTACATTATTTTAAATGTAATAAAATACAGATTAATATAAACAGAGATCGGCACTAAACCTGTTGCCCTGTTTTATAAACTGTGTTTTGTAATTTGGCCACTAGATGGCAGTATTTGATCATTAGAGAAACCAGAATCCTGTCACTCAGCAGTGAGCGTTCACTTTAAAAACTGGACTAGATTATGTCATAGAAGATCAGATTATTAATGAAGCCTTGTGTTTTTTCATGTGTTTCAATAACCATTTTATAAAAGAAACAAGGTACTCGTGGTTGTGTATTATCATGAATTAAACAGCTTTTTCCTGTGATTTATTCACAATAATACACTATCATATACTCATACATTTTTACTTTAATGTTTTCTGGAGGAATTGCCTTACAGCCCCACTGGCATTCTGGGGGTGCTACCGTCATTTTGTATATTGGTTTCTGTTTTCTAATTACTCTGCGGTTTGTTACTACTCTTATTATCTTCTTTAAATTAATCGTACATGATCTCAAAACCTGGCTCTTTAATGAAATGCTCCTCTACAAGGTCATCTTCCAGCAGATTCCAGCTTGTTTTCCTTTAGATATCCTTTAAGCACCGATTTTGGAATCTTCATCTCGATGTCTTTGTTGTTGACCTTCATCACTATGTATACATCAATGTTGATGTACTTTTGTTTTTCTTGTTGATAATTACATTTCTTGTTCTCACACTTGTATGTTCTGTATTTCATGTTAAATTGCTTCTGACTGTAATTACACCTGTTGCATTTGTGCTCCATCTTCATTTTCACTGCAATTATTTTACCTTTAATCATTTCTGGTTTACTGTAAACACCTATAATAAAAAATATATATATTGTTAGTTTAATCAATCAATATCCACCAAAACACTTAGTAACACAAGTCTTTTTGTATTATCATTACTATAACACATTCCATTCATTAAATTTTTGCATAGTTTGTGGAAACAGGGTATATATACAGATAAAAATGTCAAACCAGCCTGACCCTATGTGAGTTGAATTTGAAAAGCCACATCCAATCCTAACTGCTGGCAGACCTGTTTCCTAAACACTGTGTTCTTACCTTTGTCGTCTTTTCTCAGGACATCAAGTAAAGATGTCAGCTTTTCTTCAATCTCTGGCATTTCAACAACTTTGATGCGCTTCCATTGGCTTATCAGACTCTCCAGCCTGCTCCCAAATTACGGTAAACATAAGAAATATTATGATGTGACTGTTATATGTTACATATTGCTTAGATTTGGAGGGTCCAGACATTGAATGGCTTTTACAGAGTTTGATACCTATTAGCAAGAGGAACGTTCTGGTCATCTCCTCTAATGAAAAATACTCCGGGTGCAGTCATGATGTTTCCTGCTGAGTCTTCTACATCCCAGTGGTGATTATTGATGTGTATTAAAGTGTAGCAGTTCCCGTCCACAATGTCAGCCTGTGTGTTCAATAAAACAGAAGTACATATATATTATTCATTTTATATATAGCTTATGGATAAAATGATTATTAAATATACTTTAGCATTACATTTACATTATACATTTAAACACAAAGTGACAGAGCACAGGGTCAGGCATGGCGGTTAGCACCCTGTGGGCATACTAAACATCATTACAGGATGTTCATGTCACTGATTCTAATGTTGGAGCAAGACTAAGGACCCCCATAAAGCTAAGGGTCATTTTCTGTGGTCTTTCTATTTAAATGTATTACCGTTTGTGTGGTGACATCACACAGAGCAATAACAGAATGATGATTCTGAGGTGGAGTGCTGTGATCACTCAGGGGTGCCAACTCCACATGGAGCTGCTGAAGCTTTTTAATTCGATTCTTTGAGGCCTCCATGGTCTTCTTGATGTCCTGCCGGGATAGGCACACGGTCTTTATACGTTCTGATCAATATTAGCATGAACCAAAGATCAGAGAGTAGGTTTACGGTCATGATGGTGAGGGCTCTGTACAGCAGGTACTCGTCCTCATCATTTTGAATGTTCTTAACTTCTGTAATAATGTCCTTAATGTCCTCCAGTTTAGATTCCTGCTGATCGAGTAATTCCTCAATGTCCGTAACCTCGTCCTGAAACTGTATGAAGTCATCAGTCAGTTCACATCACTAATATATTCTCATATTCAAATTTTATTGTTTTTTTATTGCTTCTTTTTGCTGATGTGAAACCTGGTGATGTTTTTTCATGTGGGTGAGATGAGCCTCTTCACATTTTAGTATCACAATAAAGTCTTGCCAGCATCCATTGACATCATTCATATAAGCCTTAACACAAAACAGTAGAATTACAGATCTGTAAAAACAAACCTGCTGCACTATTACTGTTCCATGTTTGCTAATAAACAATTAGATATAATAAACATCAATGAACATCAAATTATTATGCAGTAACTGAATAATGAAGAGCTGTATAAAATGACTACATAAGGTAAAGTTATGACAGTATAAAGCATTATACATATAAAGTTTAGACAGTATAATATACGCAGTTTGTAAATTTGAAGTGTAAAAAGTGTAAGCAGTATATTTGAAGTGCACAAAATGATTTGAATGTGTAACTTACTGTAGTGCAAATGTTATGTTTAGTTGTAAGTCCCCTTTATGTTCTCTGATGATCAGGACACCCACAGAGCAGGTAGCATTAGAGTGGTGGATTCTCAGTACCGCAATCACACTGACATGGTGGTGCAGGTGTGTTAGTGTCTGCTGGTTAGAGTAGATCAGACACAGACAGTGCTGCTGAACAGAGAACAGTACACCAATCGGAACACACTGGTGTCTGATCCACTTGTATACCACCCTCCACCACCCTAATAATACCTGCTCTGTGGGGGTCCTGGTCATTACAGAACAGAGTAAAGGGAACTATCAAGATTATGTAGAGAACCAGATGGACTACAGAATGGAACTGTAGAACTACAAACCCCATCTGTAATGATCAGTGGAGAAACAATTAGCTGTACCCAATAAAATGGCTGGTAAGAGTATTTACACCTGTGTGAGCAAGAGACCAAGTGGAAGGGAAGTGAGCCTAGGAGCATTTAAGTTCTGATGTTCTAGTAAGTTACGCTGAAGTGACATGCTGCACTGAGTCAAAGCAAACTCTGTTTATTAATTAGTTAATGAGCTTTATTTTCTTTATCTGTTTTTGAGCCAGCATGCTTAACTGTAAGCAAGACACACTTGTCTTTGTACTCCTCACCTGATCTGAGCACTGACAGATTGAATCCCCACCACCTTCTCTTGATCTTAATCCACATTTATTGCTGGTTGTGTACTTAAAGATCAGACCTTTCTTGACTGAACATGTTACTCAGCTGTTAGTCCAGACACTCATCCTATTCCAGTTCGATTACTGTGATGCACTGCTTGTCTCCCAGCATGCACCATCAGAACTCTACAACTGATTGTAGAAAACTCTGCAGCCCTGTTCATTGGCTCCCTGTAGCTGCCTCTGATCTACAGGACCTTCCCTGGATCTGGCCCCTCTGACCTTCACTCTACATTTTAAAACACACTTCGATTCGTTCTAGTGATGAATGTCGCCTGGTGGGGCAACCTCACCATGGTGCTGACACTCACTCGGTATTGTTCTCCACTGACCAATGGTGGAAGGCACTGAGTCACTGAACGCCTTTAAGAATCGAATGAAAACACATCTCAACTAACAAAAACACCTGATATGTTTGTGGAAGAGAAAATAAAATTGAAAATAAAATCTGAAAAAATCTTGAAGCCGGCACGGTGGCTTAGTGGTTTAGCATGTTCTCCTCTCAGCGCTAGGGATTCCCGGTTCGAATCCCCATCTGGGTGGAGTTTCCATGTTCTCCCCGTGTCTGCGTGGGTTTCCTCCGGGTTCTCCGGTTTCCTCCCACAGTCCAAAAAAACATGGAACAAGTTAATTGAATTCTCAAAATTGCCCCCTATAGAGTGTGTCTGTGTGAGTGAGTGTGTGCCCAGCGATGGATTGGCGCCCTGTCCTGGGTCTATCTGCCCAGCGCCCGAGATGTTCTCCCCTGGATGGGCATGGGGAACCCCACCGCGACCCTAGTAGAGGATAAGCGGGAGATAATGAATGAATGAATCTTGAAGCCAGACCAGATAATGATCAGGTTTGATAATTCTACAGTGCAGCTGTTTTTTCTCATGCTGTTCTCTCATGCGTTAGCTGCGTTGGAAAAAAGTCTCAGCTGAACAACTTTATGTAAATGTAGAAAACACGTACATTGTTTGGATTCCACAGTCCTTCGCACCTTGGCTAACATTCTGAAATTTGTCGTTGTTATGGTTTGATTTTACTCCCACTCCATCAAACATGCAGTAAGTGCTTAAAAACATGAACACTATCAAAACTGTTACCCTCATTCCAGTACAACTATCAATTGTCTTAAAAAAATCACATTTACAGTTAAATCTAATCCAAATATGTAACACAATAGTGCACTTTAAGTGCAGGTCCCAAACCTGCTTTATAAAGGGAGGGTTGCCTTAGGAGAGAAGAAAAGAAAAGAAAAATCCCATTCACAAATTAAACTTCAGAAAACAATCAGAGTTTCATTAAAGTTTCATCATTAATGTTAAATCTGGATCCATCAAATTAACAAGTTCATTTCAAGAAATCAAATCAAACTGTTCGAGAGTTTGTTTGCTGGTTAACAGAGAAAACAACTGAAAACTATATAAATATTTATGTAATTATAGTGTTTTGGTAACTAAAAAACACATGTTCATTAAGCATTGGTGCATCACAAATCTGTATGTATTAAAATAAAACATAATTCATCCTAAAGCTTATAAAAGAAACCCACCTTTTAGTTGCTTTTTTTTTAAACATGACTGAAGGTTCTTCAGTAGTTTTGGCAAGAGTACGTCAGATTAAAATCTCACTTCAGAGGTAAAACTTCCACAACAATCAAAACTCTGTAGCTATGTACATGTAGATACATGTAGATACTCAGTTTTAAAACTCCATTAGACTCCTCCCTTTTCCAGGTAAGTCTAGAATGTGGAACAGGTACCCGGTATGTGTGTTTGACGTTTCTCTTAAACACAGTAATATGATTTTTACAAAAGGTTTGATGAATATATTTTTAAAAAATCCCCAAACTTAATATACATAGAAAACTCCTTTTTTGACTTTTAAAGTAGGACATTTATTATGATGCGTTTATACAGGCTTTGACAGGTTTTGGTGGGCCATGCCCATCCCTCACTAGGATTCTATTTACATGCATTCTGCCTGCAGTATTTAAATAGCAACAGAGCTCCTGAATAAATTGAGACGCAGTGGTCTCAAAATGAGGTTTTTAACAGCGTGTGATAGATAGAAATATAAATGTTTACATCAACATAAAATAAATTTATTCTACACCATCATTAAACTGCAGCATCGTACACCATAGAAATAGCAATCTAACAAAGACTTTGAAGTTGATGCATTAAAAGAAGAAAAATGAAGTAACTGATGTAGTAAACAAACTACGGCTGACATGTAGGTAGAAGTTCGCTTGCCAAAAGGTGAGGAGGTGACACTATTTGCAGAAGATAAACAGGTTTAGCACATTTGTTTTTTCTGTTTGAATTGAACCTGTTTTGTTCTGCGGTGGTTCTACAGAAGCTCCACCTGTTGGATTTTTACAGTTCTGGTTTATTAGTGTGGAATGTTAAGTAAGTAAAATCTGAAGAACAAGGCTGAGAACATCAGGTTTGGTTCCTGGTAGCATGTCTCAGCGGTGACCTGAATAAAACCTTTAAAAGCAGACCTTCTTTCAGCAGCCGACTCTGGGTTCTCTGGGTGACCTGGCACTGACCAAGGTCACCGAGAAAGAGTTAGTTCTCCTTTCAAAATTAAAAACAAAGATTACTGGACAATACTTTAGATACAACTTGTTTAAAACAATTTATAAAAACAATGCTTATGGTATAAGCCCTTTAAAACACAGATTGTTTTTGATGCTCTTTGATTTAGATGTTTTATTAGCCGATGATGGATCACCAAACCCTCTGACGTGTTCAGTAAATCACTTAACTCTGTCTAATGAGTTCAATATAAATGCCATACCCTTCAGCCCACTGCAGATCACCTTTAAAGATTGATCTGGAGTAAACTTCAAAAACACATCCAAATGTAAAAGTAATAATGTCCTGGTAAATCTGGAAGACATGCATGAGAGGAAACTCCTGAGACTAGAACCTGTACCAAACCCGCTCACGCCTACAAACACGGCAGCTTCTAAAACTGAATCACTGTCGGCACCCTAACAGATTTGACCTCTGACCTCTGTTAGTGGCAAGGAAAGATCACCATCACAGTTTAAACCATTTCAATGATCAGTTATGAATGCTGTCCAACTCCATCACCCTGGCTGCCTTTAAAACTCCCTGAAAAACTGTAGGTCCATCCATCATCCTTTATCTTCTGCTTTATCCTCTATTAGGGTTGGGGGGGGGTTTCCCCATGCCCATGCAGGGGAGAACGTTTCGGGCGCTGGGCAGATACACCCAGGTCAGGACGCCAATCTATCACTGGACACACACTCACTCACACACACACACTCTATATGGGGCAATCTGGAGAACTCAATTGACTTGATCCATGTTTTTGTGGGAGGAAACCAGAGAACCCGGAGGAAACCCACACGGACACGGGGAGGACATGGTAACTCCACCCAGATGGGGATTTGAACTGGGAATCCCTAGCTCTGAGAGGAGAACATGCCAACCACTAAGCCACCGTGCCGCCCAAAAAACTGTAAGCACTAACTTTAATTAAAACTGTTAATTAAATTAACATTAATTAAAACTGTGCGGTTCGAGGAGGTTGTAAGCAGGTATGTTGGGTTTAGGGGGTTTGACACCCCACACTTTAAACTGCTCATTATAAAATCGTTCTGCTCTTTGATGTTGAGGTGGAGGTGGTCCTCACTAACCCCCCACAGGAAGAGGCTTTTGGGTGGAGGGAGTCCTGATTGGAACAAACGCAGCCTGCTCTTTATAAACTATTAATAAACTATTAATCATTTTGTTCTGTGATTTTCAAGACCAGAAGATTCCAACTGACTGAAGTGATGTGAAGACAGAAGTGAATATATCACGCTGCCTCCAGGGGGCAGTACAACACCACAAAGACCGGCTGAATCAAAACAGGAAGTTTATTAAGAGAGAGAGAGTGGATCTTGAAGTGGCAGCTTCTCCTGCAGTGGTGGATTCCAGGTGGTTGATTAGTTGTTGCTGCAAGGTTGTGAGGTGAGGTTTGTTTAGCAGTGTTTACAGCATTATGACGCGGTGGTTACTTTGGTGTTTAATTAAAACGATTTCTTGTAATCTGTGACCTGTGATGCAAGAAAGAGAGAGAGCGAAAGTGGGTGTGGCGCCATCATGTGTTCGTTCCAGATCATTGCACTTTATAAGAAATATCCCTTAAGGTTACATTATAATATTTAATAAATAAATTAAACTGCAATTTTTAACCAAGTCATTAACATTTCACATGAAAATAAAAGTATTTAATTTAGAATAGGATGGAGACCTGCGTTCTAATAGTGCTCTCCCACTTTTCACCCTCTGAGTGCTGGGATAGGCTCCATCATGATTCAGTGCGTTAGATCCAAATGAAGTGATCGCAGTTTCTCACTATGTAACTTAAAATTTAAATGGACTTACATTAAATCATCAGCATCTTGGGTTAAACTCCGGAGGTTAAACGGGTCCTTCGTTGGGCTCGTTAAATAATCCTAAAAAAATTAAGAAAATAAAAACAGTTCACACCTGATTGCTTAATTATTAAACCCAGAACACTCCCTTTTCTGACTAATTAAAATTTTACTAATTAAAAAAACTAAACAGAAAAAAACTGAATTTATATTTGTTATAAATTAATGCAGCAACTAATCTTTAAGAAATGATATAGTCAGAACAAGACTACGGTTCTGGTTCCACTGCTTTGAAAGGTTCCATAACCAGTCAAAGTTAAACTGGTAACAAGTGATGTCATCAAGTGGATCATCCACCCACGGTCCGGTGCAAAAGGCAGCATCTGTAATGGTATCAGGCTCAGCTGCGTGACAACGCTCTCCAGATTATTTAAATACCTCAAAGAACTCGTCCTGGTGCTGCTCCGCCCTGGGGCCGTCCATCACACTCCGCCCCGCGTTGTTGCCGAATGTCAACATTTTCTCTTTGCATTGTTGCAAAGGTGCAAACCTGAAAATTTTAATTTTATAAAAGAGAGAAAGTACACTGTGAGTAAAGCATCGTTCCTCAAGCAGTTCAGCCTCTGGATGTCCCATCATGCCGTGGACATTACAGGTGTACAGGTATTAAAACTGGTAATATTGAACTAATGAAAGCTCACCCATCCTGTTCGTCCCACAGTGCGGGGTTTGAAGAGTTCTGCAGCATCAGGTGGTGTCCAGAACTTTTGACAGATGAAAACGATGACGAGCTGGAGGTGTGCACCACACTGCTACTGTACTGCAGGTGGCGCTCTGATGTTTCCACATATTGAATTTGTGAAGAGGACGAGGAGCTGGTAAATGATGAACTCTGTGTGTGAACTGTCTGATCATTACCTGATGATCTGTCAGATATTTGGAACCTAGAATAATAATAATAATAATAATAATAATAATAATAATAGATTTTATTTGTAAGACACTTTTCATCTTGTAAAATCTCAAAGTGCCACAACAATGGTAAACATCCAACACTAAAAAATCATTAAATATTATTTATGTATCAATGCATTAACAATTATATTCTTTTTTTAACTTGCTTTTTTTTAGAACCATCAGGAATCAATAGTTACTCTGACAGGTTCAGATAATCAGGTTCTATCTATCTATCAAACCAATAAAAGGTTTTAATAAGTGAGAGTCTCTAGATCCTCCACACACATCCAAACATCTTAATTTAATTAGTTTTAATGGTTCTTTTTTTGAGTTTTTTTTTAATTGAGGTTAAAATGCACAAACTGTGACGTGTGCAAAACTCTGGACACATTATTCTTTCTCTAATTAATGAATTCAGATCATTAAAACTCATCTTTTTTAGGCAGAATTGTAAATACTTTGTATAAAAGCAAACTTCACTAATAAACCTTGAGCTCACCTTTGATAATTGGGGTTCATGATGGTTCCCTGTCTCTGTGGTTCTCACTGGTTCCCTGGTGGAGTGGACCGTTCCTGAAGGCTGTGTGCAGCTGAGATCATCTGAGATCTGGAGCTCTGAAACCATCCCCCCTGCAGCCTCTGATTTATTCTGCATTAGACTCCGCCTTCTTCCAAGTAAGACTAATTAACATGTGACTAATAAGTGCTTTTATGTTACCTTAAATTGTTGGGCAGGGTGTGACGGGTACGGTGGCACCATGTAGAACCTCTGGATCGGGGGGTGATGGTGGGGTGGGGTGGGGTGTCATGGTGTAACTCAAGGATGGATTAAAAAGCTGATTTGCATTTTAGATTAATATTCAAGTTGGTTGCACTCTGGATTAATCCCGGCTCTGGAGAGTTCTGCCCTGGATAGGCGTAGGGAACCCCCCCCCCCCCCCCCCCCGACACTAATAGAGGATAAAGCAGAAGATAATGAATGAATGAATAATTAATTCCAGAAATGACCTGATCTCAAAGATAATCTGTGAGTTTGTTAATCCCTGTGGAATTATAAGCTTCATTAGAGACTTTCAGGCGGTTGATTTAACGAGTTAGGTGCTTGTCTCAAACCTTTTTTTATTGTTCTTTTATTAATTCTAATCATTTGGGAGACAGGTTCAGTGGGGCCTCGGCGAGCATGCAGCTGGAGGAATCGGCCTTATGGGACGCTGTGATGTCACGCCGCCCGTGTACCGCACCCCGCAGGTCCAACGGCAGGTCCGACCCGTTGCACAAACGAACCTGAGGTCCATTCTGTATGAGAGGAAGCAGCCGCAGTGTTAGTGTGCATTCTGATCACTAAGCTTATTAGTTTAATTGAAGGCTTCTGAGAGTGAAGATCATATTAATGAAGATGAACATGTTCTAACTGCATTCCTTTGATGTTGCTGTAATTGAGTGAAGGTGATTCCAGAGAAGCGTTCTGATCCGACCTCAGGCTGTTCTTCTCTGAACCCCGTGTGGAATCTCTGATGATGATGTTAGAGGATCAGGAAACATCAGCTGCTGTTTGATCAGAGACGATGATGAGAATGGAACCCATGCCAAACCGGTTTGCTTTCTGAGGAACATCTCTAAAGACAGAGGGTGTGCTCCTTTAATGGACGTGGTGTTGAGTAATTAATCCAAATGAAAGTCTCAGCTGATTAAGGCCCTTAACCCTACAATGCTAAACAATAATAATAATAATAATAATAATAATAATAAATCATCCTTTATCTTCTGCTTTATCCTCTATTAGGGTTGCGGCGTGGGGGGAGGGGGGTTCCCCATGCCCATCCAGGGGAGAACGTTTCGGGCGCTGGGCAGATACACCCAGGACAGGGGGGCAATCTGTCGCTGGCCACACACACACTCTCTCACACACACACTTTATATGGGGCAATTTGGAGAACTCAATTGACTTGATCCATGTTTTTGGATTGTGGGAGGAAAGCGGAGAACGCGGAGGAAACCCACGGGGACATGGAGAGAACATGGAAACTCCATCCAGATGGGGATTCGAACCAGAAATCCCTAGCACTGAGAGGAGAACATGCTAAACCACTAAGCCACCATGCCGGCCAATGCTAAACAGTTATTAATTATTACATTCAGCAGATGCTTTTATCCAAAGTAATCCAACTTCATGGTTAGAACCGGTCAGAGCTCAGGGTTCATACAGCGCCCCCTGCAGCAATGAGGGTTAAGGGTCTTGCTCACGGACCCACAGTGGGAACTTCAGTGGACCTGGAATTTGAACCCCCAACCTTCTGATTGACACCCAACACCCTGAACCACTGAGCTGGAGTACCTGCAGCTCGTTCTGCAGCTCTATTTAAAGTAGTAAATGCTTAATTAATTGACTCGTCTTTCCTCGGAACCCGTCTCCATCACAATGCCGTGACCTTTAAAGGGTTTGGCGCTTTGAGTGAATGTCAGAAATGCAGTCAGGGTTCTGAACGGCGTGTGGAATCTCAGATGTTGTTGTTGTTTCGTCCTTCTGAGGAAAATCACTA
Source organism: Corydoras maculifer (assembly GCA_019802435.1). Lineage (NCBI taxonomy): Eukaryota > Metazoa > Chordata > Actinopteri > Siluriformes > Callichthyidae > Corydoras > Corydoras maculifer. Next base: position 309,214 of record JAFMOD010000318.1, on the reverse strand, counting down.
AAGACGGAGGATTACCGAATATAAACAACGTTCTCATGAGAACCCCACCATCGTCCCTCGTCCTGTCCATGGACATCAAACTCATATAAGTCACTCCACCTTCAGCAATAACATGCTGCTTCCAAACTGCTGCCTCAGCATTAATGATCTGATGATGGCATTCATAACCATAAATAATTATATAATAATAACAATATAAAGGTACCAAACATAAAAATCACCAATCTGGCTGGACATTGCATGTTCTCCCCGTGTTTGTGTGGGTTTCCTCCGGGTTCTCCGTTTTCCTCCCAGAGTCCAAAAACATCAATTTAAGGTGAATTGAATTCTCCAACTTGCCCCATATGGAGAGTGAGTGTGTGTCCAGTGATAGATTGGCGTCCTGTCCTGGGTGTATCTGCCCAGTGCCCGAGAACCCAGGCACCTCCCCCCTCCCCGTGACCCCATTACAGGATGTAGCGGAAGATAATGGATGGATAACTGAACACTCACCGAAATCCTAATTAAATCCTGATGATTTATATAAAATTCATCCTCCATTTTCCTCAAAAACAGTTTAATTAGTTTCAGTAATTAAGTCCTCTTCATGTTTGTATCTAATTTATTGATGCTGGATGATACCAAAGACAGAGAATTAAAAACCTAATAACAAATGAGGCTGAAATCTGATTGGCTAAATGTTCTAATAAGAAAAAATGTCTGGAAGCGGCGTAACCGGGGTAACGCTATGAAAGGAAGTGGGTCCAGCATTTTGAATTATTTAATAAATATTAAAGCACAGAATTTAATAACCTCAGGTTTTAAGAACCTGAAGAACCTGACAGATCACCAATGTAACTTCATCTTCTGTCAGCTGTTCCCATTAGGGGGCGCTACTACATTTCTTTAGTTGGAGTTTATTCGTTAATTATCCATTCATCTTCTGCTTTATCCTCTATTAAGGTCGCGGGGGGGGGGGGGTCTCTGTGCCCATCCAGGGAAGAACGTTTTGTGCACTGGGCAGATAGACCCAGGACAGAGCGCCAATCTATCACTGTACACACACTCACTCACACACACACACTCTATATGGGGCAATTTGGAGAATTCAGTTGACCTTGATCCATGTTTTTGGACTGTGGGAGGAAACCGGAGAACCCGGAGGAAACCCACGTGGACACGGGGAGGACATGAAAACTCCACCCAGATGGGGATTCGAACCGGGAATCCCTAGTGCTGAGAGGAGAACATGCTAAACACTAAGCCACCATGCCGCTCTTCATTCATTATCATCAAAAACAGAGTCAACAACAAAGACATTCAACATGTCGTCTTCAAGAGTTTCATCAACTGTTAACGATTATATAATAAAGTGGGTGGAGTCAGAGTCCGGAGACTTTTTCCAGATTTTTATTGTGTTTAAAAGAAAGATACAGCATCATAACCAATATATATCACCAAATATGTATTTATATTTATATGGAAATGTAGAAATACATATCAGAAGAACAAAAGAAACTGTGTTTTAAAGAGAAGACACTGCGCTGAGTATCAGGTTTGTTGTTCTTTATATTAACACTATTAGAATCTGGATTAATCTGAACTCTGTGGACTAACTGTAGGACTGCAGGTGATCTCTATCTGTAAGATCTTCTTAGTAATTACCTTTCATTATTTAAACTAATTAAACATAAAGTTAATAAAAGTTGATTTATTTATCACACATGATCTCAAAGCCTGGCATCATCATGAAGTGCCGCTCCAGCTGGCCGTTATCTTTCAGAGCTTCCACCATGTGGTTTTCCTCCAGGTAACCTTTAATCACCAGCGTCGGGACCTTCACCGTGAGACGCTGGTATTTGGACTTAATGACCAGTTCTCCGTCTATGTGGACGTAGTTCTGGCTGTCCTGAAGGAGCTTGCACTTCACGTTCTCACACTTGTACATGTCTTCGTTCATGTTGAAGTTCTTCTGAAGGGCGTTGCAGTAGTCGCACTTGTCCTCCCGCTCCATTTTCACGGCTATGATTTTACCTTTAATCATTATTGGTTTCATGCTGTCCCCTGAAATACAATCACATGAACATTATATCAGAGCGTCCGTCATGCAGCAGTAGAACTCTGTGGTCAGATGGTTGTACATCATGACTTTCAGACTGAACACAGCCGATGGCCGTCTCTGAGCTCGTGACTCTGGTGTACTGACCTTTCACGTCCTTCTTCAGCTCGGTCAGCTGATTTTTCAGCCGTGATTCTCTCTCGGTCATCTTCTGTTTGATGCTGTTCCACTGTTCATCCAGTCTGCATCCAAACAGAGGACAGAAACATTCACCATCCAGGGAACCTGCTGTCCGAGGACATGTTCGTTCCTAAACCTCTTTTTCTCTCCAGACTCATTTTGGACCGATGGAACTCTAACCTCAGACCTGCTTATTATGAGGGACCTTACTCAACAAAGTACCAAACCGTTTATTCGGGGGTTACGCCCCCAGGTGGATATGAGTTTGCTAACACATCATCTCAGGTGGAGTTATACACTGAAGTTAACACTTGTACGGTTCACTGCTGAGATTTAGAGAACACCCTGCGTTTTGATTGGAGGGGATGGAGGTTCTTGGTGTTTGGTTGATCTGAAATGACCTGATCAGCAGGTCCTGCACTGGGTTTAGACCCTGAACAAAGCCTCCCCGTCTTTATGTTCTTCATGTATCCTGACCTGAGGTTCTGTAACTGTAGGTAGTGAGCAGGACAGTGAGCTTAATAGGCTGCTTGGTTTGATCTCCATCTCAGGTTGAGGAGATATTTCTGGAGAACCTCAGATCAACTGCAAGAATGTCAGAACATCAGCTTCCACAACCTGGAGGAGACTGAGAACCACGAGTGTGGAGCTCCTGGAAAGATCTGGCATCGGTTCTGCAGCTGTTGCCACAGCAACCCTCATCAGGAAGCCAGGGTGACGCGAAGACTGAGCAGGTATGAGTGTTTCCCTAAACTCAAACGATTCGATCAGAACACTTGTAAGCTTTCCCTGCCACTGCTGCCTGGTCTTCGGTTTGGGGTTTGTTTGATGGAGGTAACGCTCACCTCTCGGCCACAGGAATGAGCTTTGGGTCAGGTGGGATCAGGAGGTACACCATGGGTGCCGTCATCATGTTCCCAGCAGAGTCTTTCACGTCCCAGTTCTGATTGGACCTGCTGATTAAGGTGTACCAGCTGTTTTTCACCAGCGTGACCTGTGGGTTTCATCAAACAGCTTGAGGACCGTTATAGATCCATCAGATTAATAACCATACAGTCACATAAACATCAGACAGTCTAATCTCCGGCTGGAGGACGTGTGGATTGGATAGTGTGGATTCTGAAAACTTAATGCCATGAAGATCTCCTCACAGAACTACATTTACATTTGGTCATTTATTGGACGCATTTATCCAAAGCGACTTACAAGGTGAGCACAGGGTTCATCACAGCGCCCCCTGCAGCAATGAGGGTTAAGGGTCTCGCTCAAGGACCCACACTGGTAACTTCAGTGGACCTGGGATTTGAACCCCCAACCTTCAGATTGACAGCCCAACACCCGACTACCACACAACTGAGCTACCACACCCCTGTATTCATGTTTTGGTCACAGAGGAGTGGAACCACAGTGCAAACGTTCCTTTAGAACATTTCAGAGAGTCTGTGGAACCAGATACATCTTTCTAACTTTAATGAGCCTCCGTCTGATCTCTTAGTTTTGTGATCTCTTCTTATATTCAGTGCAGATTGATCCAGAATAGAGTCAATCATTTATTAATATTATGAATTATTTGAAGTGCTGAGACTTTTATACAGTTATTAATTATAAATAAAACATAATTGGGCTAAATGACTAAAAACACTCTTAAATCCATCATTTAATCATCTGTCATAGCATCCCAGTGCATCCCCCCCGTCTGTCGGAGTTTGGTACCTTCTCTGTGGTGACATCACACAGAGCCATCACAGACTGGTGAACTGGAGGTGGAGTCCAGTGTGCACTCAGGGGTGCCAACTCCACATGGAGCTTCTGAAGGTCTGCAACTCGTTTCCCTGAGGCCTCCATGGTCTTCTTGATGTCCTGCCGGGATAGGCACACGGTCTTTATACGTTCTGATGAATATTTGCATGAACCAAAGATCAGAGAGCAGGTTTACGGTCATGATGGTGAGAGCTCTGTACAGCAGGTACTCGTTCTTAACTTCTTTAATGTCCTCCAGTTTAGATTCCTGCTGCTTCAGCAATTTCTCAATGTCCGAGCACTCGGCCTGAAACTGTATGAGGTCCTGGGTCAGCTCACATCACTAAAACAATCCACAGGGTTCGAATGTACAGAGCTCTGACCTTCATGCACTTCAGGTGAAACTCTTCACAAAACAGCAAGTCGTGAAGGTCGTCTGCGCAGCCATTCAGCTGATCAATGTGAGCCTTGTCATGAAACACCACACACACACACACACACACACACACACACACACACACCTGCTGTTTTAGTTTCACAAACAAAAATCATTAATCCGATAAACCATCAGTTACTGCAGTAACTACACAAAGACTTAAACTTCAAATGATTGGTTTAAAGAATTTAAAAGCCACCAAACATGGTAACATGCTGGTGCGTGGTTGTGCATGGTGGTGCGTGGTTGTGTATACTGGTACATGGTTGTACGTGATGGTGCGTGGTTGTGTATACTGGTACGTGGTTGTGCGTGGTGGTGCGTGGTGCTGGCACTAACTGCTGCGCCACATTAGAAAGCTTTTATAATCCCGTTATTACTAACGGGATGAAAGCCTGTCGGGATTGGAGGTGGTTAGTGCATTGTTAGTATTTTAATATGTTTAAGAAGTATTTATTTCTGTAGAATAGGTGTTCTGACTCTACCTGGATGGTGGTGGCTCCGGGGTGACCTTCAGTGATGAGTTTCTGGCCGTCGGTGATCAGCTTGACGATCTCCACCTTTTTGGATTCGTATATGTTGTTTACAACGTTCTAGCAGTAAAAAAAGACAGAATTAAATGATTTGTAGAAATAATAAGAATAAAAACAGTATTTGGACAGAAGTATTGGAACACCTTCAGGTCAGACCTGTGGGAGGTCGTTCTCATTTGGTTCAGATGTTAAATTAAAGATGCTGGTCTGAAAGCCGGCGGTATGTCGTGTCACCTCATAGTGCGTGATGCGGTTTTGGTAATGGGGGTTGTCGTTGCTCCAGTCGTAGGCGAGGCGTTCACTGATCTCCTGATGCAGCATCTGCAGCTCCGTATCGCAGCGTTCCACGTAGTCCTTCAGTGTCACCAGGTTCTTATGATGAGTCTTTGAGCTCTCCTACATTCAGCAGGTTTACTGTTAGTGTTTCATCACACCTCAAACCTCCTCACCTATGAATATGATTTATTAAAACTTATTTAATCTTCCTTTTTCAAGATTGTTCTCTACGTTTATAACTTCTGCACAATTATTAACATCATCATACTGATCATCTGAGTTAATGCTGGTTCCATTCTAATGAACTCATAACTATCTCATCTTATCTCATTATGTTCTAAAGTCACGGTGGGGGGGGGGGGTCCCACGCCCATTTAGACACACCCAGGACAGGGCGCCAGTCCATCGCTGACCACACGCTGACTATATAGGAGCAATTTAGAGCAGAAATTCAGCTTGAATCCATGTTTTTTGACAGTTGGAGGAAACCAGAGAACCCAGTGAGAACATGGAACATGAAGACTCCACCCAGATCGGGATTTGAACCTGGATCACTGGAATCATCGTTCCGCCCCTTAATTAAATCATTAGTTCAATCATCTCTCTTTGATCTTTTTACCTGGAGGTTGTTGTATTTTGTTTGCAGATCAACGTTGTCCTGAAACAGAGACACGAGTGTGAGGGACGTGTTACCTTCATTTTATTTTATTTTAAACTAACTGCATTCTCTCAGCTCTTTGTGGGAGTTTAAAATAGTACATAGAATGAGGGATGGCCACGCCCACTGGACAGTTAGACACTAGCTGAAGAATGGGAGGCGGAGTCGAGAAGGCGGTTTTTAAATTGAAACTGATACCTGAGCCATAGTGACGCGATGACCCAGCACCCCCACTGCACTTTGAAAGTCTCCGTGATCTTCCAGATTTTCCTTAATGGTCTGAAGATTCTGCCCGAATTCCATACTGTCCAGGATGGACTACACCCAATCAACCAATCACACAATCACACAACCAATAAGATCAATAACCAATCAAGAGCTAGAACTTTACCAACATAGTTCTCAATATAAAGACAAGAGGATATTACAGAAGACAGAACAGAGAACATGGATGGATGAAGCTTTCTGGTTCCACCAAACTGCTAGAACACATGGACCATGGAGAGAGTCCCAAAAGTAAGTGGTCACCTTTATTAAATCATCATAGTTTGGTGGATGCTGATCCAATTCTAGATGCGAGCTGCATTATGGTTACTCTGATGAAGCTTTGTTGCTATGATACATCAGACTTATGATACATCATAAGATACATCATACATTTTTGTATGAGAAAAAGGGGGGTGTGGCTTAATAACTCACCTGTTTCTCATCAATGATCTGGTCCAATGAAAGCGTCTGCATTCTGTGATGGTCATCATGGCGTTTGTTCCTAGGCTTGGCCGCCGCATCGCTCCGTTTATTCTCACTGTGTAACAAAGAACACGTCGTAACGTTTTCATCTTTAATAACGGATTCATTATTTTAATTAATTAATTAATTTTTTTAACGGATTCATTATTCAACATTCTGAACGTGAATGATGATTATTATCTTCTGCTGTACGTTCTATAGACCAAGCTTGCACAATGGACCGGTCTTTGTAAGTCTGACTGATTGTAAGTCCCACCCCTTTCTGTTGCCTTTGTAAAGTTTGCATGTTCTCCATACATGTCTCTGAGTTTTTGGTAGAAGCAACAGTTTTGATTTCATAGTGAGACGATGAGCTGGTCATTGAAGTGCAGATGAATGTGTTTGTGCATATGACAGGAACCCTGAGAGTGCCGGGACAGGCTCCAGAACCCCCCTGACCCTAATTAGAATAATGGCTTAGGTAACGATGGAAGGAGGTTTATATGAAGTGTACTTACTTGACCTTTGGTGCCTGAGCTTGTGGACGGTGATGATGCTGAACGTTAGTGTCCATGTTCTGGACGGTTCCATCCCGCCGCCCTTCGGTTCTTGGGTTATTATAGATGTCCTGATACCGCGGCGGGTCACCGTCTCTCATCGTCTCATCCTAAAAAATAATTCCCAGAGTTTCTCCTGTGATCACTGTAACTGTAACGGAATGCCAATCATGTTCTAATTAGGTTCTTATGGAGGACATGACATAACATCCCGACTGGAAGGTCAGGGGCTCCCCCTAGTGTCCGATGCAGTAGGTGCATCTGCTCAGAGTGTGTCGGTAGGTGCCCTTTGCTTATATGTGTTTTTTGTAGGGTTTGCATGTTCTGGGTGGTTGCTGAGGTGTTGATTAAGTGCTATAAGGTTGTTCTTTGGGTGGTTGATTCAGTGTTTACAGCAGCTCTTTATCATGATGTGGTGTTTACTATAGTGTTGATTTTAACTGATGACTGAAAATCTGGGACCTGTGATACAGAAATAGAGGGAGACGAAGTGGGTGTGGCTTAATGACCTACCGGACGCTGATTAAAGAATGGATCTGGGGATGACCCTTGCTCCCTCGATGGCGCCATCATGTCATCGCTCCAGTTTATGGCACTTTATAAGAAACATATCGTGAGGTCACGTTCACATATTCCATTAATTTATTAATATAAGTATCTGAGATATCTGAACACGTTGATTTTAGGACCTTAAAACACGATGGACGTCTACATTCTGATGTAATTAATGATTAACTAATTAAATAACTTTCGTTAAATCGCCCCACAGTGACCTCGCTCCTGTTTAATGCAATCTGTTAGGCAGCCACTAGAGGGCACTGCTTTAGAGGAATCCAGCCTCTTCCAGCGTGAAGCTCACTACAGAGAAGTTTTTCTATAGAAAACCATAGAAAGTTTACTCACGTGGGTATTACGTCAGCATGTGGGCGGAGCTGACTCTGACGGTTAAATGCGTCCTGCATTGAGTTCATTAAAAGATTATGATCCTAAAAAAAAATCATTAAAAAAACTTTAATCCTGATCCTGTTAGAATAAAAACCTGAAGTCAAACCTTAATTTCACTGATTAAAGGAGAAAAAAATCAGGACTGATGAAGAGGAGGATCACTGAAACACCTTAAAGTTCTGCTCCATCCACCTCCTCTGGTCCTGAAGCTGCTGATTCCAGGGCTCATCCACCCCGCTCTGCCTCATTCGGCCTCGAGCTGCCTGCATGTCGTTTTCAAAATGCAAAGCTGGGAAACCGCTGCTCATCATTTCACTGAGAGAAAACATTCAAACGGCTGTTAATTAAAACGATAGATTAATTCATTAATACATTAATGAAACATAAGAACATCCGTGACTGGAGAGGTTTTTCACAGGATGGACTCCAGGTGGCGTTGTGGTCAGCACGTTCTCCTCTCAGCGCTGGGGATCTGGGTGGAGTTTCCATGTTCTCCCTGTGTCTGCATGGGTTTCCACCGGGTTCTCTGGTTTCCTCCCACAGTCCAGAAACATGGATTCAAGGTGAATTGGCTGCTCTAAATTACCTTTATTTAAATTGCCCCTATATAGAGTGTGTGAGTGTGTGCCCAGTGATGGATTGTCCTGAATGGATCTGCCCAAAACGTTCTCTCCTGGATGGGCATGGGGTTCTTTGTCCCATAGGGTTCTGTAAGGTGATGCCCACATTTCCCACCATGCCGAGTGCATTACAGGTTAGAATAATGACACCTGTAATAATTCCTCTGATTAATGGCTGTCCTACACTGTTGATGCTGCCCCCCCCCCCCCGCTCAACTAGGACGAGTCCCCCTCTGAGCCTCGGTCCTCACAAGGTTCCTTCCTTGAAATAACTACATATAAAGGGGAGTTTTGTCTTGCCGCTGTCGCTTCGTGTTACTTTTGGGGGTTTTAAAAGTTCATAACCCTGTAAAGCTGCTTTGTGACGATGTAATTTTGTAAAATGAGCTCTATAAATAAATTAATGAAACTTGAACTAATAAATCTTACCGTCTCAGTTCATCGTGAAGCCGCGCGTGAGCGGACATGCTCGGCGGGATGGAGCTGTGACCCAAAGGCAGGCGAGCTGAACCAGGCAAGGTGCTGGAGGAGTGCACCACACTGACCTTACTGTGCATCACCTGATGATCTGATATTTTGACCTGTTCCATCTGAGCACCGACGGACGAGCCGTCTGTGAATCTGGAGCCCTGTGTGATCACCTTTTCTTTATTATCTGCTGATCTGCCAGCTACACGGAACCTAAAATCAAATCAAATCCACTGGGTACAAATGGCGCGTTTCTACCAACAAGAAGGAAACAAGATGACTTATGGGTCACGGGGCAGCTGGACCGAAACGGCCAGATGGACGAGATTTAAAGACAAAAAAGTTTTAGTATTCAGAACGTGGCTTAGTGCTTTAGCATGTTCTCCTCTCAGCACTAGGGATTCCCGGTTCCAATCCCCATCTGGGTGGAGTTTCCATGTCCTCCCCGTGTCCGCGTGGGTTTCCTCCGGATTCTCCGGTTTCCTCCCACAGTCCAAAAACATGGATCAAGGTGAATTGAGTTCTCCAAATTGCCCCAAGCACACATGGAGTGTGTTTGTGTGTGTGAGTGTGTGCCCAGTGATAGATTGCCCCCCTGTCCTGGGTGTATCTGCCCAGTGCCTGAAACCTTCTCCCCTGGATGAGCATGGGGAACCCCCCCCCCACGAGCCTAATAGAGGATAAAGCAGAAGATAATGAATGAATGAATTCAGAACGTCCGAGGTGCATCTGAGGAGATAAAAAAAAAAGTCCTAAATCTGTGCACCGTATCATGTTTAAGAGTTTTAACTTTAATCTTTACACTGAATCATCCACCACCCTAATGCCCTGCGCTGTCCGTGGCCCTGATCATCAGAGAACAGAGTAAAGAAGAGCAACAGAGAATGTAGAGGAACAGAATGGAACTGTAGAAATACAAACCTCATCTGTAAGATCATTAAGGTGGTGAGTATAGAGTAAAGGTTGTGTAAAGCACAAACTGTGACGTGTGCAAAACTCTGGACACATTATTCTTTCTCTAATTAATGAATTCAGATCATTAAAACTCATCTGATTTAAGCAGAATTGTAAATACTTTGTATAAAAGCAAACTTCACTAATAAACCTCGAGCTCACCTTTGATAATTGGGGTTCATGATGGTTCCCTGTCTCTGTGGTTCTCACTGGTTCCCTGGTCCTCTTTCAGGTCTTCTGGAGGAGTGGACCGTTCCTGAAGGCTGTGTGCAGCTGAGATCATCTGAGATCTGGAGCTCTGAAACCATCCCCCCTGCAGCCTCTGATTTATCCTGCATTAGACTCCGCCTTCTTCCAAGTAAGACTAATTAACATGTGACTAATAAGTGCTTTTATGTTACCTTAAATTGTTGGGCAGGGTGTGACGGGTACGGTGGCACCATGTAGAACCTCTGGATCGGGGGGGGGGGGTGATTAAAGTCATGCCTCCTCCAAAAAAACCTGGTTTGTAAAACAACAACCAACTGAGGAACTCTGATTTAATGCTAAACTGTCTTTTGTTCTCATCCAGGTTTGTTTTAGATTAGTTTTCAATAAAATAAATACATATTCTGCTTGAGATTTAATAAACTTTAACCCTTTAATGTCCTCACAAGAAAAAAGCAAAGGAAAAATTCTTTCTTTTTTTTATATGGTTGGGGCATTAATAAAAATAATTGGTGTTTTTTTTCAAATAGACCCTCAGTTTTCAAAATATACACCTCTACCCAACGGTTGAACAGGACATTAATGTTTAATTAACATTAAAGGGTTAATAAACGATTTGCATATTGGGGGATAATGGGGGTTATTTATCTTGCCAGAGAACTGCCCGCCCTCCTCACAGTGCAGGGTGAGGGTGACTCTGAACATCGTGTGGAATCTCACTGAGGTGGTTTTTAGGTGATTATTGAACATCATCAGCTCTCTGTGATCACAAACAATAACAATGGAATACATGCCAACCTTCCTTCTGAGGAAAACACTAACGACAGACTGAGGGGGTGTGGTAGCGCCTCCCTGAGGTCATTCCTGCAGTGCTCTGGGACAAGGACCATGATGTCGCCTTAAATAGAAGATTGTAGTTGGAGAAGTTAAGAGTTTGTGATTAAAAAGCAGAAAGAATATAACAGAGTGCAGCATGGGAAAATAAAAGGCAGAACCTGCAGAGTACACAGTAAAGAGGGATCCCCAGACAGAACCAAACGCTGAGCTGAGTCTGAGCTGTGTGAGGTTGTGAGCTGAGCGCCCTGTGTTTGTTTGGACAGTTCTCTAAGGTCTCTCAGGTGAGGTCTCTCAGGTGAGGTCTCTCAGGTCAGTTCTCTCAGGTGAGGTCTCTCAGGTCAGTTCTCTCAGGTGAGTTCTCTCAGGTCAGTTCTCTCAGGTCAGTTCTCTCAGGTGAGGTCTCTCAGGTCAGTTCTCTCAGGTGAGGTCTCTCAGGTCAGTTCTCTCAGGTGAGTTCTCTCAGGTCAGTTCTCTCAGGTCAGTTCTCTCAGGTGAGGTCTCTCAGGTCAGTTCTCTCATGCTACATTCCTTTCAGGTGTTTTTTTAAGTGAAGATTTATTTAAAGGAGTGAAAGCTGACAGCATAATTCACTTCACTTTCCTCAGAACTCGTCTCCATCACAACGCCGTGTTTACTTTAAACAGTTTGGCGCTTTGAACAAATGTCAGAAATGCAGTCCGAGCTCTGAACCCTGTGTGGACTCTCACTGATGATGTTGTTGTCGTTGGATGAACAAAGAACATCTTTAGCTGGAAGAGATGCCAAACTGGTTTCTGTCTTCTGAGGTAAATACCTGGCATTGTGAAATATTCACCTCCACTGAATAATGCCATCCACAAGTGAGAGCCTGAAATGACAGCAGATCAAAATCAATACTTATAGATTTATATTGAATATTAAATATGTTTTGATCTGGTTTTTAAGATAGGAAATGTGTAAGACAGAAAAAAACGTAAGACGAAAAGAATGGCATCTTTATTAAACGGTAATAACACCTCACGCTTCTTCTTCTTTTATCAGATGTTTCCACCAGGGGGCGCTACTGCAGATCTTCAGTTAGAAGTCCTTTTTTCATTCTTTATTTTTATAGTGGAAGATAAAACCTCTAAAAATTGTGTGTGTATATATATATATATGTTTATAGGTAAACAGTTTATTACAATTAGTAATTATTTTTGTTATTTTACCAACAACGAAAAATTCATAATATTAACAATAAAATAACAATAATGATAAAAATAACAGAGCGGCACGTTGGCTTAGTGGTTGACATGTTTTCAGCGCTGGGGATCCAGATTCGAGTCCCAATCTTTTTGCATGTTCTCAGTCAGAGAACATGTCAGAGAATCAGTTTGCATGTTCTCCCCTTGTCCACGTGGGTTTCCTTTGGTTTCTCCGGTTGTCTGCCAAAGTCCAAACACATGGACTCAAGGTAAACTGAATGCTGTAAATTGCCCCACATAGAGTGAGTGAGTGATAGTCCACACCTGTCCTGGGTGTTCCAAAACGACCAACGACAGGACTAATTAATAATAATAATAATAATAATAATAATAATAATTCATTCATTATCTCTCGCTTATCCTCTATTAGGGTCGCGGTGGGGTTCCCCATGCCCATCCAGGGGAGAATGTCTCGGGCGCTGGGCAGATACACCCAGGACAGGGCGCCAATCCATCGCTGGGCACACACTCACTCACACAGACACACTCTATATGGGGCAATTTGGAGATTTCAATTAACTAGATCCATGTTTTTGGACTGTGGGAGGAAACCGGAGAACCCGGAGAAAACCCACGCAGACACGGGGAGAACATGGAAACTCCACCCAGATGGGGATTCGAACCGGGAATCCCTAGTGCTGAGAGGCGAATGTGCTAACCACTAAGCCACCGTGCCGCCAATAATAATAATAATAATAATAATAATAATTATTATTATTATTATTATTATTATTATTATTATTATTATTATTATTATTATTATTAGTGCTATTAGAATAATTACGCTGTAAAATATCAATCTAGACTTATAAACGACTTGCGAGTGGCCGGATGTCCTTATTTGGGCACTGAGCTTTTAAAGCTTCGTGGTCATGTGACAGCCCCTGCGTTTGCGCGTGGGAGACCCGGTGGCGCAGGGCCGTTAGCTCCGCACGCAGACGCTCTGTTTACGCTACGTTACTTTTTTCCTCGCGTTTCTTTTCTTTAACGTTTGAAAATCGTTCCGCTTCGCTTTGATCCTCCGACGACGTGACGCGACGCGGCGTGGACGTGGATCGTGCTGGACGGCGGTGCCTTCGGCCCGGGACGGTGTTGGGTGTAAAGGTGTCCTGGGTTAGCTCGGTGCTAACGGCGGGGCAGTAGGCCGGAGCCGGCTCGGCGGCCTGTGTGAATTCGGCCGGGACTCTTTGTGTCGGACTCTCGGGGTTCGGGCTCGGTTCTGAGTGGATTCGGAGTGGATTATTGACGGATCGTTTGGGATCTCTCGTCAGGTTGAGGACTGAGGCCTGAAACCGACACGCCGATCGGCGTGACCGCGGACTGTGGCGGACTGTGACGTCATCAGCGGAGTGCCGTGTGTGGGTGTCCGGGTTGTGGACTGAGGGGTTCGGTGAGGGTGAACTCACCGGGTCGGGACCGGGGGCCGGGGGCCGGGGTGTGGACTCTCAGGATGTGGGGACTGTTCTGGGCTGAGTGGGGTTTGCAGGCATGAGCGGCTGAGAGCGGGTGTAGCTCATTTTGTACTGAATTCGCTTCTAATCTTCTCTGATCTGTGGCAGGGGCTGTGTGTAAACATGTCTTGTGTTCATTATAAGTTTTCCTCTAAACTGAACTATGACACGGTGACCTTCGACGGCCTGCACATCACCGTGTCCGAGCTGAAGAGGCAGATCATGGGGCGGGAGAAGCTGAAGGCCACCGACTGCGACCTCCAGATCACTAACGCCCAGACCAAAGAGGGTGAGTCCCACACGGACACCTGCACCACCGACACCCACAACACCCCCGCGGCCTCTTCATTAGGGTCACCGCATCAGTGTGTCTGCTCTTGATGAGTTCCAGTTATCATACAGATGGGGTTTGTAGTTCTACAGGTCCATTCTGTAGTCCATCTGCCCCTCCACATCAGGGGGCACAGATCCGATCGCACCGGGGCAAAAAGTCAAAGCCCACTTCAGGTCGCAGGTTGAACACAGTGTAAGAATGTTTTCTGAGCATTAACAGGAATAAAGACAGACAGGAACACTGTTCCACAATGAATAAACTTTATACAACTTAAAATACTCTGCTCTCTATAAAAATATTCCTTCAAAATGATAAGTTGCAACATGCTGCAAAAATAACCCAACATTCCGTTTTCTGTGCTCGTGGGCTGTTTTAGAAAAAATAAACTTAAACTTAATATTTCTTTAAATATTTCTGCTGTCTACAAAAGTTTGTGAAAATCATACATATTTAATATGTGAGCACGGTCCGAAAAACCCATATCATCGGCTCATTAATAATAATAGATCAATGTAAAAGGATCCCCTGGGCCTGGAGTTTAACCCCTATGAGCTACATACTCTGATAGTCCTCTGATGATCAGGACCACCACCACACAGCAGGTGGAGGATTTTCAGCTCAGTTTAAGGTCTTTATAAGAGTTTATAGAGTCCACCCCTGTTTTACACTGATTACAGTTCCTTCCTTAAAATGTTTTAATAAAATAATCGTAGGTTGTTTTATGGTTTAAGATATCATTTCAGAGCTCTGGTTTGTGAGAACAGAAGAGGAAGACACAATGATGCAAACTGACTTCATAGAGCTGCCAGGAACCAAAAACAGTTCCTCTTTTAATCGGTTCCCAACATTATTTGTTTATCCATCTTAAGCCTTTGTAAATGGACGTTACCCTCATGCTACATGGCTCATTGTTGACCTGTATTCACCTCTCAGTGCTCCATAGCGCCTCTGGTGGCGGTTAAGGCAATGACATATAAAGACAGTATACAGAATGAACCCTCACACTGACAGCGCTGTCTGTAAACCTGCTCTTCACCTGCTGCGTTCACAGTAACGATTATTTTAACATTTAAAGCCCCATGATCTTTGTTTTATTGGTTATAGGTTGTTTTTTTTGTTCATAATATATTTATTAATTTCTGTGCACAACACAGTGACACTGACGCAGCTCTCATATCACTTCTTTTCCTGCTGCTGTAACTTGAGGATCATCCTCCTCTGCTCAGCATCACCACTTTCACTCTTCACCACATCCATGACTGCTGAGTGTTGAACGCTTTACCCTCCACTAAAAATTTATTTTATTAATCAATTTATTTTTAAATAATTTAATAATTTCATTCAAATAATTCCGTTCACAGCAAAATAAACTGCAGCGTAGAAAAAGGGTTTGTGGACCGATCACACAACTTTTTCCTCCACATCACACAAAACCAAACTCGGCAGCAGACCACTTGTTCGTTAAATGTGTTCTAATTAATCTCATGGGTTGCATATTAGTGACGTTCTCTGCGGCTCCGGGACCGACCGTTTGGACAGTAACCCGGTGTTTGTGCTCTGTTTTTCAGAGTACACCGATGATGGAGCTTTAATCCCTAAAAACTCGTCCGTCATCATCAGACGGATTCCCATCGGCGGCGTGAAGGCGGCCAGCAAAACGTTCGTTATGTAAGTTAACGATCAATCCCAGACTTTAATTATGAAGCGGCACTTTGTCTGACGAGCTGTGGATTAATTAGTGCTCACTGTGTTGGTGTTGCAGCGATCGCTCAGAACACACGGGTGGATCTTCAAAAGCCGTATGTAACACCATCTCTCTCTCTCAAACACACACACAAACACACTGTTTCCCCTCATACACACGTTACTGTGGGGTGTGATGTCATGAGGACTGTTCATAATGTTCTGTTTGTATAGCTCTAAGTGTGTGAGTGTGCGCGTGTGTGTTAAAGGAATACTGTACACTTTGATGTACTGTGATGTCACTGATCTTTATAAGATGATAATCATCTGTACAATCTGTGTTCTTAATAAACACGTTCTTGTGGTTTCTGTGTAAAACTGTTCTCACACACTGCCGTGTTCAGTGTCTTCTATAAGAACGTTAGGCGGGACCCCGTCCCATCCCAGACACGCTCACTTTGTAGTGCCCTTGTTTTTCTTTCACTTGTGACTGAATGTTTTGGAATAAACCATGAAGGAGGAAGTGTGTGTTCCAGTCTCTCCGTGACGGAGTCCTCGACTTTAACACCTCAATCATGTTCACTCGTTCCCTTCACTCGGCTGTGTCCTCAACCACACACTGAGTCAGTCCTACAGAGCAGCAGCAGCACTGGGTTTCTGGATTTAAGGGAAACTCGTTTTATCCGTGGCCCCGTGTGTCCCCTCTGATACGACCTGAGGGTCAGGGGAACATGTCTCTGTCTGTAGAGGGTCCATGTTGGTCCCTTATGTGCTTTAGATCCAAGGTTACAAACCATCAGTTCCCCTTAAACCTAGAGCAGCCCTAAACATCATACAGCCATTTGGGACACAGCCTTATTACTCACACTGCCTATGTAGTGCTTATAGTACAGTGTCCCAAATCCCACACTGCTGATGAACACTGAGTTTATAGTGTGGGTTACCCTCCCTATCAGTCGTGTGGTTTTGAACACAGCCTTTAGTATTTTAAACCTCATATCTAATATGCATTGCTAATAGAGTAGTGTGAGATTTGGGACACTGCCTTTAAATTTCCTAAATATGTATGGCTGATGAGGCTGTGTCCCAAATCTCACATCACTGATTATTAGAAATTCCTCTGTAGTACACTGAAATTAAGGGCTTTAAAACTAAAATTAATGCTAATTACATATCACTAATGAGGTCGTGCTCCAAATCTCACACTGCTGATCAGAGCTATTCATCTGATGTATGAAGGTTAGGGTACTACACACAATACACGTTTGGTGAATCTGTGGGGTTTGGGATACAGCCTTTGGTATCTTAAAGCTCACTCAAGGCTGTGTCCAAAATCACATGTACCTCATATTACAGATGTGTTGCTAAGAATAGTGTGTGATTTGGGACACTGCCTTTCAAATCTTAAACTTCATATGTATTGCTAATATGGCTGTGTCTCAAATCCAACACAATTGCTTGCAGTACGTCTGTGGTACTACAGTGGAGTAATATGCGGTTTGGGACACAGCCTGGATTTTATTATATATTTTTTTTAGTCCGTACGTGTAAACACTTTAGCGTCTTAAACCGTAAAACTAACTGTTTTAAATAAAGCGGTGTGTGTATAGTGCATACTTCATGAATACGTTCAGAGTCATGTGTGGTTTGGGACATGACCCGGAAGCTCTCCTGTCCCATACTACATAGTGCACTTAGTGAAGTGCTTTGGGTTGCAGCCTAAAAATAGTTTGTCAGTTATTATAACTTTAAATAAATTTAAAAAATGTAAACACGTGGAGATGAGTGATGTCATCACCCTCGGGTGGTGATGGGACAGGTTGACCACAGTGGGGCGTCACCGTTCCTTCAGATCTGATGTTTTTGATGATTTTTTGAAAAAGAAGAACCTGAATGAAGTGAATGTTGGTGTGCACGTCTTCAGTGCTCATGTTCTTATCAGTGACGCGCCGCCGGGAGACACGGCTGGACCGCGCCAGGTCAGTGAGGCAGGCGGTCTGTCTCTCTGAAGCTGCATCATGGACGTCCTGATGTAGAACATGTCTCTGAAACCCACAAATGTTCCTCCCTTTCAATGGAACCTTCACATCAGTAACCATGATGTACCACTTTACCATGACGGATGCTGGCTTTTGCATCTTCACTCATCGTTGCCGTGTTCGAAAATGAGAGGGTGAAGTTCGGACAACGGCTCAGGTTCCTACAGTCCGGCTCAGGACACGTGACATTTTTATTTTTTAATTTTAATTTTTTTTTGGATACTGTGTGTATGTATGTTAAGGAGCTAGGGTTCAAGGCTGCAGCCCAATTGACTGAAAACTAATAAGTTAAAAGAATCTGTGGTTTAGGACACAGCCTCCCTGCATACCTGATGCCTGTGTGTGTGTTGGATCACGGCGCACATGCAGGTTAAATTAATTAATTAAATGATTAGATTAGTGTGTGGGTCAGTTCTGAGGTCACTGTGCGTTCAGTCGTTCTCTGGAGCACTGAAAACGTTTTGTTCTCAGCCATTGTTCTCTGAAAGGTTCCCCTGTAGACTCTGTGGTTCCTCACACGGGTCAGAACCACAGCTGGACATTTTATTCTCATCTAATTATAATGTTTGTATTTAAATATATACAAATAATATATATATATATATATATATATATATATATATATATAAATAAATTAAATGCATGCGTTTAATGAGTTTGTAGCGTATGTGGTGGACAGTGTAGTTACAGTTCCCCTGGTGGACAGACTGTGTAATGACAGTTCAGATTGCCCCCTCATTGTCTTGTTTTAGAGGATCAGTTGTTCTTAACTATAACTGCTATAGTAATTAATTATTAATTGTGCTAATTTGCATTAATTAATAACTTTAAACAGGCATTTTTTTGTGAATCTGAATCGTAGTTAAACACCTCTGCAGGGACTGTCAGGTGTGTGTAACAGCGACCTCTTGTGGTGCAAGAACATGACACTCTAGTTGATGGGGTGGGGCCTTTATAGGTGTTTCATTATCAAATTTAAACAAGTTAAGCCATCATTTTGGGTTGCAGTACTGTGTTTGTACCAGAGAGGCTGCCAAATCTCCATCTGTCAATGCTGTACTGCAGTGGGTATGGGGTCATTAGTAGGGGGGGTATCACTGAACGGGGTCATTAGTACGGGGGGGTGGGGTATCACTCTACGGAGTCTTTTACAGAATCCCTGTTTTAAAGCTGCGCCACCTCTAAAGAGAGCGATCTGTGTTCTTGCATCCACCGGACCAGAGTTTCACCTTTAATCTGAACATACTCCTTTAACTTCTGCTCAGCAGATTAATTAAGCATCATTAATTATCCTCGTCACATCGGTGTGTGATTGTCTGAGTTTTAACCTTCAGATCTGAATGCTTTGTGATCATGTGACTGTTACGGCTTTGATGTTGGACATCAAAGTCAGACGGTGTTACACACACACACACACACACACACACACACTGACGCCGTTATCACTCTTTAATCAGATCCATGTTTCTCTGAGGTGTGTAACGGGTGTGTGATAATTACCGTAATGACTGTGATATACGCTCCATGATTGATGTGCATGCCGATGATCAGTCGTCTGATTTGTTTACTTCTATTAAGTTCGTTAACGAAGCACATGACGTGTTGAATGTTGATGTCATCATGCTGGATCTGTTCTCGTTAACTCTGCTGCTAATTGATCTGTTCTCTGTACTGAATGTTATTTATAGTGTGTGTGTGTGTGTGCTCCCGGTACTAACTATGTAATGGGAGCTGAAACCTCGTTATTAGACCCGTTTGGGTCAGGTGGTCGTGCGCTGGTCTGTGGTGTCTGAGTTGAATAAAGCACCTGTCGCTCTGTGAGAGAACCCATGCTCCCGCCCCGCGTCGTCTCTGCTGTCCTCCGGTCAGCCGATCTGAAGATCTTAACTGAGAGGACTTACTGCCGCCTGTCTCTCTCTCTCGCGCTCTCTCTCTCTGATGGGATGTGTTGGTAACCATGGTGATGTCTGTTACAGTGCTGTATAATCTTCTGTGCGTTATTGTGTTTTTATAAACAGATCGATGATTCTTCCTTCATTTCTCTGGCGCAGCTCTCGAAGGTATATATATTTATATATTTTTTAATTTTATTTTTGATCCCTAAATCTGTCGACGTGCCGCTTAGATTGTGACATCACAACATTTAGCAGCCTGCCGTAAGCCTGCTGCTCTGTAGAACCTGATTACAGGAACCTCATAAGCGGACTGTAGGGGTTTGAGCTTCAGAGTGCTGACACACGATTGTTTCTCAGGAATTCTTAATATTTACACTCGGCTTCCTTTCGATGGTTCTCGTCACAGGGAACCTTGTTTCCTTCAGGTGGGGGCGCATGTTGAGATTTGGTCGCGGGGTGGAGGTTCAGTGCCCGTGTTTTGGAGGTCTGATGCGATCGTTTTTTTTGTAGTTTTAACTGCAATTACTGCAGTGAGCCTTTAGATGGCAGTGTGAACCCACAGGACATTTTAACCCCTATTTTTTATGGCGATGTGTGAAAAGTTGTGATGTCACAGTCTCGTGAGTACAGCGTTGAGTGTCCCGATGACGTAACGTTGGCGTGTAAGAGCCGTGAGATCACCTGCTGCTGTAAAGAGGGCGCCCTCTGGTGTTCGTACAGAGGAGGGGAGTACCTGGAACGCCTTCTGACCCTTAACTGAGCCCCTCCACCGAAGACGGGGGTGGATCTTCATCCTCCTCACAGAGGGTCTGAGCTGATGAGTCCATCACGGTGGACTGACTGACCTCAGCCGCCATGTTTACACTCAATGAACTGTGTGTGTGGGGGGGGGGGCATCCTGATGTGTGCTGGTTCTGTGTTTTGTATGTTCTTCTCTGAGAACCTTCACATCAGTCATGAGTGTGATGAAGGGAGGGCTTTGATTGGTCTCTGTGTGAATAAATAATTAATTAACCAGTCACCATAGTGAGGACCATCTGTAATTGATTAAATTAATAATTTTAATATCCCGGGGCGGCACAGTGGCTTAGTGGTTTGGCATGTTCTCCCCTCCCCGACCCTAATAGAGGATAAAGCGGAAGATGATGAATGAATGAATTATTAATATCCCATAAAGTCCTAAACCCGGGCGTCTCCTCGGGCGTGGTCGTGATCGAACACCCCTCCCTGTCCGTCGCCGTGGTTCCGCCTCCTCGCCGTCTCATCCATTTAGTTTTCCGCGTTGCGTCTCGTATGCGTTCAGTGTTTATGAAGTCATGTGATCTCCAGACGTTTGCCGTTTGAAGCTACGGTGCACCATGATTGGCTGATGATCAGCACATACCTGGGTGATGATGATGATGATGATTACGGTGTTCTGTGATTGTGATGATGTAATGCGTCCAGCGTGTACCTGTAACGACGCCGTCGTGTCCGAGCGTGTGAGCGGTCCATGCGGACATTGACCGTCTGGGTCGCGGCGTGGCAGAAGGCTTGCGGTACTCCCCGTCCCTCGTTGTCTCTCCGGCGGATCTTAAGCGACCGAGCGGCGTCTCTTTACAGCGTGCGGGATCCGCGGCTCGGCGTCGCCGCGTGACTGTGCCGTGTACGCCGTGTCACAAACACGTTATCGCCTGTTACGCAGACGGCCAATCTCGCCGAAGCCAACGCCTCGGAGGAGGACAAGATCAAAGCCATGATGTCACAGTCCAACCACGACTACGACCCCATCCAGTGAGTATCACCCCCGCCGGCGGCGCCACCTGGTGGTCTTACAGCTTCATTGTAACGCTCTCTGTTCTCTCGCAGTTATACGAAGAAGCTGGCCGGGCCTCCACCCCCCAACTACACCTGCTACCGCTGCGGCAAGAACGGCCACTACATCCGCAACTGCCCCACCAACGGGGTAATTGGGTTTTTGTAACTTCTGTTATTGCAGTGCCATTACTGATTGTAGTAGCGGATTGTTACCAAAGGGGTCTCCAGATCCCTGCGGCCCCACCGTTGCACAGCGCCCTCTAATGCGGCCGCGTGGTGTGAACCTGCGCTGTCCCTCTGGCGTTAGCAGGACAAAAGCTTCGAGGCTCCACAGCGGATCAAGAAGAGCACCGGCATCCCGCGCAGCTTCATGAGGGAGGTGGACGACCCCAGCATGAAGGGCGCCATGCTGACCAACACCGGCACCTACGCCATCCCCACCATCGACGCGTAAGCGCATCACCACGCCACGCCCCCCTCACAAACGCCGCGTGTTCGGCCCCGCCCTCATCGCGCTCTGTTTCAGGGAGGCGTACGCCATCGGCAAGAAGGAGAAGCCCCCGTTCCTCCCTCAGGAGCGCGCCTCCTCCTCGGACGACGACGACCCCGTCCCCGACGAGCTGCTGTGTCTGATCTGTAAGGACCTGATGACGGACGCCGTGGTCATCCCCTGCTGCGGCAACAGCTACTGCGACGACTGTGAGTCCCTCAGAGTCACGCCGGAGAACGCGTGGAACCCACCTGTGTGGGCGGGGCTACGTTCTGCACCTGTACGAAGGAGGTGTGTTCTCTCTCTTCAGGTATCAGGACCAGTCTGTTGGAATCAGAGGAGCATGTGTGTCCCACCTGTAACCAGTCAGAGGTCTCACCTGACGCCCTCATCGCCAACAAGTTCCTGCGCCAGGTACCGCCGTTCTGCCGAGTCATCCCGTCCTCGCTCATCCGTTATTAACGTCCACTGGCTTAACCCTGCGCCTGAACGTCTCCCCCTGCAGGCCGTGAACAACTTCAGAAACGAGACGGGTTACACCAAGAGGATGCGCAAGTCCCTCGCTCAGCCCGCAGCCCCCGCCCCCCCGCCTCAGCCCCGCCTCCAGCGCCCGGTGCAGCCCCTCAAACCCCTCAACTCCCGGCAGCAGGACCCTCTGAGGACCCACACTCCCCCGCAGAACCCCCCCGCGGCGCCGGTGCCGCCCGCCGCACTCCCCCCGACGGTCACATCCACCCCGCCCAACACTGTAACCCCTCCCACAGAACCTCCTCATCTGTCCTCAGCCACGCCCCCTCTGGATGATCCCACCCCTCTGGAGATGGAGAGTGGGGCGCCTCCTACGCCCCCTGCTGCCGCTCTGACTCCACCGCAGGAACCCCCCAAAGTGGAGGAAAGCATCACGCTCAAGTAATTATTAATGATTTAATGACATTAATTAATTATGTCAGTCGTCTCAACTAATTAAGTATAGTCTTTATTAAGTCACTATTTGAGTTTTATTTATTATTAGTATTTATTAATTATTTAATTTCATATTGTTTAAAGCATTAAATTAGGTATTTGTAGTGTTTATTCTGCTGTTAATTACTTCTTATTATGGTGTTTAATATTCATTAATAATGTTTGTAATGTTTATTATTGTTTAGATTTATTTTTTATTAATTTCAGTAATTATTTATTTATAGTTTATATTTATTTAATTTGATTAATTAGTCTTTAATTGCAGTATTAAGTTCAGATACTTATAGTTCTGAACCTTTGGTATGAGTGTGTTAGTGTTTACAGTATTATATATTGTAATATTTAAATTTATGTTAATTAGTGTTCTCATTCATAATGTTAATTAATAAACGTCTGAGCTCTTTGTCTCTTCCGTCTCCTCCCTCAGAGAGCCGGAGCATCATCCCGTGTCCTCTGACCCCCTGCTTCCGACTCCAATTATTCCTAAAGTAAGTGACACCCCCCCCCCCCCTTAATCTGAGACATTAAACACCTTCACTTCCTGTGACTAACTGTTTCACTTCCTGTAGGGTCACCATGTCCCGGTGCTCGGTCAGCCACACCTCCTCGCTCTTCCTCTTCACGCCCTTCCCAGATCAGGTGAGAGACCTCAGTACACTAGCACAGCGCCACCTAGTGTGGTTCATCTTAAGATGTGATGAGAAGCTATCACGTGATTGGTTCATCAGATTTGCAGATCGTAGAGGAACTCATGATTAACGTCTTTAGTGAAAGTTTTTGGGGGGGGGTCAGTGGGGTGGAAATGTGGGCCCCTGAGAGAGGTCCTTAACCCTCCCCTGTGGGGACTTCGTACTTTATTAATATAAAGTAATGATCTTAAATTAAGTGGATTTTGGTTACAGATTAAGTACATCTCTAATCTCACATGAACTCAGATTAACAGGCTGCAGTACTGTATTATCACCAAAGGGGTCTCCAAATCCCCACTTCCCTTAAAGTTGTGTGTGTGTCCTGAGGTAGCTGGACTCACAGTGTTTTATTTAATTAATCAATTTTATTTAAATGGTGTTAAATGGAAATGCACTGATATCAAACTTATCTTGTTTCTTTGATGTTGTAGGACAAATGAGGCCCGGCGGACAAAGAGGTCCATCGTCCAGACCGGCATGGGATCAGTGAGTATTCATTAATTATAACTACATATCATACAATCCTAACTGATGGCTTCTTTAATTATCGCCTGTGATAAATCGTTACAGCAGAATTGATTAATGAATGAATGAATGAATTCATTAATGAATCGTTCCTCCCTCTGAGTGAGGTGTGTATAACTCGCTGTTTTTTCCACCCGTCTTCAGGTCGGTCCGCAGCAGGGTGTCTCATTCGGATCGGCTCCAGAGGGCCACGGTTCCTCAGATCCAGCCTCCTCCGGTGGCCCCCAACCTTTACCCTCAGGCGCTCTTCCTCCCCCCCCAACACGCCCTGCCTCACCAGCCCGGGGTCGTCCCCCCGCAGTTCCCCCTGCAGTACCCGCAGGGGCAACAACCCATTCCTCCTTACAACATCCCCCCGCCGGGGTTCCCTCCCGCCCCCGCCAACGTGCCCGGTCCCTGGGTACCGCCCGGGGCTCAGCCCCCTCCCCCCAACCCGCCCATCCAGCCCATGACGTCGTCTCATTTCCTGTCCAAGGAGGAATTCTACAGACAGCAGCGACGACTCAAGGAAGAGTGAGTTGGGTTTGGTTCTTATGGAACGTCTGTGGAATGTCTGTATCGGGATCAGCCGTTACATACTGCTGCCACCTTGTGGTGGAACATGGTATTAAGCACATTAGGTTCTGTCAGTGATGTTCTTGTGTCTAAAGCGGTTCCGTTCGTCGTCCTGATTGCTGTTCTGTTGTGGTACATGCTGCCGTGCGCAGGTTCTACCTCTTAACGTTTCGCCCCTGTGGTTTTGTATTAATAGTGTTGCTGATCGATGTGTTGTCAGGGAGACCAAACTGGAGGAGT
The DNA here is from genome assembly GCA_019802435.1 of Corydoras maculifer. Lineage (NCBI taxonomy): Eukaryota > Metazoa > Chordata > Actinopteri > Siluriformes > Callichthyidae > Corydoras > Corydoras maculifer. The sequence goes on along the minus strand of JAFMOD010000318.1, from coordinate 284,152 downwards.
TCACCAACGACTTTGCCAAGGAACTCCTGGAGTACAGAAAGTTCCAGATAGAGAGGAGAAGGTCCTACTCCAGGTTTGACATTTCTGTAGTCGGACGCAACAAAAGCCCAATAGAACCGGGCCTCCGGGTTCCGATGGGTTAAACTCGTAGCTCCAGGTTAGGGGAAGGCAGCTCCTTATTGTGTAGGCCATGGGAACCTCGGGTGGGTGACCCTCAGAACCGGACGCTGACTCGGAACAAACGGTTCTGAAACTGACCTGTGAGCTGAAGTCTTTACCCACAATCCTTAGAGTCAGGCCACTGATTGTTCTATTTTTTCATTCTCAGGTCCAAGTCTCCTTACCGGTCGTCCTACAGTGGCTCGTCTTACTCCTACTCCAAATCCCGCTCCCGCTCTCGGTCCCGCCGCTCCTACTCCCGCTCCATCTCCCGCTCGCGCTCCCGTTCACGCTCCCGCTCGCGCTCCCGGTCCCGCTCGTACTCTCCGTACTCACGCCGAGGTCGGGGTCGTAGTAGAAGTTACCGCTCCAGATCCCGCTCTCCTGCCTACCATCGCTCCCGCACACGCTCTCCTTCCTACAGGGGGCGCGAGGGAGCCAGCATGAGCACCGCCATTTACCGCTCTCGCTCCCGGTCTCCCATCTACAGAACGCACAGTCCTCCCAAGAAGCTCCCTCAACCCCCACAGGGGGACGACCGCAAGTACCCTGCGCGCTATCGGGACCCTCCTGGATACGACGCCAAGGCGTTCTACGGACGGCCGGTCGACGAGAGTGACCCGTACGAGCGGGAGCGCTACCGGCAGTGGGAGCGCGAGTACAGGGAATGGTACGACAAATATTTTAAGAGCTACACGGCGCAGCAGCAGGGGGTGCAGATGAGGGCGCGAGGCGCGTATTCTCCAGACAGGTTCGCACCTCTGAGACCTCGAGATAACTCCCCCTATGGTAGGGGGCGCCGTGATGAGTTCCCACCCCACGCTCAGCCCCATGGAGCCCCACCGAGGTCCCGGCCAATGACTCAGGAACGTAGCGGCGTCATGCCGAAGTTCGGGAACACGCACGCCAACAATGCCGAGGCGGCGAGTCGGGGGGTCAACAAGGAGCCGTCGAAACCCGTCAAAGAGCGAGAGCCGCCGAGCAGCGCCGATCCCAAGAATCAAAAGCACAAGAAGCACAGGAAGAAGAGAAAAGGGGAGGACGGGGACTCCTTCAGTTACTCCGACTCCATGGACGACTCCAAAAAGGAGGAGAGATCAAAGGGAGACCTGGTCCCCATGCGCTCCAGTCGGGACGACGCCACGCCCGTCAGGGACGAGCCCATGGATGGCGCCGCGCCATACAGGGGGGGATCGGACAAAGACAAGCGGGACAAGTCCAAAACCAAGTCTGACAAAGTCAAGCGCAAGCCTGAGAGCAGCGCCTCCAAGAAAGAGGCTCCGCCCAAAAGCACCAGACCTCCTAAGGACAAAGAAACCGAGCATTCCCGGGAGAAGGTGCACCCCGCCGAACCGCCGTTCAAAAGAATCAAAGACGATTCGAAAGCGAGCGAGGGCAAGCCCCAGCCGTCTGAGAAGGTCATGCTCCCTCGCAAGCTGATGTCCTCCAGACCCATAAGGTCCTCTAAAGACGAGCCCAAAGGTCGGAAAGAGCCAACCAAAGACCAGAACAAGTCTGAGAAACCACTCCCCAAAGACGGCAAGCCCAAGTCAGAGAAGCCCAGCAAATCGGAGGAGAAACCTGCTACCAGAACCGGCAGCAGCAGCAGAACCAGTGACGGCAGCAGAACCGGTGACGGCGGCAGCAGCAGCAGAACCGGTGACGGCGGCAGCAGCAGCAGAACCGGTGACGGCGGCAGCAGCAGCAGAACCGGTGACGGCGGCAGCAGCAGCAGAACCGGTGACGGCAGCAGCAGCAGAACCGGTGACGGCAGCAGCAGCAGAACCGGTGACGGCAGCAGCAGCAGAACCGGTGACGGCAGCAGCAGCAGAACCGGTGACGGCAGCAGCAGCAGAACCGGTGACGGCAGCAGCAGCAGAACCGGCGATGGCGGCAGCAGAACCGGCGATGGCGGCAGCAGAACCAGCGATGGAGGCAGCAGCAGTAGAACTGGTGACGGTGGTAGCAGCAGCAGCAGAACCGGTGACGGTGGCAGCAGCAGCAGAACCGGTGACGGTGGCAGCAGCAGCAGAACCGGTGACGGTGGCAGCAGCAGCAGAACCGGTGACAGTGGCAGCAGCAGCAGAACCGGTGACAGTGGCAGCAGCAGCAGCAGAACCGGTGACAGTGGCAGCAGCAGCAGCAGAACCGGTGACAGTGGCAGCAGCAGCAGCAGAACCGGTGACAGTGGCAGCAGCAGCAGAACCGGTGACAGCAAGGTTGACAAGCGCAAACGCAAAGACGACAAACCACCTGCTAAAGACAAAATGCATCCACCCATCAAATCGCAGAGGGTGGACTCATCTGAGGCGGCCAAGAGTTCTCCGAAGCCCAAACCAAAGCCTGAGGGCGACAAGCCTCCGGAAAAACCCGCCATTCCGTCTCTGATGGACATCAAACCCGAGCCGGTCCGAAAAATCAAGCTGAACCGCGAGATGGGGAAACGGATCGGCAGCGCCGAGCACCCTCCCCCCGAGGCGCCCGTCGTCGGAAAGAGCCGCTCGGCGGACCAGAAGGGCAAGGTCAAGGTGCGGCGCCGGGTGCATGGCCAGGACGCCTCTGGATCCCTGCTGGTTGATTATACCAGGTGAGTTCCTGAACCGGGAACCTGAGTCTCTGAGGTGTCCTCCTGACGGGTTTGTTGGTGTTGGTCTGGACTCCGCGTCCTCTCTTGTCCTCTAACGATGTTCTGTGTTCCGTAGCACCAGCTCCACCGGCGGCAGTCCCATCAAGCGCCAGGAGGAGAAGGCGGATCTCAGGAAGACCGTGGTGAAGACGCTGGAGGAATACACCAACGACAGCTCCACCCCCGCCGAGGACGAGATCGTGATGATCCAGTTACCTCGCTCCAAGTGGGAGAAGGAGGACTACGAGTCCGAGGACGACGCCAAAGCCTCGTCTCCTTCCGGAAACGGGACCGCGCAAAATTCGGTGGCCACGAAACCTGGAGACAGGTCTGCAGATAAACCCTCCAAAGGTTCTCCACTGGAGACGAAACCCAGCAAAGAACCTCCACCAAGCGTTCTGGAGAAGGACGGAGAAGTGGAGCCTGAAAAAGAGCGCGGGAAAGAAAAGGAATCACGAGAACACAAAGAGACCAAAGATCGGGACCCTAAAGACAGAGAGCACAAGGAGACGAAAGATCGGGACCCTAAAGACCGGGAACAGAGGGAGACGAAAGAACGGGACCCTAAAGACCGGGAACAGAGGGAGACGAAAGAACGGGACCCAAAGGATCGGGAGCCTAAAGATCGGGAACAGAGGGACCCCCGAGACCGCGAGAGAGAGCGGGAGTCCTCAGACAGACGGAAACCTGGGAACCAGGAGAGAGGAAGTGACCACGGGAGTGAGAGGAGCACCTCCTCCCAGTCCTCCAGAGACCGAGCGGGACCCTCCACGTCCAGGAAGCCTTCAAACCGGGACCACAGTTCAAAAGCGGACCACCGAACCAGCGCTAAAGACTCAGAGTCCCGAAGACCGCGGGAACCCGTCCGGAGAAAGGACTCGCCCCAGGACTCCTCCAAACGTCCCGAATCCAAGCGGCGGAGCCCTTCAGAAGACAAGAGGTCCTCGTCTGCGGCAGAAAAGCCCCGGGACGCCCCGAAACATCCGGTCAAGGACAAGGACCCACCGGCACCCAAAACGGCGCACAACGCCGCGGCGGAGACCAAGAGCGACGCCGACCGGGGCGACGCCAAAACCAAAGCCCCGTCGTCCCGCGCCGCCCGCCTGTCCTCCGACCCGACCCGAGAGACCGACGAGGCCGCCTTCGTCCCCGACTACAGCGAGAGCGACAGCGAGACCTCGGACCCCGAGAGCAAGGCGGAGCCTAAGGAGAAGGGGCGGGACAGCAGCGCGAGCCCCGCCCCCAGCCGCAGCGGCAGCCCGTCGGCCCGCAGCAGCAGCAACCCGAGCTCGCCGGGCAGCCAGGACAGCAAGAAGAAGAAGAAGGACAAGAAGGAGAAGAAGAAGGACAAGAAACACAAGAAGCACAAAAAACACAAGAAGCACAAGAAACACGGCAACGAGTCGGAGACGGACGCCAAGAGACACAAACACAAGAAGAAGAAGTCCAAGAAGAGCAGGGACAAGGACAAGGGGGACGACAAGGGGGACGAGCGCGGGGCGGAGGAGGTGAAGGACCAGGGGGCGTGACCCTGTGGACGGCGTCCCCGTTCAGATGTAGAGATTGTAAATGGTTTGTACAGACGTTTAATTCTCTCTGAGATAATGATGAGTCAGCGCTGCTGTATGATTATGAAGCTTCGCGTCGGTCCCCGGGCGTCGGTCCCCGGGCGTCGGACCCCGGGTCCCGCGGTGGACGGGCTGATGAGGTCTTGCACTGTGAATGTTCTCTGGACTGCAGCTTTTATTTTCTGACGTTCTCACCGTTCGTTAATTTAAACGTACTGCTGAACCTCGTTTGTTTCTGTTAATAAAATCCAGCCACATCTCGACTCGGCCTCGTTCTTCACGCTCGCCGTCGGTCCTCACAGCACTGTCTTCTACAAGTCGCCCATTTTGCACCAGTTTCATAACCTCACAAGCAGAATTACTTCAGGATCAAGTCGTTCAGTGTGACGTAGGGGGTGGGTTTATTTTAAAAAACGAGTCTTTTATATCAGTGCAGTCTTTAAATCTGTGATGGGACATTAAATCTTAAATTAATATTCTCTAAATGATCGGTGTTGATGCGTCTTTAACGATCGACCTTCATGACTGATGCTGTTTGAAAGTCTCGTTTGATTGATTTAAATGCCGCAGCGACGGACGCTGTGGGTTTAAACTCTGATCATCCGTTTACATTCAGCTGACACTTTTATCTAAAGAGACTTACAGATGAGAACATCAGAAGTTCTGCAGAAAACCAGCTCCACTGTAAATTCATCAAACTGCACCCCCCCCCCTTTATTAACAGGTTTTTGTTAAAGAGATGAGTCTTCAGTAGTTTCTTAAAGCTGCTCAGTGATTCTTATGGACAGAGGTGGGGAGATCGTACTATCATCGTACCGAGTGAGAACCAGCTCCTCAGTGAGGTGAAACCACCAGGGGGCGATCATCACCAGAGCAAAGTGAGGTTATCATACAGAGTCTCTGAACTAAGGAGAAGGTAGAGGAGCTGAGGAGATCACAGCTGCGGATCCAGGAGGAGGTGGAGGAGGTGAGGGGATCACAGCTGAAGATCATGAGATTAAAACAGGAGCTGGATCTCCTCAACTCGTCTTGTCAGTTTCAAACGTCTCTGAGCTGATCTGTCTTCTCTCAGAGTCGATCTGGAGATCAATGACGAGATCATTAGAGCCGATCAGGTCTTTGATCTTCATTTCATCTCACGCTGCAGATGTTTTTAAAAGATTTATTTGTAAAGATTAGGTGGCACGGTGGCTTAGTGGTTTGGCATGTTCTCTCAGCACTAGGGGTTTCCGGTTCGAATCCCCATCTGGGTGGAGTTTCCATGTTCTCCCTGTGTCCGCGTGGGTTTCCTCCGGGTTCCCCGGTTTCTTCCCACAGTCCAAAAACATGGATCAAGTCAATTGAATTCTCCAAATTGCCCCATATAGAGTGTGTGTGAGTGAGTGTGTGTCCAGTAATAGATTGCCCCCCTGTCCTGGGTGTATCTGCCCAGGACCCGAAACGTTCTCCCCTGGATGAGCATGGGACACATCCCACGACCCTAATAAACGATGAAGAGGAAGATGATGAATGAATGAAGATAATGGATGAAGATAATGGATGACTGAATTTGAAAGAAATGACTTAATAAAGTTGTTTAATTAATTTCAGATCTGAAGTGTTTTTTGTATTAAAGTTTATTAACTGCGGCGTCGCAGGACGTCTGGTCATACAGAGCTGTGCTCTACACTGCCTCCTGCTGCTGAGTGTGTAGAACATTAGAGTTCTGGAGTTGTTACTGAAAGAACGTTCTGGATCTTTAGGTCATGTCTGATGTTGGGGTGAAAGGGGCGGGGCTAAGCTGATGTTCCCACCACGTCCGGTATTGACGGCGGTGTAATCTGAGGTTACAGATTTACAGACTTTCATCTCCAACATCAAAACAAAACATGGAAGCTCGTTAGATCTTTGATCTTCCCCTTTAATTAGACCTTGACCCTCAGATCTGCTCTTTGATGTTCCAACTGGACATGAGACGGTCACCTGGAGAACCTTCTCTGCCCTTTGACCTTTAACCTTTGACCTTGCACGGTCACCTGGAGAACCTTCTCTCCATCTTTTGATCTTTAGTTTACATTCAACTTTCTAATAGTAAAATTTGATTTGACCTTTGACCTTGTACAGGTCATCCTTTGATCTTTGCAGAACCGTACGTTTGAATCTTAATCTTCAGGCGCAGAGACGAGGGTGTGCCACCGGAGGGCGTGCCACCGAGCGGAACGTTCTTTGTTCTGTTACCGTTTGAAGAGGGAAGACCCTTTGATGTTTTAATGATATAATGGCCTTTCCTACTACAGACTCTTTGATCTTGCAGCACTGACTCTTTGATCTGAGCTGATGGCACTGATTCAGTTCATAAAGCCTTTACGCAGGAAAAGTCAATGTCACTACAGCGCCCCCTGCAGTCACGGTACTGATATGTAAAGGGTCATTGGCGGATTCATCCACCTCCCCCTGCTGCCCTCCACACCCGCCCCCTTCACTCTGCTCCACCTCCAGCTGCTGTAAACGTCTCAGGATGCTGCCACCGTCAGGTCGGGGGAGGGACGAGCGCGCCGCAGCATCAGTCCTTAAAGTGATACATGACTCCATCAGCACGGAGCTTTAGGGCCTATCCCAGCTCCCAGTGTGAAGTTACAGTGAGTCTTTGTTTAGATGATCAGATTCTGGATCGGATCCATTTAGAGTCTATTTACAGAATCAGACGTGGACGCGTCCCTGCGTCCATACAGGAGTGTTTAATCCCAGCAGCACCACACACTGCAGGAGCGTCCACGTCCCGGGAAACATCCACACACCGGCACCGACGCCGCGGACCCGAGGACAGAGGGCGGGGCTCCCTCAGCAGGTCCAGACCTGAGGACACAGAGGAGACGGACACGGGTTCAGACGTGGTACACTCCCTATAGAACGTCTTCACCCCCCCTGAGACGTGTCCT
>JAFMOD010000318.1:263602-274869 GCA_019802435.1 Corydoras maculifer | reverse complement strand
ATACAAACACACACATACAAACACACACATACAAATATACAAACACACATACAAACACAACTCACTCTGAGCGAGCGGTCGTAGGAGGCGCTGAACACTTTGGTCTGGTCGGGGGTGGAGATGACGGCCAGCGCGTACACGGTGCCCACGTGACCCGTCAGCGTGCGCACCTGCTCTTTGGACTCGATGTCCCAAACCTGCACAAACACACGGAGCCGCGAGGTGACGCCGACCGCCCCGTCACCCTAATAACATCATCACAACGCCCGCTGAGAGGGACTCACGTGGATGAGGTTCTCATACGTTCCACACACTATGTGGTGATTGGTGACGGCGATGGAGTAAACACTGCCCCCGGAGGTCTGGAGGACATGGACGCACTCCAACGAGCGAATGTCCCAGATCTGAGACAGAGAGAGAGGGGTCAGAGGTGAACCTCCTGCTTTGGAGTGGGCGGAGTTAAATGATGTGGGCGGAGTTAAATACAGATGAGACACGTTACATACACAGGTGTATGTGTGTTCGTGTGTGTGTAAGAGTGTGTCTTAGAGTGTGTGTGTGTGTGTATATGTGTATATGTTTGAGTGTGTGTGAGTGTGTGTGTATATATATGTGTGTATATATAAATATGTGTGTGTGTGTGTGTGTGTGTGTGTATATGTTTGAGTGTGTGTGTGTGTGTGTGTGTGTGTATAGAGGTGGTATCAGGTGCAGGTCTTACTTTGATGGTTTGGTAGGACCCACTGTACAGATGGTTCTGAGAGGCGACCAGAGCTCTGACCCAGTGATTTAACCCGGTCAGCTCCTTCTTCAGCTTCAGCTCTGTACCTACAATGTCCCACACCTACACACACACACACACACACACACAGTAATTAATCACATATATAAATAAACAGAATCAATGAGATGTGAAGAGTGTTGCTGCTGATGGCTGCTGATCAGAGCACAGTGGGGGAGGTATTGATCAGTGATCAATAACGGTATCAGCGCTCAGGGTTCGTACCTTAATGGCTTTGAGCGATCCACTGAACAGCATGTTGTGAGAGGAGACCAGCGTACACACCGGATTATCATGAGCACGGATCGTGTTCACCTTCTGCAGGTTCTGTATGTCCCACACCTACACACACACACACACACACACACACACACACAATCATTTACACCTCTGTGTGTAAGAAAGAAAGTGTGTGTGTGTGTGTGTGTGTGTGTGTGTGTGTGTGTGTGTGTGTATACACTCACAATGATCGTGCAGTCAGCTGACCCACTGTACAGTCGGTTCCTGTAGAGAATGATGATGTCATCATCATCATAATGATTTAATATTAATTAATAATGAAGGTGTAACTCTGTCTTTATTAAATGCTGTTAATGATGTAAACATGACCCCGCTGACCTCTCTGACCTTCATCAGCTACACCATCTCACCATTTCATCAGCCCTAAAACTGACATCTGCTGCCCTCTAGTGTTCACATGTGTCATTACACAGGTATAATGACGTTTCAGTGCTCAGCTCATATTGTGTTTATTAAAGTATCACAGCTTAAGAATAAGGGGATGTGCTGGTGGAGGATTATGGGTAATGTAGTCCCACACTCACCCCTGTATACACAGAGCCAGGACGATGCCATCGTGCCCCTCCAGAGTTTTCTGGCACTTGTAGGTGGTGCAGGTGTCCCACACCTAAAACACAAGAACACCAGTTTGATTAATTAGTGCTGCTGCTTAAACGAGACCCGTCATCATACCTTAACCCCCGAGACCCTGTTTACAGAGTTCTGACATCACAGGGTGGAGAAACAATTAATAACCTGTAGGTTAATTTCATTATGATGTCACAGCTGAGATCAAACAGAATGGACAGAGCTTTCAAAGAAACACATGATGCTCATTATCGCCACCTGCTGGTTATTTACTGAATATCAGCTGAGACCCCTCTGATGGCAGCATGCGGGAAGATGGGGGAGCACATCTGACTCCGCCCTCATCGACGGTAAATGATAAACGAGAAAATGCGTTTTACAGACATCGCAGCTTTAACATGACATGAACCAACCCTAACTGAGAATAGGGGGCGTGGCCAAAGGGGGCGAGGTTACACATGCCGTATGTCCAGCTCCGCCTTCCCACAGGCCGCAGTGTGTAGAACTTACAAGTAATTTAATATATAAATATAAAAAAAATCATAGCTTAATCAATATAAAGATAAATAATCCAGTGAACCTTAATGGTTTTATCTGAGGATCCACTGAAGAGCAGATCACCGGTGGAATAAACACACAAACACCACACGGGACCCTGATGACCCACGAACGTCCCCTTACACTTAAAGATCTGCTGAGGATCGTACGCTGGGGAACACACACACACACACACACACACACACACACACACACACACAGACAGGTAAACAAACTGCAGTACAGAATGTGTATTTCACTGAGTAATGAGGCAGCGGGGGGGGGGGGTACTCACAGCCCAGAATGCCCATGTTGAGCCGGGCATTGATGTGAGACAGCTCGTCCTGTAACAGAGGGAGGAGGAACAGCGGCTTTACATCAGATTACAGATACAGGTCCATCTGACGGAACAGCAGCTCAGAAACAAAACCAGTCTCAAATTATTCAAACACAACCAAACGGTCAGACGCCGGGTGTCGTGGACTCTCTACGTGGTTACCAATGTGTTACCAACGTGTTGCTATGGAATTCTAGGTGGTTGCTGCATCTTATAATGACATTTCCAGACAGCTGCTGTGACGTCATCATATTTTAGACGAATATTAAGGTGGTTGCCAGGGTGTTACTATGGAACTACAAAGAGAGTCTAAATAGTTGTTTGGATGTTGTCCTATTAAAGGGTGGAGCATCATGTGGTTGCTCGGTTACCCTGGTGGTGACACGTTAACTCTCTGAATCATATGCAGATGAGATGTGATGTCATAATTCATATTTACATTCAGCATGGAGGCGTCTCTCCGGAACTCCATCAGATCTTCACTTAGTTTACTTTGGTTCTCATCCAACACATCTGTGCACACACACACACACACACACACACACACACATCAAAGAAAATCATTACTCTTTTCACACACTCACACTCTCACACACACACAGACACACACACGAGGATAATTACCGAACTTGAGTTCCAGGTTCTTCTCCAGCTGGTCCAGTTTCTCTGACAGTTTCCCCAGCATGGAGCGCAGGAAGGAGATGTCCTGATCCTTCTGAGCCAGTGCCACCTACAGGCATGAGGGTGTAAGTGCACGGTGGTGGTGCAGACAGGGGAATGAAACACAGCCCTCATTCACCATCAGCTCACCTGCATTTCATGGAACCGATCGTCAGTCTGCTGCAGGAACTCTTTCAGTCCCTCAAACTTGCAGGCCTCCAAATGTGTTTCATAAGTGTCCTGATTCCCTATGAACGTACACCTGAGAGGAACCGTACAGGAACCATCATTAATGCATCTCAACAGGAACCATACACAAATATTAATGATGTCAGGTGGTTATTTTTATTCATTTTTTGCGTACACACACACACACACACAAACACTTACCCATATTTGGAGTGAGGGCACTTGATGTGTTCACACTCTTTAAGATGAGCCTCGAGGTTCATGGTGAGCAGAGGAGGACAGCTTGGGTTATTAGGACAACGCACCGGTCTGTAATCACAACTCACCTCATGATCTCTGCACACACACACACACACACACACACACACACACACACAGAGTAATTTATGATCTAATTAAATAAAATCTGTGCATCTTTAGATGTGTAATGATACACCCTGTGTGTGTGTGTGTGTGTGTGTGTGTGTGCGCTCTCACTTCCTGGTGCTGAGTTTGATGGTGAATGGACAGCCCAGTGGATCCACCTCGAAGGCAGCGGGTTTTCCTGTGGTGGTGGCGCGGACGCCGTATTTACAGTGAATGAATAACTCTCCGATCTGCTCGGCCACAGCGATGTTGTTCACCACCACCGTCAGCTTCGAGTTATCCACCGGGCATTTCTCTATCACACACACACACACAACATACAGTAATGTAATGACCTGTTATAAAGTGTCACATGTTCTAAAAATAACTTTAATAATGAAATAAACGTACCTGAGGTTAAGGCACATCTCCTGCAGAATGTATGCTTTAAAATAAAACAATTAATAATCAGAAACATCATTAGTAATAGTTTTAAATAATTAAAATAGTATATTTTTATATAAACACTGTGTATATATTTTATATAATGGTTAATGATGCACCAAATGGTTCTTATGGTGTTACTATAGTGTATGATTGGATGCAGACTCACCCCACAGGTGGTGATGACGGGGTCCTTAAAGACGTTGCAGCAGAGCTGACAGCACAGCTTCACTGACGGCTGCTCCGCAAACACCTGAGGATCCTGAGAGACGCAGAGAACACAGACAGAGTGAGAGCGGTCATCTGCACTGACCGCCTCATCCCTTCATCCAGTGTCTGACCACGCTGATTATTATGGGATAGCTAAACTGCAGGTGGATGCTTCTGTCTGCTCAGTTTAATGTTCTATACTCCTCTATCTGCTCTGAATTAATATATACACTTTCTCTAAATCCTCTCTCTGTGTGTGTGTGTGTGTGTGTGTGTGTGTGTGTGTGTGTGTGTGTGTGAGATGCTGGTGCATGTCCCTGATGTTCACACAGCTCATGTTAATAACTGAACAGTTTAACTGCTGAACTGGTTTTAATGTCTTATAGATGCGACTCACAGACTCCTCAGATGAATAGTGATTCAGAGTCATTCTGGTTCCTGAATCTTCAGATGAATAATGATTCAGAGTCATTCTGGTTCCTGAATCTTCAGATGAATAATGATTCAGAGTCATTCTGGTTCCTGACTCGTCAGATGAATAATGATTCTGAATGGTGTTTTCTTTGTGGTTCATTGTAATGTGGTTCATCTGGTGTCTGTGTGAACAGATGAGTATGTGACAGAAACAGACACACACAGCCGTCACCATCAGCTGCTCTGTCACAAACACAGGGCTGAGGGCAACATCACAAACATCTACTGAAGATCGGGGTGTGTGGGTGTGTGTGTGTGTGTGTGTGTGTGTACCGTATCCTCCTCTTCCTCGTGTAGTGAGAAGGTCGAGCGTAGTGACATGTTGGACTCAGAATGAAGAGAACGAACCGAAATGGCAGAATCTGAGCGGCGCGGAGTACTGATAGGGGGCTACACACACACACACACACACACACACACACACACACACAGAAAATGGAACATTAGAAACATACACACACAGAAGTCAGAAGTGTAAGTGTTGAATGTAAGTGTAACAGTATTATAATATATGTACATGTATAATATATATACAATATTATGGTATATACTGTTTGATTATAAGTCAGTTATATAATAATTGTTAATTGTAAAGTCGTTTGTATTACCATTCCATCATCGTCGTCTCGTGGAGTGAAGGTCAGGGTGCTGGACGAGGACGGGGTTCGACGGTGCTGCTTATAATTACCAGAGGGTTCAGCTGAAATGAGTTCAAACTTCTGTGAATCATCTATCGTTTAGAGAGATTCATCTACAGTGAACCATTTACAGGGAATCATCTACAGGGAATCACTCAACTACAGGGAATCACTCAACCACAGGGAATCACTCAACCACAGGGAATCACTCAACCACAGGGAATCACTCAACCACAGGGAATCACTCAACTACAGGGAATCACTCAACCACATCTACAGTGAGTCAATCATCTATAGGGAATCATTTATCTATATGGAATCATCTACAGAAAATCTACAGGGAATCATTCATCTACAGTGAGTCAATAATGTAGAGTGATTCATCTTCAGTCTTAAAGAACAGTCTCCTGCTGAACACCAGTCTTAATGATAAATGGACGTCCACCTCATTAGATTCAGCTCTGTTACTATAGAGTATATATAGTGTATGAAACGGTCACGGTTCTCACCTTTGTTGACCGGCGGCACTGCTGCAAACGATGCTCCAAAAGCGTTCTCCATTCTGTTCTACACACACACACACACACACACACACACACACACACACAGAGTAATGTAGCTTTTTATATTCGTTAGCACGCTGACTCGTTTTGAGCAGGACTAACGAGCGGATCTGTAACTCTCAGTATGGGTATGATCCGGTTCTTACGGTGCGGGTGGGGGGGTGAGGTCAGATGATCGGATAACAGCAGCGGGCGGAGCCGGTACGAGGACCGGGTCGGATCAGGACACGACCCAGTACTCACCACAGACAGAAACGGTCTTCACGCCCTGGGGTGGGGAAGGGATAGGAATCAGTGTGCAGTCACCATGTCAACCAACATGTCTATCACGCTAACATGACTGATGATGATGATGATGATGAAGCTTTTAATGAAGTTATAATGAGGACACAGAGGCATCCGGACACTGACACAGCTAACGATGTGAATTCAAGACTTGATCCATGTTTTTGGACTGTGGGAGGAAACCCGAGAACCCGGAGGAAACCCACACGGAAACAGGGAGAACATGCAAACTCCACCCAGATGGGGATGGGAAACGGGAATCACTAGTGCTGAGAGGAGAATATGCTAAACCACTAAGCCAACGTGCCGCCATCAAACAGAAATAAATACATTAATATAAAAACAGTTAATAATAATAATAATAATAATAATAATAATTAGTAAGTTTTTCATGAACTCTGAGGTTTATGTGACAAAATAAAATCCGTGAACTTTTTATTTGGTGAATTTAAACTCTGTGATTAATTAAACCAGTCGGTTTTATAATGATGATGTCAGTGACTGAAGTTAAAATAATCCTCTTTATTTCTTATTTTTCGATTTCATTTTCAAATCAAATTAAATCAAATTAAATCAAAGGTCGGCAGATAGACCACCGGACATTGTCATGCTGACCTGATGACCCCTGAACGCAGGCTTTATAACGCGTTAAATCGACTGTAATGTTGATGATTTTAATAAGTTTATTTTTGTAGTTCTGTGTAAACATTCCCCGTTAGCGGTTAGCTTAGCATAGCTGTCAGTGTACGCTCAGTGAACACTATGCTAAGCTAACCGCTAACTTGGCTACTTCTCGTTTAACACACACCGCGCGTTTATCACATTTCACGAGGAGATCAAAGTGCCGCTCGGTCGACCGCCAGCTGCCGGTTGTGTGAGTTTGAGGTTTTGTTTTTAATATTAAAGCAAACGCGAGCTTTTTCACCTGAATGCTGAAAGTCTGCTGCGAAGATTTTTCATTTTCCTCAGTGACGCCACGCCCATCGGCTCGCGCGCACAGTCTTCTGGGAAATGTAGTCGGCGAGGTGTCACGAACCGCGGAGAGCCGAAGAGCCAGATTGTAACGACAGAGCACGTTGTCGCCTGAAAGTCTGATTACGTCACATTTAATACATTAAAAAAAGATATTAGTATATATAAACACAAAAACAGTTTCACAGTTTAAAGAGTTTTAATACAAATACAGTGTAATGCGTTTGTGCAACACGTGACGGCGGCATTTCATTAAAATCAACTACGAATCAAAGAGTCCGAACAACAAGTTCATTTTAGATTTAAAAACTCGTTTCCTTTTAATTAAAATCTCATTCAAAAGCAAAACGTATGAAAACATAAATAAATAAACTAAAATCTGTGACTATAGTGTTGAAAATAAAATAATAAATGAAAACTCGGGTTTATCTCATATGTTCCTCTGATTTGAATATTTAAATGAACAGTTCATTCAACTTCACGCGCTACAAACTCAAAATAATTATCCAAAATTAAAAGGATTAAATCGTAACACTCTTCAAAGTTTAAATTATTTTAAATTTACTTGTATATTAATTTTAAAAGGGCTGCACGGTGGCTTAGTGGTTTGGCATGTTCTCCTCTCAGCACTAGGGATTTCCGGTTCAAATCCCCATCTGGGTGGAGTTTGCATGTTCTCCCCGTGTCCATGTGTTTCCTCCGGGTTCTGCAGTTTCCTCCCACAGTCCAAAAACATGGATCAAGTCAATTGAGTTCTCCAAATTGCCCCATATAGAGTGTGTGTGTGTGTGTGCGTGTGTGTCCAGTGATGGATTGGCGTCCTGTCCTGGGTGTATCTGCACAGCGCCCGAAACGTTCTCCCCTGAAAGGGCATTGGGACCCCCTCCCCCCCCCGACCTTAATAGAGGATAAAGCTGAAGATAATGGATTAATTAATTGTAAATGAACACACACAAACACACACATTTTATTTGTAGTCTTCAATTCGTTTGCGTTTTTTAAAAGAACATTTTTTTAAATGTCAGAATCTTTTCCATCATGTTCCCTCGTCATGTCTCCAGGACACAAGGGACCGTCCTTTATTCCAGGTTATTATTCTTTACAGGATCAGTGGAGCGCGTGAGAGCATTAACACTCGAACCCTGCAGCAGTTACACCAGCATTCAACACAGCAGCACTCACCATCTCAGTAACATCAAAACAACAACATCCCACAACCATGACCAGATATCACATACCCCAACACACCCTAACACACCCCAACACACCCCAACACACACCCAAAACAAAACCATAACATTTTAATTACTAATCATTAATCCTGCCTTAAACATCATAATAACATCCTGTTGTAACAGCAACCTGCAGACCTGTAAGCACTGTAATACCAATAACATCCCTGCGTTCTCTTGAGAACATGTTAAAGTTCAGAGAGGTTTAGATTAGCCTGATGTTTAATTGGTGTTTAATTTAGTGTGAGAACTTTCATTAACACTCTGTATTAACGTGAGAATGAATTCAGAGAGACGTGAGATACAGCAGCTGCTGCTTCAAAATCTGATCAATCATTCAGTCAGCAGAGAATACTGCATACTACATACTACATACTGCATACTGCAAACTGCATACTACACACTGTGTACTACATACTACACACCGCAAACTGCATACTGCACACTGCATACTACATACTACATACTGCAAACTGCAAACTGCATACTACACACTGTGTACTGCATACTACACACCACAAACTGCATACTGCACACTGCATACTACACACTGTGTACTACATACTACACACCGCAAACTGCATACTACACACTGCATACTGCACACTACACACTGCATACTACACACTGCATACTACACACTGCACACTGCATACTGCATACTGCACACTGCATTCTACACACTACACATTGCATACTACATACTACATACTGCATACCACACACTGCATACTACAAACTGCACACTGCATACTACACACTACATACTACATACTGCATACTACACACTGCACACTACACACTGCATACTACACACTGCATACTGCATACTGCATAGAACACACTGTATGCTACATACTCTACAATACATACTCACAACATGCTACTTACCTTTAACATGTTAACATACTACACAATAAATACTACACACTACATACTACTTACTTTAACATGTATACAGAGTACACAATAATATGAGTTATAATAGTCAGTAATAATATCATAATTCATTTAATCAGTAGAAATAAATTCACATAATCAATAATATTTATATTGATGTTTATTTAATTCTATTCCTCTGTGATGATGATGATGATGATGATGATGATGATGATCTCCACAGTTGCGCTCAGTGAATCCCAGTTTGAATCTATCAGATTAAATGTAATGATATCGAGACGAATGACGTCTGAAACATTTTCTCTAATGGAGGTTAATGGATGATGTTTAATCCACGTGGGATTACAGACGTCCTAACCCACAATCTGCACCCACGTTAATCCCCCCACGCTCAGAGCAGGTCACATCGTGGAGAGACCAGATTATCTTCTCCATTTTATAGGATGAAGCATCTGATGGACACGTTTAAGTGAAGACGCACATGGAGTCTGAAGCGATGGAGCAGGTGGTGCTGATATAAAGCCCTCAGTGATGATGGAGGGCGCGGCGCGTGGTGGTGCTCCACGTTCCTGTTCCACCGTGGTCTCAGCGGGTGAGGTGGAGGTACAGGTGGAGATCAGGATGCTGAGATGTTCAGGTTCTCATGTATTAGATGAACGGTTCAGTCTCATAACCACAGGGGTGCATCATCATGGAACACTGAGGAAACAGTTTGGGGAAGGCCATGTCTGGTCCAGCCCGGGTGTACTCAGGGTCCATAAAGACACGGGCGGGTGAGTTCACTCTGGAGGAACATAAGTGACCCACACTTGACCCCGCCCAGCACCTTTGAGATAAACTAGAACTGAGATTGAGGTCCACCAGTTTCTGACCTCATGAGGATCTCCTGGATGAAAGGACAAAGAACGTCCCACAGACACCTCCCAAAAAGAAAGCCTTTCCAGAAAAGTAGGTGTAATAGAACCGAATGAGATGTCATCAATGCTCCTGTACAGTGTGGAGGAACAGTTTGGGGAAGGCCCTGATCTGAACCCCCCCAGGACACGCCTCTAACACTTCTCAACCTCGAGTCCTGCTCAAAGTGCCGTCTGACTCGGGATTAATGCTCATGGTGTCGGTTGGAGTGGGAGTTCCAATGGAGGTTCAGGTACCCTTTGGCTGGTGGGTCAGAGAGCAGTGATTTGGAGAGACAGCAGACGTCCTCGTTATGGTGTAATTACATAAGAAAGCTCTGAGTAACGAGCTGCTGACTCCACACACAGCCCCGACCTCACCGCGTCACTCCGGCTAATAATAACCATCACTCACCATCAGACTATAATTAGTAGCTTTTAACCTTCACATGACCAGCAGCACTCAGACTGCAGAACGTTCCACATGTCCCACAACATCCAGAACCACCAGGTTCTCCGGTTCCTTCAGTCCGTTCTTTAGTGGTTCAGAGACGAGGTTCCGTTGGAAACAGGTCTATAAAAATCTGTCTGCCTGACCGGGAACCATGCATGGCGTGCAGTAAGACGCTGAATGAGACCTCAGACAGCACTCCCCCTGGTGTCTCAGCATGGGCAGCACAGCCCATTTCTCATTCCTCTTTAAAATCTCTGAGGTTCAGCCTCTCCCTTTAAACTTTCATTTTCCTCAGGGCTTTTATTATGATGATGAAGATGAGGATGAGGTTGTGATGTCAGTATAATAAGAGGAGAAGGTTCCTGGTTGGTGGAGAGAAGGTTCTGCACCACGGAGAGGAATTTCACCATATTAGGAAAGAAACAGTGAAATCAGACAGAACCAGGAACTTCCTGCATCAGGAGAATCTAAACATAGAAATCCCAC
>JAFMOD010000318.1:200721-223802 GCA_019802435.1 Corydoras maculifer | reverse complement strand
CACACACACACACACACACACACACACACCTGAAGTTCAGGTTTAGAGCTGAAACCCAGAAACCTGTCACCGACCGACGCAGTGTCTGAATTCACCTGTAGGTGGTGTAGCTGAGCTGTAGGCTCTAGAGTTCTGATCTGGAACGTTGTTTACAGTAGAGCAGTGGGGGGGGGGGCGTGTCAGAGAGACCACACCCCATTCTGAAGCTCAGCCGTGTGTTCTATGAATATGGTTTGAGAACGTTCCACTCACCTGCTCCAGCGTGGACTGCAGACAGGGGGCAGCAGAGCTTCATGCTGCAGCGTCCGTCTGATCTGTGGTTTGAAGCAGAAATCCAGGTTTATTCGATCAGGTTAAATGAATCCAGACTGAGACTCCGTCAGTCTGTACTCACCGCTGCGTCAGCGTTCAGACATACAGAACTCAATGTTGTCCTGTAGCCCATCCTCCTAAAGGTTAGTTGAGGGTCTGTTCACCTCAGTAGTGTCTCAGGGGTGATCAGAGAAGTTCCTGGAACCTTCCTGACGGCTGAGTCTTCATCTTCTCAACACCTAAAGAGTAAATCTAAAGAAAACAACCAACAACCCTGCCACAGTCCAGCTCTCTGAGCTCACCTTTCATTCTCATCAACAGTTTCTGATGCTGCAGCATTTCTACAGAAACCAATAAAACTTCATCCTTCATCCTTCATTAAAGGGAGTCCAGAATCCTCTGCACATCCGGACTGAGATATTAAAACCTCCAGATACCAGAACCAAAGTCAGACATCAACAGAACCATAGAGAGAACTGCTGAGGCATCGATATGAGACCCTCACTACAGAGTGGAGGAACCCTGCGTTTGTGGAACACTGTTAGAAACAAAAGCAGTGTTCAAGACCGAGCCTTTATTAGATTATAGATCATTAATGAACACAGACGTTTTCATAAGTGATGATTCTGAAACAACACACCAAACACCCCCCCACATGATCAGAGAACATGCCAAACTCAAAGATAAACAGGAACAGTGAACATCACGCTCTCCTACTCCATAAATCCTAATCACAATTATCAAACCTTATAATACACACAATAAAGATCAATCAACAAAGCAGGCCTAGCCTTTAGCTTAGCATAGACCTTTAGCATTGACTAGCATTTCTCCAGATTAATTAAAAGCTTTAAATCTGAATATAATTATAATTCAACAAAAGTAAATACAAAAGTAAAACCATCAAATAAATCAAGATAAAATTCTGACTTTAAAAATCTGGAGATTTTTATCTGGATTAAAGTCCATGTTTTGAAGCGGTCACCTGATCAGCGCTGTTCATATAATAATAACATAGAGCAACATTCAGTTCTTTAAACAGATAAAGAGTGATGACATCACACCGGGTCACATGACCTTCAGACTACACAAAGTAAAGTAAAGTATGAGAGACAGAACGAAGACGATATAGAGAGACAATCAGAACATCAGAGAAGTTCATCAGAAAACTTAATAATTACAATACATACATACATACACACACACACACACACACACACACACACACACACACACTACAAAACTGGTCAGGTAATCAGTAATGGTATCAGATCAGGTTTATAGTTTGTTGAGGGTATCTGGGTGTAATGTTTGGTTTGTTCAGCTCTGCAGACTCAGAATGAACTCAATGAATCCAAAAAACCTTCAAAGCCTGTGTCTTACTAACATCCAACTAACTAACAACTAACTAATGACTAACTAACAACCAGCTAATAAATAACAACCAATTAACAACCAACTAACGGCCTACTAATGACGATGGTGTAAAGGACCTTATTATTCCGGATGTTGGAGTTGAGCCAATATCAGTTTTTTTTATTAGTCATTAAATGCAGTCAAATCAAATCAATCTACACTTAATTAATTAATCAGTTTGTTAATGTTGATTAGAGATCAATATTTGATCAAACATGGATTATTCTTGCCCAGTGATGGATTGGCGTCCTGTCCTGGGTGTATCTGCCCAGTGCCTGAAACGTTCTCCCCTGGATGGACATTCCTTGTTGATGGAGGTGAGATCTGAGGGTTGGTGTTGGTGGTGGATCTGGGATCAGTCAGTGATGGTGTTCCACCTCTTCACCCAGCTGATCATTAGTGTAGAGTGTGGTGCTGTGATGCTGACAGCAGGGGGACGGGTTCTGCACATTCATTCTGTGGAACATCAGCTGGTGATCGTTAATTAGGTGAGATATTAATTTTACTTTAAAGGAGAAAAAATGTTTGAACTGGTCATCTTTTGATTTCAATGTGGTAAAAGATGATGGAAAAAAAAGGTTGTGACCCAACATTACCATGGTAACTATTATGGGATGTTTAAAAGACAAAATCATGCTTCTACATTTACATTTACATTTAGCAGAAGCTTTTATCCAAAGCGACCTACAGATGAGAACATCAGTCAGAAGTTCTGAAGAAAACCAGCTCCACTGTAAATTATTAAACCTGATTTTTATCTGATGCTGCCCCCCCCCCTTTTTTTTTATTTTATTTTTTATGAACAGGTATTTGTTAAAGAGATGCGTCTTCAGTAGTTTCTTAAAGCTGCTCAGTGATTCCTATGAGTCGGCGTGTATTTAGAAAAGATAGAGTGAAGGTCGGAGGGGCCAGATCCAGAGATGGTTCTGTAGATCAGAGTCAGTGACTTGTACTGAATGCAGCAGCTACAGGAACCAATGGAGGGACATGAGTGATGGAGGGACAATGGAGCTTCTATGAGGTGAAAGATCTTTTAATAAGATGTTTATATTGTGTCCATCATGAGCTGATGGACAGCTCAGCGGGTCAGACCTTTAACACATCAAACTAAAGATCATCATATTCAGACTGAAGGAGCTGGAGTTGAAATAACAACATGATTGAATTCGTCTTAACTTCATTATAAACCACGAGCAACACACAATACACCCGTTAAACAATATAACAATAAAATCAACCATGAATACCAATAAAACCAAATCAAACCATCTAGAGTTAAAAGACAGAGAAGAAAAATGGGTGGTGGCTCAGTGGTGGGGTGTTGGGTTATAAATCTGAAGGTTGTGGGTTCAAATCCCAGCTCCACTGATGTTATTAATGTGAGTCTTTGACCTTTAACCCTCACTGTTCTGGGGATGCTGTGACTGACCCTGAGCTCACTTTGTAATGACCAGCTGTAATAATAAGAGCCTGTCTGAGATATATAGATATAAGACAGATACCTGGAGGAAACCCACATAGACACGGGGAGAACATGCAAACTCCACCCAGATCGGGATTTGAACCTGGATCACCGTCACTGAGAGGAGAACATGCTAAACAGTAAAGCACCCTGCCGCCCAAAAGAATCTTAAACACTCCAGAAGGATATTTGTTAAGAACCAGGGCGTATATATTTATGTATTTATACATATTTATGAGTTATGTAAATGAATCAAACACTAAAAGCAGAACTATGTAAACAAACTCAACGTCTGATTCATTTAATGAATATTAATGATCTATTATTAATGGTTTGCACAGTGTCATGTTAATCCAGTTTCATCTGATAACCACATTAGATTACTGAGGTCTTCAGATATATAGTGTATGTAGCACAGAGTTAAGATTAAGATTAAGATTAGAAGAGTCTAAGAGGAGCGTATGTTCTTCACTGAGGAGGAGCGAGGAGGAGGTACAGTATGAGGTTTGAGTTTAGAGGACATCTTAATTCCATTAGCAGTACAGGAAACCCTGTAACTCTGTAATCCGGTTGTGTAATCTGTATTAATCTGTAATCTGAGGTTCTGAGAATAAATCTTGTTGAAGCTTAAGCCTGACGTTCAGATAATAATATAAAGATTGATCTCTGATTCACACATTAACTTGACCTTCATATCAGACTGGATTATCAATTAACTGAATTAAATCCAGCGGCATGGTGGCACGGTGGTTTAGCATGTTCTCCTCTTAGCGCTGGGGATTCCCGGTTCAAATCCCAATCTGGGTGGAGTTTGCATATTCTTCCCGTGTCCGCATGGGTTTCCTCCGGGTTCTCTGGTTTTCTCCCACAGGCCAAAAACATGGATTGAGTGTTCAGTGACAGATTGCCCCCCCCTGTCCTGGGTCTATCTGCCCAGCGCCCGAAACGTTCTCCCCTGGATGGGCATGGGGAACCCCCCCCACGACCCTAGTTATTAAGCCTAGGATTAAGTGGAAGATGATGAATGGGTGGCTGACCTCTGATCTAGTTCTGACCATGATGATGATGATGATGATGATGATGAGGTTCTGAACCTCGATCATTTCTATTGATCAGAACATCTGCGTCCTGCGCTCTGTGGTTGGTTAATTACAGATGATTCTGATTATTCTAATATTCTAATTGAATAATATTGAGATTAAAACGTCTGGAGCTTCAGCGTGTGGTGTTCGAGAGGCTGTTCTAATTCAACTCGGTGTTTAAAATGTTGGTAATGTTTGCTTTCAGATGTTTCATGGGAACAGCAGCTTGTTGTGACTGATGGTTCCTACAGAAGTTCTTCCTCTCGATCCAGGAATTTAAGTTCGCCGCCTGCGTTTCAGTTATCAGTGTCAGACGTGTGTACTCCTTCACTAGGTTCTTGTATCCTCTCTTATAGAAGCCGTCCGTCATGTCTTTGGAGAATGGGGTGTACTCTTTCTGACATTTACGACTGATCCCTGCAATTCAAACGAAACAGATTCACATCAGAAGGTTCCTCACTCAGAAGGTTCCTCACTCAGAAGGTTCCTCACTCAGAAGGTTCCTCACTCAGAAGGTTCCTCACTCAGCTCCTGTTTGTGGTTCTATGTTCTCACTCGTCAGTCTTCACTGTTCCACTGCTTCTTCCCATTTTAATGATTCTTTCTTAATTAAAGACTTTTTTAATGAGTCCTGTTCACTGCTTTAGTCTGCTGTACTCAGTTTGGTAAAACATCCTGTAATGGAACATGTTGATCCCAGCATGCACCAGCAGACCTTTTTGATCCAGATCTCTGCAGCATATCTGAATTTGAGAACCCATGTTCCTGCACCACTCTCTCTCTCTCTCTCTCTCTCTCTCTCTCTCTACCTTATCCCATATCCTCTTTCTTATTTGCAGGTTATTTGCATGCACGTCAGTGACTCTCTCTCTCTCTCTCTCTGTCTCTCTCTCTTTGTCTCTCGCTCTCTTTCTGTCTCTCTCTCTCTGTCTCTCTCTCTGTCTCTCTCTCTCGCTCTCTCTCTCTCTCTCTCTCTCTCTCTCTTTGTCTCTCTCTGTCTCTCTCTCTGTCTCTCTCTCTCTCTCTCTCTCTCTCTCTCTCTCTCTCTCTCTCTCTCTCTCTCTGTCTCTCTCTCTCTCTCTCTCTCTCTCTCTCTCTCTCTCTGTCTCTCTCTCTCTCTCTCTCTCTCTCTCTCTCTCTCTCTCTCCCCCCCCCCCCCCCCCCCCCCCCCCCCCCCCCCCCCCCCCCCCCCCCCCCCCCCCCCCCCCCCCCCCCCCCCCCCCCCCCCCCCCCCCCCCCCCCCCCCCTTTGATTTGTGTGTTAATGGTTGAATTGTAATTGTATCACACGTTGGGCGACGCCTCTGCAGCGTCTCTCACCTAAAGCGCTCCGAACGTTGTCAGAACTTTCAGGATGAGCAGCCAGAAACGAGAGCTTCAGCATCCGCTCCATGTCATTTTTCTGAAAGGCCTCGGTTATGAGGTTCCTGCAGAGAACATAGAGCTTTACCATGTGACCTCCAGAACCCACGCTCGGGTGACGGACGCTCTCGAACCTGCACTCTTTGGCCTCTGTGCTGGTCCCCGTGGTCAGCGCTCGTTTATGGTAGAACCACAGGGTGGTCATGCAGTACAGCTCTCTTCCCTTCCCCTCTCTCACTTTCTCCAGCAGCTCCAAAGCGCCGGGGTTTCCTTTGAGAGCTTCTGATTGGTTCTTACAGATCTGTTTGAAGACGGCCAGCGGGGGGATGTGATCGTTCTCTGAAATTCCTGAAGAGGGCTTCTTTGCATTTAAAAGGCTTTAATGAAGAGAAATTCCAGATTAATTAAAACTCAAACGAATTCTGAACACAGAACCTGAAGAACGAACTTTAATTTGTTATTATCACTTCAGAACAGCCATTAAAACAACTGTGTGTGTGTGTTGCCACTAGGGGGCACCACCGTGGATCATTATGCTCCACCCCTCTCCGTCCTGAGTATCCTCCTCCATGCTCCTCCCTCACCTCATCCACACACCTCCTACTTCGTCTCCTCCTCTTGATCATCATCTCCAAAACGTCCTATCCCGTCCCTCTAAGAAACGGTCCTGCAGGACGCCCTCATTGGACTTATATAGTGTTTTAATTGCTAAATACGGATCACATGATCAACACACAATCGGTACACGACTGTCCTACACTGTTGATGCTCATGGAGGATGAGGCCCCCACTGAGCCTCGGTCCTCACAAGGTTTCTTGAGTTTTGTCTTGCCGCTGTCTCTTGCTCTTTGGGGGTTTAAAGGTTTATAACTCTGTAAAGCTGCTCGGTGACGACGTTCGATTGTAAATAACGCTCAAAACTGATATCACCGTAAAGGAAACGCTGTGTGAATCTACAGAACATCTGCTGCAGAACAACATGAGGTCACATTTTCTATAAAGAACCAGAATAAAAGTCACACACACACCTCTTGTACTTGCCCACCTCCCCCAGATGATACTCTGAGATGATCTTTTCTTCTGACCATCCCTTAACAGAGTCTTTGAACAGCTGGTCGTCCCCCACTCTGAATCCTCCTTCAGTCCTGTATTTGTTGGCGCTGTTTGTGAAGTTGAACTGCTGCTGGATCTTCACGGCGTCGGCGTAATGCTGGGGTTTAAATAACATCTGCAACCAAAGCAAAGCTTCAAACCTACAACATCTGGATAAATGTACGTGAACATCCAACCATCTGACTTATATACAGCCCCGATGTTAGTGTGAAGACCTCGGACCATCTTCATCTTCACTGAGGATCAGAGGGACGTTTATAAACGTCAAGGGTATTGGTCCAGGATGATCTTCAAAGATCAGAAGATCGTGCAACGTGCTAAATAAAGACGGAGACCTCGCTGCTCGTTGATGAAGGTGCTGGACGTCGTCTTTGTGTTTTCAGTTATTAAACACAGAAAGCATTAACTTCATCCATCATATTAATAAAGCCGGGTTTGTCTCAGACGATGGAACTCTGAACGGTGTTGATTAAACATAAAATTGCCCAATGTCAGGAATTTTAAATTACTTGCACATAATAAGAGTTCCAAAACCCTGGGTTGGGATTGGCTGATTTAAAACCTAGGGCGGTAATCTGTGATTGGCTCAGGCAGTTAGGGGCGGGAACTAGACGTAACGATATTTACACAGGTTAACCTGTAGGTGGGTCTCTTTCTCATCAGACCCCGAAGGCGTTCTTAGCACCTGAAAGCTGAAGGAGGCAGCCCCGCTGACCAGCGCTACTCACTGACCGTGTTCATGAAGAATTCTCTTTGTTCTCAATAAACAAGTTGAGACGACCATCTTGCATCAACTCGTTCTTTCTGACTTATCAAAAGATCCAACACTAAGTGTTAGAAAGTATGTGATCTATATGTTTTAATGCTTCAACTGAACATTTAAATTAAGACTAATGGTTTAGACGCAACTGCTGGATGTTTTGACCAGATAAAGGACGGTTATCAGGGGGTCCAGTTTTATGCAAACACACCCATGAGAAGGTCAGCCCACCTAAGAGTATACACAGAGACCTGGCCAATGAGAACCCAGAGCTCTCTCATCATCGTGGTTCGCGTCATTGATGATTTTTTGGTTGTTTATTTGGTCATTTATTGGACGCTTTTATCCAAAGCGACTTACAAACTGAGCACAGGGTTCATCACAACATCCCTGGAGCAATAAGGGTTAGGGGTCTTGTTCAAGGACCCACACTGGTAACTTCAGTGGACCTGGGATTTGAACCCACAACCTTCAGATTAACAACCCAACACCGGAACCACTGAGCTACCACACCCAAAATTCTTTTGGAACAAAACTTCTGACCGTTTTATTGGAACATAATAAAGGGTATGGTTCTTCTGAGGGTGGAACCTCGGTCCTGGTGCTGTAATTAACGTTAACTTCACTCCCTCGTTACTCACCTCCAGAGAAACGCTGTGTCGGAGCTCTGTAGCTTTCTGCTGCAGGTCGCCGTCTGCGTGCTCGGACGTGGCCTGGACGATGGCTTGAAACAAACAGTTTTTATTGGAGGAATTCACGGCTTCTTTAGAACCATCGGGACGAATGATATCAAAATGTCCACTTCCCGGAGTCCTGTTAGAGAACATCAGATTCTCGTCAGTCAAAAGGTGAGACGTGAAAATACACAGGTATGAACGTGCTGACCATTCAATCTCACCCAGTGGACAGCGGCTTGGTCAGAGCGAGATGCACGCTGCCCGCTGCGGGGTCGGAACCCGGGTACAGTTCCTCTGTCAGCAGTTTCCCATTCTCATCCAACACAGTGATCTTAATTCCTTTCCCTTTCAATAAGCCGCTGGACGTCAGGACGTGGGCCTCCAGAGCCGTGGCGGGCGTGTCCTCGTGAAGCATCTCAGAGACGTAAAGTTCCACGTCATGGAGGTTGTCTTCAGATAAAGGACCTTTGTTGCGCGTTCCAGAGGATTTCAGATCGAAGGCATGTTCCTGATTCACAAAGAAGTCCTGGACGTCCTGCTTCCCGAGGACATTTCCAATCGCAGCTCCGAGCTTGGAGTTGAACTTCTGAGTGAAGGTTTTGGAGAACACCGATGATCCGGAACCGATGAAACGTTCCAACATGGCTTCTGAAATCACGCTGGAGATTGAGTTTACCAGAGCCTTGTTCAGACGCTGCACGTCCTTCAGCTTCCTTCTTCCATCTTTATCATCAGCTGGTTCAGGCCCTTTATTCTGGAATTCTGAGATCTTCTTCTGGAAAGCCGGGACGAACTCGTCATTAATGAAGCTCTCTTTCGGGCAGGACGAATACATTTCCACGACCATCGCAGTCACATCTGCAACCTTCAGGACCATGGAACCATAGCTGTGCATTTTGCGTGCGACGTGCTCTGCAGACTGATCCCACACCTGTGAGAGTGTGTTAATGGTCTGCTGGACTTTTGCACAGGTTATAATCAGCTGATGGATTATCTGCTCTGCAGTGCTCTCAGCGTGGACTTTAATCTTGTCCTCCAAGCCCTTGTCCATCCTGTAATGTTCCGGACTCAGCCGCAGTGCAGTTTGGGGTATTTGTGAACTTATGAACCCCGCGAGCGCTCTGAGAAAGTCCTGGTTCTTCTTCAGAGCTGAGTGGACAGTGTCTTTAAAAGTATCCTGGAATGATTCTCTCAAGATCTTTTGAACCGAGCAATCCATGATCTTGTTCACAGCCAGAGTCACGCCCTGAACGGCCAGGTCCTGAAGGACGTAGGTCCCTGCCTTCTGGAGGCTCATTTTCACCACGTTTGGGGTCAGGCTGTTCAGACTGATGGACGCACAATTTTTAATGGAATTATATGTGGACGCCAGCATTTTCTTTCCTGATCTGAGGGCGCTGCTCGCCATGCCTTTGAGGGATTTGGTGCCATCGAAGATTCCAGCCACCGCCTTTTTAATATTTGGGAACGCTCGTTTCAAAGCGCTGAATCCAGCACAGGCCAAGGTCACGCCGATGCTGATCCCTTTAGAAATCGCCCATGAGGCCCAACTGAAGGTGCCGTTGATCATACCCATCACACTGTTGATCATGTCTGATACGCCCTCAGAGACCAGGCTGAGACCAAACGAGGACAGAGCCCCGGCGGTGAACGTGCACACCAGGACCCCCCCTACAACCTGCATCACGCCAATGAAGCAGCAGATCAGAGCCTCGAACGAGAACTTGGGCTTCCTCTTCAGCTCAAACACAAACGTAAGTCCGAAGTTGCGAGCCAGACCGATCTCGCTCGTGGACAAAAAGTCCTCTTCAGTGGACAACGTGTACAGAGTCACGTCTACGGTGCGGACGTCTGCTCCCGATTCCAGCATTGAGAGTATTTTTGAAATGTTGTGCTTCCAGGCGCTGAAGATGTTCATCCTGGCCTGCATCTGCATGTGGAGGTTGCAGCCCTCACTGCGGTGGGGTTTGAAGTCCGGGCTGATGGACATGGAGCAGAAGCTCAGGGTGTTTGTTGTTTCTAAAACGTAATGGTCGATGGTCTGTTCGGCCTCCTGGAGCAGAGAACGTGCTCTGATGATGTAGTCCTTGTCGGCCATGTTAATGGTGATGTAGGCTCGGTTGTACAGCGCCCCCGCTCTGTAGTATGGCGCCGAGTCGCAGGCCCTCTCCCAGTAGGTCAGTGCTCCGTAGTCGCAGCGGCTCTTGCTTTGGAAGTGCAGGGCGGTGCGTCCTAAAGCCTGCTGTATGTGGTGGTGGACGTTGGAACTCTCACCCTGCAGGAGCTTCTTGCTTACGTCATGGAGATGCTGAATGAGGTCATATTTGAGTCCAGTGATGTCACAGCGCGTGGTGATCTGCTGCGTGTGCAGGGTCAGCCATTCAGACCACGCCTCCTTCAGAGCGTTCAGGGCGGGGTGGTAGTCCATCTTACGCTGAGGCGACCTGAAGTACTGCGGGACGTCTCCGGCTCTGGTCTTAAACAGATCCATTCTTTCCTCCTCTTCGTAATTCTTCTCAAAGTCGCCGAGGAAGATGCAGAAGGTGGAGAAGAGCTCCTCCTTCATCTCAACCTTCACCAGCTTCTCTTTCTCCATGTCTCCAATGCGTTGGGTCTCAATCCTCTCTCTGAGTTCTCTGATGAGTTCTATAGAGAGGTCCTGGTAGAACGTGGTGAGATGTTCCTGGTTCAGGATTAACTGCACCATGCCCGGGGCGCCCTTACGCCCGGTGCGCCCAAAGACCTGCCTCTCCACCCTCCTGTTATTGGGGAAGTACGTGAGGAGCACCAACAGTCCTCCTCGTCGGTTAACTTCCTCCGTGACCTTAATGTCCGTCCCGCGTCCTCCGAGGTTGGTGGTGACGATGACCTGTCCCTCAGTGAACCGCCGGTCCTCGATGTAGTGTCTCTCACTCATTGTGTACATGAAGACAGGAAGTTTAAAGTCTGTAGTGATCTTGTCGTGGACAGTGTTTGCGGTGTTGACGTCCTCACATACGACTAACGTGACCTGTCCCCTGGCAGAGACCTTGGAGACCGTGCTGCAGAGCGTTTGGATCCACGCCTCGGTTCCTCCTGTCTCCTGAACCGTGGGAAGCTCCGTGACTTTTTCACGCCGGTGGACGGGGATGATGTAACAGTCCGTTCTGTAATGTCTCGTCAGGAAGTCCATGTCCACGGGTCCCCCCAGCGTACCGGACACGCCGTATATGCCCCGCCCTCTGAGGTAGCGCTTGAAGAAGTTGGAGTTTGACAGGTAGTTGGTCACGTTGGTCAGCGAGGACAACGCCAACTGATGCTTCATCTCCAGGAACTGCTGAAGCCCGTCGCCCCAGCGCTTCCGCTTCTCCAGCATGCCGCTCGCCTGGAAGTCCACGGGGATGATGGCGTGGTACAGGTGCTCGTCCTCCTCGCCGACCTCCACGCCCTGAGCGCTGATGGACCTCTCGATCATGTATTCTCTGCCTTGGCTCATCTGAACGGCTCGCAGCGCGTTTTCAACGAACACCGGGAGCTGATGCTGCAGGAACCGCTGTAGGAACGTCGGGACCCTCAGGGTTCCTGTTTCAGGAGAACCGTCCTGCTCAGAGTACTGAATTCTGGACTCCATCTCCTTCACGGTGGCCTCGACCAGCAGAGCTTCAGACAGGATCTCACAGGCTCTCCCGTTCTCTAACAGGAGCATGTCCATGTTCTGCTCGGTTCTTCTCTTGTTCTCTCCAAATGGACTGACCCGTTTGGTTTCGGGGTGATAGATGAAGCAGTTGAACGCCACCTTCTCCTCCATCGCTGCCTCCAGGACCGTCAGCAGGTCGTACTGCTGCTCCACTCCCGTCTTCATCATGATGGCCGTCAGGGCCTCATTGTTCACATCTGCACCTCCGTCAACGATGGACTTCCTCAGCGTCTCAAACTCCTCCTCTGAGTAAAAACCCAGCTCGACGCCTGGCACCAGAACCTCCAGAGGGGAGAACTCCTGGTTCGGTTCTGAACCGATCATCGCTCTCAATGCGGCCGTGTGGAAGTTCTGGATTCTGCTGGTCCACATGATCTCACCGCTTCCTGCCATCTGGACCGGTCTGGACCCAGAAACCATGGTCCAAATGGCGGCGAGGATCTGCTCCACATGCTGCAGGCCACTGGACTCGTGGGACAGGAAGGTGATCTGAACTCCATTATCTAAGGTCATGTAGTCAACCTCATCCACCAGCACAAGCTCGTAGCCCCGGTCCCCTCGAGTCGGCTTCCTTTCAAACTCTTGTTTCAGGATGTCCGCTGCGAACGTCCCCACGGTGCTGTAGACCACGTGCCGTTGGTATGACTCCTGAATCAGTTCGTCCAGTTTCTCGGGGGACAAGTCGTCTGAAGGTGGAGGAACCACAGATGACGTTATTCCAAACAACTGGTAAAGACGCCTCCACTCCATGAAGTCACGACGAGCTAGTAACGGGGAGCTGGTCACCACGTCCACCTTCACACCACGTATGGCCTGGAATGCAGCAAACATGGCTAGGGTGCAGGACTTCCCCTCACCCGTCCCGATCTGGAGAAGACAGCCGGAACGTTCTCCGGGTTTTGGAAGCAGTAAGATGACCAGGCTTGCGATCTGAGTTAATCTGGGCAGATATCCCTTAATGACCTTCCTCTCTTTCCCTTTGGAGATGCTTACAGTAGAAGTGATCTGCACTGCGGCCGACAGCCCCATCAGCACCCGTTTAAGACTCCGCCTGTCCGGCGCGTTGAGGTCCAGCTCCCCAATCAGCCGCTTTATGT
This sequence comes from Corydoras maculifer, assembly GCA_019802435.1. Taxonomy (NCBI): domain Eukaryota; kingdom Metazoa; phylum Chordata; class Actinopteri; order Siluriformes; family Callichthyidae; genus Corydoras; species Corydoras maculifer. The sequence continues at coordinate 210,846 of JAFMOD010000318.1, read as the reverse complement.
TCCCAATCTCTTTAGCACTGAGGTCAGGTGTCCTTCGTTCTGAAAGCTCTTGTTCCAGGTCAGTAAGGACGTCCTCCAGGACACTGATGATCTCCTCAGGGCAATCTGTTCCACGAATTTCACCTACAATTGTTCTAGCGTCTTTCTCTGTCTCATTCTGGACATGTCTTTGGATGTATTCCAGAGGTGCGACTGATGCCATGGCCGACTTCACGTGGCAGAAATTCAGCTTGTAGGTCTGAGCCACCTGGAGCACTGAGCAGATCTCCTCGTGGTTCCCGCTGAGAGGGTTCTGAATGAACTCGGTTATTTCTGCCCCAGTCCACAGCTGACTGAACAGCATCTGCCCCAGAACCTCTTTAATCTGAGGGGGGAGGTGCAGGTCTGTCTGCAGAACGCTCTGTAGGAGCTTCAGGGCGAGTGTTGGATGATGGTTTTGAAGGCATCTGAGGACGTTCAGGATGAAGTCCCTGTCGGAGGTGAGGTCTGGTTCATCCTCATTCTCTTCACATATGAACAGTACGGCCTCCAGAACCGACAGTCGCTCACGAAGAGTCAGAGTCTGGTATCCCACGGCGGAGTGGAAGGAGAACCGGCAGCTGCTGGAAAGACGGCGTCTCTGACACTGAGCACCCATCACCTCGTTCTGTAGGGTTCTCATTCTCTCAGATATCTCAGTCTTCTCCATCTCTTTGTCCTCAATGAGTCTACATTCTGATAACAGCTCTGAGAACTTCTCCTCAATCTCAGAAACCTATTAAAGAAACCAGTTCAGATGTTTAATTACACTCATCAACCTCAACCGGTTCCTCTATGTGTTCCTGCAGTTCCACAGGTGGACGTCGTAGTTCTACAATTACAGACTGTAGTCCATGCCGTCAAGAATGGCCAAAGGATGGAGGTGATGGTCAAGCTAGAGGTCAAGATCTGGAAAAACGAGTCCCTCACTAAAGCACCACATTCAAAAGACAGCCTGTCCAGTGAAGACCTGTCCATGAAGCCTGGACCCCATACAATCATCACCCATCATCATCATCATCATCATCATCATCACGGTCCTGATCAGTGAATGAGGCTCCATAAGGACATTGACATTGATGGAAGTATTATGACAGGACATGAGGAGAGGGTCTAAAGACGTGGAGGACCAAGAACAACCTGAATGGACAACATCAGGACATGGACTGGTGTATCATGTGCAACTGAGACATTAAAGCAAACTGACTTCACCAGTCAGAGACGGTGGGCGACATGACGCTCCACCATTACCCATCATCCCTCCACCATCATCACGGATGGACGATAAGAGGATGACCCACTGTCTCTGATTCTACAACCACACGGTGGAGCAGTGGGGTGGAGGTGTGTACGGTCAGGGTCACTGCAGCACTGAGGATCATCAGAGTCTGTAGAGGAACAGATGGACTACAGAATGGAACTGTAGAACTACAAACCCCATCAGTCTGATCAAAGCAATGAAAAAACACATGCAGGTTCTGCAGAGAGTCTGAAGAACCCAAAGATAAAGAAGAACATACAAAAGTCCCGAGGAGCTGACTCTAATAAAATGGCCGCTGAGTGTACGGAGACCGTTGTGGACGGTGTGGTGGTCATGTGGTGATGGCGTACCTCGTCAGGTTCGGGGTTTGGCTGCAGAGGCTGCTGTATGATGTGGGTCTGGTGGTGGACCTGATGGACGTTCAGTCTCTGCTCTCCTCTCAGCTTCTCAGAAGCTTCTGAAAGTCTGGAAGCTGCTAACTTACTTTCCTGAAGGATCTGTTCCTGGATCTGTCTCTCCAGTTGACGCTGGGCCTCTCTTCGTCGCTCTTCTTCCTCTTGTTTTTGTTTCCTCTCACGTTCTCGAGCTTCCTTCTCCAACTGTATCCGTCCTGGTTTAATAAATCATCACATTACAAACCTAAAAACAATGCAATTACAACGCTTTATAAACGCAGTGTCCTGAACCGCAGCTGATCTCAACGTACTCGCACATGTCCTCAGTATAGATTTGGGATTGGATTCTCTAATCATTTGGATTGGGGTCAGAAGATGGGGCTGTAGAGACAGAATAGGAGCTCGTGAGGAAGATCAGCAGCTCCTCTTCATCTTCTAAATACTTTGCAGAGATTCCCTCCTCCCTAAAACAGGGGGGGGGGTCCCAGTGACAACGTTGAAACCCGTGGACTTCACAGGTTGAAGTGTCTGAGTCAGGTGGAAGGGCCCTGCAGCTACGCTCTGGTCAGTGGTGGACCTGATGGACGTCCAAGCTGCTAACTTACTTTCCTTTTCCAGTTCCTGTCTCTGACGCTGGGCCTCTCTTCGTCGCTCTTCTTCCTCTTGTTTCCTCTCACGTTCTCGAGCTTCCTTCTTCAACTCTATCCGTCCTGGTTTAATAAATCATCACATTACAAACTTAAAACATTAAAATCACAACCCTTTAAAGAGCGTCCCTGTCTGAGTGTTGTGGAAGGGCGTGGCTCAGCTAAAGACACGGGGGAGTTCATTACCGCTCATCAGCCACAGATCAATGAGGAGGGATCAGCGGTGACAGGAATGGGAACTCCAACACGGTGCACACTGTGTCCCGGTACACGACAACATTCAGGGACAATCACAGACCTGCTGGAACCCCCCCTTCAGCTCAGACACACAACTGTGTCCACATCAAACAACAACACACACTTCCACCATACACACAACACACAACACACACTTCCACCATACACACAACACACAACACACACTTCCACCATACACACAACACACACTTCCACCATACACACAACACTCAATACACAATACACAACACACACAACACACACTTCCACCATACACACAACACACACTTCCACCATACACACAACACACACTTCCACCATACACACAACACACAACACACACTTCCACCATACACACAACACACAACACACACTTCCACCATACACACAACACACACTTCCACCATACACACAACACACACAACACACACTTCCACCATTCACACAACACACAACACACACTTCCACCATACACACAATACACAATACACAACACACACTTCCACCATACACACAACACACAACACATCATACAAAGCCCTGTGTCGTTAGGTGGGTGTGGTATCTCAGTGGTGGGGCGTTGGGTTATCAACCTGAAGGTTGTGGGTTCAAGTCCCAGGTCCAATGAAGTTACTGATGTGGGTCTATGAGCAAGACCCTTAACCCTCATGCTCCAGGGGGCGCTGTATCAACCCTAACCCAGTTGGGATAGTTGTAAGTCTCTTTGAAAGACCAAACGAGGGTGGAGGTTCGTTAAGCTGAGTGCAGACTCACTGTAGTTGGGACATGTGGGTTTGTCCTGCTGATCGGTGGACAGGTGTCCGTTCAGGAGCATCTCACACTCGTCTCCGTTTTCCTGAATGGTGAACGTGGCTTTGCTCGGAGCGTTGTGGTAAAACAAATCCGGGTTCTTGAACTGGCGGCGGGTCCCATAATTCACCGTGATGGGATAATTCAACACGGCCGTCTGCGTCTTTATTTCAACTTCACTCGAGGGTTTGACTTCCTGTCCAGAAACAGAAACAGATTTAAAATGTCAGTTTAAAACAGTGTTCAGATTTAAAAAACATTTATTATTGATATTAATAAGAGACAGAACTGAAGGTCAGAAATCTAAACTGGTGCAGCTCTGACTGCGAGGCTGCATTTATGCTCTTAATCCACTGTGTGGCGCTCTGTTCCGTTCTCACATCTCCGTTCTCTGCAGAACAGTTCTGATCCGACTTTAACTCTCAGTTAATCCGAACCCTGCTGTTCTGAAGGTGGGGATTATTAATCCAGCGCTCATCTGATCTGAACTCTGTAAATCAGTTTTAAAAAAAAACTTTGATTCTGGGCGGCACAGTGGCTTAGTGGTTTAGCATGTTCTCCTCTCAGCACTAGGGATTTCCGGTTTGAATCCCCATCTGGGTGGAGTTTGCATGTTCTCCCCGTGTCCGTGTGGGTTTCCTCCCACAGTCCAAAAACATGGATCAAGGTCAATTGAATTCTCCAAATTGCCCCATATAGAGTGTGTGTGTGTGTGTGTGTGAGTGTGTGTCCAGTGATAATAGAGGATAAAGCAGAAGATAATGGATGAATGAATGAACTTTGATTTTATATAATGAAGACAGATTACCTGAAAGTGATGTACGGGTTCGGGCCGTGAGAGGACCTGTTCAAATAACACACACAATTAATATTCAATTAAACAGTTTAGATTTAATTAAGTTTATTCTGAGATGAAGATGACGATTCGTTTTTATTGAATTCATCAGAACAAAAGAAATGAAGATTAAAACTGAGATTAAGTCTGCTGTGACATCAGAGCATGAAGATACAGACAGATTACCCCCCACCCCCCCACATACTCCTTTATCTGACACTTTTTAATTTTCCAAAATGATTCAGTTTGAATTGAGTGATTGAATTGATTCAGTCCGTGAGTCTTTTGTTCTTTGGGATCAGTTATTAACCTGAACCGGAATGCCGAGGTTTAGAGTCCACAACCTCTTAGTTCTACAAAAACTCCTCTCGAATCCCCATCTGGGTGGAGTTTGCATGTTCTCCCCGTGTTCGCGTGGGTTTTCTCCGGGTTCTCCGGTTTCACATATGGACACACACATATAGAGAGTGTGTGTGTGAGTGAGTGTGTGTTCAGTGATAGATTGGCGTCCTGTCCTGGGTGTATCTGTCCAGCGCCCGAGACGTTTTGAGAGTGTGAGAGCTTTACCGGAGCTTCTGAGTGGCAGATGGTCCACGTGTACGGGGTGAGATTTTCCACCGTGAAGATCTGCCCCATTCTGAAACACAGAACGAGTATCAAATAATAAAACCCTGAATATTATTATAAAACCAGTTAACATTATTACAAACGATTATTAATAGAACATTAAAATGACGCAGGGGCGGCGGGGCGGAGAACCTCCAGATACAGGTTCCGCTCGGAGAACGATAACAACAACCAGAACACAAAGTCCAAAGGCCGAGAACCCGCCGCGTGGAAAACCCCCCCCCCCCAACATCTGAGAGGGCGAGTGAGGAGCCGCCAGGGGGACGAGGACGAGGGTCTGGTGTTGTGCTTTTGAGACACACTTTAATTTATGAAACTAAAATCATTAAGTTTATTTATTTCAATCATTAGCATTAATCAGTGTACAGTCGTTTAAACGAGCATTTTGTAGGTTCTCCCTCTCCTGTGTTTGTGTCAGGTTCTAAAGGTGAACCGTAATCTGCCTGGAAACAAAAAAAACATTAAAACTGAACATTATTTTAAAAAACACAATAATTATGAATAAAGTCAGCGGTCTGCTCTGGTTCCACTGCAGGACATTTATCTGACCCTCCTGTATGCAGTGTGGGGGGTTCTGATTGGCTCTCAGATTTTCTCACTGATGGTGATCCTCCCTCTTCCTCCTCCTCCTCCTTCCTCTGGGTTGGGTAGTTTTTATTTCCGTTTCTATAACAACTCTTTTCCTGTTTGTTCTGTACGTTCCTGAACGAGGTTCTTCTCTCAGATGAGGGTGGAGGACTTTGTCATCGCTGCTAACGCCATCAGAAAATCGGAATTCAGACGTCGTTCAAGTTTTGAGCCCTTTGGAATGTTCTAAACTTCTACAAAAATATATTTCACCTCTGATTACAACCTCACCGTGGAGCTTCAACCTCACCGTGGAGCTTCTACCTCACCGTGGAGCTTCTACCTCACCGTGGAGCTTCTACCTCACCGTGGAGCTTCTACCTCACTGTGGAGCTTCTACCTCCCCCTGGTTCCTCAACTTTACTGTGGAGCGTCAACCTCCCCTGGTTCCTCAACCTCACTGTGGTTCTGACTCCACTCCCTGCAGTTCATCGTGCATGGCTTTGGTTAAACTCACAGTGTAACTGGAGGTGATGACCTGTGATTTAAAGTCATTTGTGTGATGCCCCGTCAGATGAGGGCAGTAAAGAGTTCATACAGCTCTGACTCTCCACCCTAAACCTCATCATCATCATCATACACTCAGTCTAAACTCTGGATTAAAGATGAAGGACAGTACTCACATCAGATCAGAGTGGAGCTGGGTCTGAGGTCTAAGGTCCGAGGTCCGAGGTCTGGACAGACGTCCTCCCGATCAGAGCACTGAGCAGAACCAAAAACTAATGAGGTCTGAAATTGCCCCGGCTCTCGACGATAGAAATCTGAGCCAGGAAGTTCTGGTATGTTCTAATCTTAGATCGCCTGACCTCCCGTCCCCGTCCTCGTCCCCCCGGCTCAGAACACTTTCACTTTCTCAGTTCCACTTTCACATTAAAGCTCTGATTCATCTTCATCGATATATTCAAAGTTCATCTCATTATTAAAGAGACATCAGAATAAAACAGATTAAAGGAGACGGGGACAGATGGACAGATGGACAGATGAAGAAGAGAGACGTCAGAATAAAGTTCAGATAACATATCAATCTTTATGAGTTTATTATTTTATTTTATTTCTATTTTATTCTGGATTACATAATCTCACACATCCATAAACCCAGCGTGAAAAGGCGGAGTTAATGGTGTTTCTCCATAAATCAGGTCTTGGAGTGAAAGATCTTCTACATTGAAGACATCTGTAAGTCCTCTGGTGGTCCTCCAGATCCCAGCATCCATTAATACACTCCTTACAGAAGCTGTGACCACAGGGTGTCGTTACTGGATCCTTCAGGAGATTCAGACAGATTGGAAAACTGAACTGATCTACTGAGAGCTGATCTACTGGAACTCCAGCTTCTGCCATCTTCCTCTTCTCAGAGAGACAAGGGATTAAATCTGATTACGTAAAAAGTTCATGTCTCTTTAAGGAGGACAGGTTCCTCTGTGAATAATCTGTGAATAATCTGTGAATAATCCCGAGTCATTATTGATTCTGATCAGTTACATTTAGAGAGTTGTGTTTGATCTTCATAACGTTTTAAATCTTGATCTTCAGTGGAGTTCATTCCTTCTGAAGCTGCAGTGATCTTAAACCGGGGCCTTTCCCGGCCCTGTGTGGGTTTCCGGGTTTGGGTTTGAGTCAGGAGTTGATTCTCAGCATATTGTGGAACATTTAATATACGACGATAACTACTGCTTTAAATTCTATCACACAACCTCACAGACCTGTGGACCTCGAAGCCGGCGTACAGCGGCTGAGTGAATGTGGTTTGGACTCTGTGGAGGAGCTTCATCGTATCAGAGACGCTGTAGAAGGACAGAGTTCCTGCACTGTGGTCCACATACACTCCGATTCTGGAACATGGAGCAGCTTCAATCTTCGTTTTGACGTCGTTGTGATAAAAGAAAAGAAAAGGAGAGAATGTGAAGCAGTACAGACTCCAGGACTGAGGGTTCAGTCCAAACCCACTGTCTTTACTCCGTCCTGTCCTGTTGATCTCTTTATAACAGACTGATATTCCCACATCGCCGCTCCACTCCACCTCCCAGTAACAGCGTCCACTCACACTGTCCTCACTCAGAACCTGGAACCAGGAGGTGAATCTCTCTGGATGGTCGGGATAGGACTGAATCCTCTCAATCCGTCTCACCATCTGGTTGTTCTCAGACAGAATGAGAAGAGGATGAACGGTGTTGGGATCCAGAGTCAGATCACAGAAATCTGAAGCCAGAAATGAAAACATGTTGATATCAATCCCAGCTTTGATGTTAATTAGATGTTGGGATGTAGTGAGGCATCCTGACGAGGTGCGTCAGCAGATTAGAAAATCTAAAAATAACAAGGACTGAGGACGAGACGCAAACAGAACCACAGAGCAGAGCTGGCTTTAGAACCATAAGAACCGTCAGTGAGGTCTCTGCGCTGAAGCAGGCTGAAGGTCATTCACACTTCCGTTACGCTTACGTTACGCTTACGTTACGCTTACGTTAAATTTACGATACGTTTACGTTAAGTTTATGATACGTTCGTTGCGTTACGTTTACGTCATGTTTACGTTAAGTTTATGATATGTTACGTTAGGTTTATGTCATATTTACGTTACGTTTAATTAACATCACCTCAACAATTACGTTACGTTTAGGTTACGTTACGTAACATTACGTTTACATTACGTTACATTTACGTTACGTTTAGGTTACATTATGTTTGGTCATTCAGCAGATGCTTTCATCCAAAATGACTTACAAGTCCCAAATTAATGATTAGGGTCAGAGCACAGGGTTGATACAGCGCCCCCTGGAGCTATGAGGGTTACGGTTCTTGCTCAGAACCCACATGGGAACTTCAGTGGACCTGGGATTTGAACCCACAACCTTCAGATTGATAACCCAACACCTGAACCCCTGAACTGTGTGAGTGTGTGTGTGTGTGTGTGTGTGTGTGTGTGTGTGTGTGTGTGTGTGTGTAAAACGTACTTCGTAGAAACTCTTCTCTGTTCTTTGGTTCTGAAGGTATAATGATCTGAACCAGTGAAGCTGAAGAGAACAAAACACGAATCAGTTAATGTACAAACATTTAAAAAACTATTCATAAGGGCGGCACGGTGGCTTAGTGGTTGGCATGTTCTCCTAATCTGTGTGGCGTTTCCATGTCCTCCCCGTGTCCGCGTGGGTTTCCTCCGGGTTCTCCGGTTCCTCCCACAGTCCAAAAACATGGATCAAGGTCAAATGAATGCTGTAAATTGCCCCATATAGAGTGTGTGTGTGTGAGTGTGTGTTTAGTGATAGATTGCCCCCCTGTCCTGGGTGTATCTGCCCAGTGCCCGAAACGTTCTCCCCTGGATGGGCATAGGGAACAACACCAACTTTAGAGAATTCACTTGACCTTCATCTCCCTGTGGACACGGGGAGGACACGGGGAGAACATGCAAACCCTACCCAGATTGGGATTCGAACCTGGAATCCCCAGCGCTGAGAGGAGAACATGCCAACCACCGTGCCACCCACACTAACAAATATACTATATGAACATAAATGATGTATATATCTATAAACATAGATGTAAACAGTGAGGTGACTCTAATAAAGTTAATACCAACATCAGAAGAACCTCACTGACCCTGTAACGAGGCTTTAATGAGTTCATCATGACTGATGTCCTCCACCTGCTGTCTCAGACGGGACACAGACTTCATCACTCCATCAAAGCACAGGTTCTGATTAACAGTGATGCAGGGAGAACCATCATCATCATCATCATCATCAGCAGCAGCAGCAGCAGACCAAAAACTCTACAAAGAAAAATATAAACACAAAATAAATCACAGATCAGTTCTGCAGAGCAGACAGTGAGATGTTACCTGGAGGAAGTGGATGTGATCCTGAATCTGTGAAAGCTCCTCCATCTCAGTGGTTCTCCTCTGCAGGTCTGTGATCTCCTGCTGCACCTCCTGCAGGAGATCTTCAGCTTCACTCACTTCAGCGTTCTCCTGATCTCGGATCAGTAACCTTAATTTAGAGCGCCGTTTCTCCATGGAGCTGATCATCTCAGTGAAGATCTCCTCCATGTTCTCCACTGCAGTCTGAGCTCGACTCTGCACATGAGACATGAGAAGAGTTCAAAACATCTGGAAACATCATCAAATATATCATTCATTCATTATCTTCTGCCTAATCCTCCACTCAGGTCTTAGGAGGGTTCCCCATTTAGATGCAATTTAGAGCATTATATTCACCTTGAATCCAAGTTTTTAAATTGTGGAAGGAAGGAAACCCACACGGAGACGGGGAGAACATGCAAATTAAAACACTAAACCACTGAGCCGTCCATCAGATAATCCAAAAATAATTAGAACACAAAAACACAATAAAACAATAAAGGATTTTAACTCTTTACAGAGTCACTCATCAATACACCAACATGGACTGATGATGTCACTGTGGGGGCGGAGCTTATTTACATGAGGGTAAACCGGTCCGGGCAGTTCAGAGTAAATAACCACAGAGCGTAGGATAATCAGGAAGTGACATCACAGTGTTACTCGTCATCTTATTAATGAATTACATTATTACTCATTAACACACTGTGTTCTCCTCACCTTAATCTGAATGACGGCCTGTTTCAGCTCCTCCACCTTCTCCTGCTTCTCCTGGATCCTCTGCTGTGATCTCCTCAGCTCCTCCTTTAACT
>JAFMOD010000318.1:169037-178899 GCA_019802435.1 Corydoras maculifer | reverse complement strand
CCCCCCCCCCCCAAACACACCATGACCAAAGGGGAACCAATCAGGTCCACGTTTAGTTCCTCCACATGAAAGTCATAGGTATGGATCTGTGAGGAGGACCGTTCAGAACCCGCACTCACCCCCCCTCTGCATGAGCAGCTGGTTTGTTTACATTCCTGTTCATCGTCATGGAGACACTTCACTCTACAACTGTTTAGAACCGCAGTGAACATGAACCACACGCATGGACACACACACACACACACGCCACAGCAGAGGAACCTCCACCCCAGCCACCCCCCCCCCCCGGTGCAGTGTTCAGGAGGAGGCCGCGTGGGGGAGGGAGGTTCTCTTACACATTCCTGAAGCATGATCGCAGAGCCCTAAATAGAATGAGATTCATGAGGAGGCGGAGCTTCATACCTGAACTGCTGCTCTTCTCCTTCTGCCCCATGGAGCACGGTGTGGGTGGAGGAGGCTGAGGAGGGGCGGAGTCCTGCTCGGCCGAGGTGTTCTTGTTCCACATGTTGACATTGCTGTAGTTGTAGTTGTTGGGATCTCCCCACGCGGAGGTGCCGTCATCGATCTCCATCCGGCGGCGCACCGACTCCGGCGATGGCTCCTCCCACCCTGAGGACGACTCCTCCTTGGTGGGCGTCGGCATGGGACCCCCGAGCCAGCCGGACGGTTTGTTCTGCGGGTTCTGAGGGCCGTTCCCGGGCCTGAAGGTCCCGGCGTTGGTGTCCGGACCTTTGCCCCAGTCGGAGGAGGCGGCGCTGCACTTGGTGGGCTCCCCCCAGGTGGAGGTGGAGTGGCTGCTTTTGATTGGCTCACTCCAGCCACCCTGGTTCTGATTGTTCTTCACAGGATCTCCCCATCCAGTGGTTGGGCCACCCTGATCGGGCGTGTTGGTGCCGCCGCTTCCTCCCCAGGTGTTGCTTTGTTTCCGACCCGTCTCGCTCCACCCGGAGCCCGACCGGTCGCTGTCACTGTCCCGGTCCCATCCGCCGGTCCCAGACTTCTGTGGCTCCCCCCAGTGGTTACCTCTGGCTGTATCTGCGGACCAACCTTCTCCCGGGGCGGAGTTGCCCCAGCCCTGCTTGCTCTTCTGACCATCGTTCCAGGTGGAGGACTTCTCCTCCTTGCCCCAGGACCCAGCCTCGTTCTTGCTCATTGAAGGTTCTTCCCAGTTCTTGGATTTGGCATCTCCCCAGCCAGAGTTGGGTTTCTGCTCGCCCCAACCGGACACCCCACTGTTGCTAGTGTTGGCGCTGGGGGCACCGCCCCACCCTCCTTGGGTGTTGGGCTGCTGGAGGGGTGCGCCACCCCAACCCTGTGACCCGTTCCCAGCCTTTCGTTCGGAGGTGGTAACATCCCAGGCAGTGTTCTGTCGAACCGGGGTCTGACCCCACCCCTGATTGGATAGCACCCTTGGGTCCACATCGCTTTTTGACAGCGCAGTTTGAATGGCACACTGTTGACTGCCCCGCCTGCGCCCGCCGCTCCGCGACCCGTCCTTCGCGCTCTGAGCCCCGGAGCTCTCGCCACTGCCCTCGCTGCCCGTGGACTTGTTCCACGCGCTGCCCTGAGACAGCTGCCCGCCGCCTCCCAACCCGAGGGCGTCGTCTTCCAACGACTTCCATCCGTTTGTTCCCTTCCTGTTCCCGCAGTCATTGGAATGCTGATTGTTGCTGGGCAACGCTCCCCAATCTCCACCTGAAACTTTAGTGCCAGTGTTTGAAGACGATGAAGAGGACGAGGAGGATGAGGAGGCACTGTCCCACGGGCGAGGCGCCCCGGGAGGCCCTGCGCTACCCCCCGCTGCCCAAGACATAGCCGGGGAGGGCACAGGCGGCGCGTCCCAGCCTCCTCCACGGACCGCCGCGCCGTTATTATTCTTGAAAGGCTGCATTAGAGTTGCGTTCACAGTGTCGCCCCCAGCGGGGCCTTTAGGGGCAGGGCATTTGTCTCCAGAGTAAGTAGTGCCGGGCGGAGCGCCCCACGCCGTACCATAAGACCCGCCGTTGATTCCGTCGCCGCTGGCGTGCTGAGAAACGGAAGTGCCGTTGGAGACAGAGGTTTGGGGGGACGGCCCTGTGCTCGCAGGCCAGGCTCGATCGGGCCCCGGGGCCGAACCTGTAGAGTTTGGTAAACTAGAGGTCATCGTGTTAGTAGTGTTATTTGGTCCGTTATATTCAGTGTTAAGGTTCTGAGGCTGCCCACTTAAAACCTTGCTGGTACCGTTGACTTCCGACTCCGCCCCCATCTCCTGAGGGATTCCCCAGGACATCTTGGGGTTGGCGCTCTGCAGGCCGGGTGCTTGACCTATGGTGCTTCGTTGAGAGCCGGTGCCGCCGCTCTGCCCGTGGGAGTTCGGCCCCATGTTCTGCAGAAGGGGCCAGGCACCGTGGTTGGCATTTGGGTTCAAAGTGCTTGGATTCATACCTCCATTGGGACCTTGGGTTCCCCACGCACTCATCTTTCCATGAGCGCCGTCCACCAGCTTGTCACTAGTGCTCTCTCCTGAACATGTGCTTAGCATCGAGCCCCAGGAACCCTTAACGCCGCCGTTTGCCACGTTATTGCCGCCGTTCGCCATCAGAAAATGAGCGCCCTGCCCGTTGCCCTGTCGGTTGCCGTTGCCATCGCCGGACGCCATCATGCTGAGGTTTCTTTCCGAACCGGAGCTAGACGTCGAGTCAGCGTCCATACATTCTGAGGCCAGATCCGGGTCGCTGCCCGTCATGGAAGGCCAGGCGCCCTTATCGCACCCGTCTACAATCACTTTGCCCCAGTTGCTGTTGGTGTCGCTGCAGGGGGAGCTAGAGCTCCAGAGGGAGTTCTCATACTGAGGGTCCAGAGCAGCGTGATCCAAACCTGCAGAAGAACAGCGCCCATTAGAACCCACACACACGTAGAACATTTCAATAACACCGCCTTCAGAGCCACCCCCCCCCCCCCGTGTGGACGCATCAGTCAGAACGTACGTTCTACATTCACACCCTAAATGTTCAGCTGCTCATTAAATTAAAACCGAGCTAACGTTCCTCATTTCCACCCCTCATGAGATCTTCAGTAGGTTCTTCAATACCAGAAGATCTCCAGGTGTACATTCATAAGCTGATACCTGAGCACCTGAAGGAGGCGGGAGGTGAAGGAGCCAATCACAGCAGTGCTAAACGGGGGGGGCGGGGTGGATGAAGACCACAAAGTTTTACATCACATAAACGTGTCCACACGGTGGCGCTGTGGTGGGATAGGCTCCAGCACCCTCACCACCCAAAGACCAGGTGGAAGAAGAAGAGCGACAGGACCTGCACGTTAAAACCGAACCCTGCAGAGGGGTGTGAAAACTTCTGAACACACTCTGCACACACACACAGAAACCTGATGGGGCACGCGGTGTCGACGGCAGTCCGGCATGTCGAAATACGGACGCTCGAGGCGAGACGGTAACCACGGCGACGGTGCACACATTCCTGTACTAGTCTGAACATGGCAACCCTGATCACACCCGGTCTCTCTCTCACACACACACACCATATAGAGCAATAGAAAGGGGTCACCTGTTTGGTTAGGGGAGTGGCTGACCGAGTCCCGAATGGGGGCCATGCCTGAGGAACAAGAGACGCATCATCAATTTACATTCAATTAATAAATGTTAATTACACTTTAATATACCATCAGCACACCTCTCTCTGATCATCATAATCATGAGGTAATCTGGTCACTCTGTATCCAAGCAACCAACCAAAACCTTTATATGAACATCAGAGACCTATAGCATGTTACTGCACTAAGCCCCGCCCACAGGACAGAACCACACCCATATTTAAATTAGATCACAGGTGCAGGCAGCCCTGAGCGCAATAGGATTATGGATGCTCTACGTCAGTCCCTGACATGCTGGTACCATCTCTCCCTGCGTCCTCTCTCCGTCTGTGTGTGTGTGTGTGTGTGTGTATGTGTGTGTGTGTGTGTGTATACGGAATGCTCCGGGTTCGAACCCTGAATTCAGAGAACGGAGATCTGTTCATGTTCAGTAAAGGAACACTTATTAGCATAAAGATAACGGGTTCTTTACTGGGGGTTCTATAAATAATCCCTGTGTAGGTGAGGGTTCACCGCACACTGGACTCCACGCTGGAGCCATGAGGTCCGGTCAGATCCCCCCCCCCCCCCCCAGCTTGAAGACAGCTACTGCTTATTGGCTTTAAACACCTGTCAATCAAATCCAGCTCAACTCACCACTGGAGTTTCATTAGGAGGATCAGATTAGAACTGAAGCCTGACCTTCCAGGAGTCAAATATGTGATTCAGATTCCTTGTGGCTGATTGGTTGTTGTATATTAATCTGTGGAGGATCAGACCGGTGGATCATTTGGAATGTTGTGTGTTTGTTTTGAGGTTCCGGTGAGAGACGTGTGCAGGATGGGCGGAGCTTCGTACCTGAGAGGTGGACTTTGGTGCGGGGCGGTTCGGACCCGTCGGCGTCGAGCTTCCCGCGCTGGATGGACGTGAGCTGCACTTGAGTTCCCAGGGTGGCGACGAGGGCCGCGCGACCGCGCTGACCTTTCAGCAGCTGCTTCCGGAGCGGGACTCACGGCGGGCGTCGGCGGGCTCGGGGCCGGTTGGCATCGCTGGAGACGACGGACGGGGCGCCGCTTACGGTCGGCCGGACGAGGCGGGCAGGAGGCGGGGCGGGGCGTGATCAGGCGCTGCCGAAAGACAGACAGACATCAGACTGGAACCAGAAACTGTCCCGAACCAATAAACTGGAACCATGAACACAGAGCCAGAGAGGAACAAGAACAACAGAACTAACCAAAGTGAAAGAGAGAGAGTGTGTGTGTGTGTGTGTGTGTGTGTGTGTGTGTGTAAGCACCCCTCTTCCTGTACACTTCCTGTTCAGGAGCTCCATCATGCTGCAGACTAAACAGATCTAAACAATGAAACTTAAGATGGAGGCTCCACCTCAGATCACATCAGATCCAGGTTCCACTGCAGGAACCTTCAGAGTTCCTCTAATGACTCCTGATCTCCACCTTTATCTCCCTCAGTAAGGATCACAGCACCTCCACCTCCTCTAATGACTCCTGATCTCCACCTTCATCTCCCTCAGTGAGGATCACAGCACCTCCACCTCCTCTTCCACCACATCTGTAATCTGTACATACCCCTCCACCCCCCCCACACGTTTCCTCCACCTCCTCCATTAGAACCTTCATGTTTCTCCTGTACATCCCATTGTTCTACCTCATGGTGTTTGTGTTTGTGTGTGTGTGTGTGTGTGTGTGTGTTGCCTCTTTACTGATGAACCCAGAGTATAAACAGAGTAACAGACAGTCTGGCGCTACACTGTGAGTACATGTTCTCCACATTCTCTCGGTCCCTCTGAGAACCTTCTGCAGACATGTGCACCACCTGTAGGAGGAGCCGAGGAGGTGCCACCTGAGAGCAGGTGTGTTTACCTTCAGAGCTGCCTCTTCGTCTTTATCGTGGTTCAGCTGCACCGTACTCCTCCTCCATCAAACTCTGCCTCCACCCTCAGTGATGTCCCTGTGAGCAGAAGACCCACAGTCAGAGAACCCTGCACTACAGACACAGGAACCACCCCCCCTCCAATTCAGTGACAAGAAAAAGAAGTGGAGAACCTGCAAAACCGACCTGTGTTTGATCTTCAGCGTCTTTGGTGACACAGCATCCGATTCTCTGTGGAGGAGAACAGATGGATGAACCTTCTGATGATCACATGATTAACCAATCATCACTTTGAGCAACCAGCACCGGAACCAGGAACTAACCAGGTTCAACTACACCACACCAAAAACAGTTCCAGAACCTACAACTCATTTACAACAGAGGACGTACCACGATGTCCAGGAACTCGTTTAAAGTTTAATAAAACAAGACTACAGGATCCGGTACCAGAGTCCTAGTTCCTGAACCAAATCCCATACAGAACTTATACATCCATCCATTATCTTCAGCTTTATCCTCTATTAGGGGGGGGTTCCCCATGCCCATCCAGGGGAGAAGGTTTTGGGCGCTGGGCAGATAGACCCAGGACAGGGGGGGCAATCTATCACTGGGCACACACTTACTCACACACACACACACACACACTATATGGGGCAATTTGGAGAACTCAATTGACCTTGATCCATGTTTTTGGACTGTGGGAGGAAACCAGAGAACCCGGAGGAGACCCACGCGGACACGGGGAGGACATAAAAACTCCACCCAGATTGGGATACGAACCGGGAATTCCCAGCGCTGAGAGGAGAACATGCCAACCACTAAGTCACCGTGCCGCCCTACAGAAATTATCTTTATGAGCAAAAAAAGTTACCGGTTCCAGGACCTGAACCACAGACGCATGCGTGTTAACCAATCTACATACCAACTAACCACCCACCTACATTAACTATTAACTAAATAGTACTCACCTATCTCAACTAACCTTTCATCTTCTAACCGTAATCCTCCCCAATCATCCACCCACCAATCTAACCACACACTAACTATCCATCCATTGACCTTAACCACACCAGCCTAACAACCACTCAACCATCCAAACCACCCATCTAATTACTTACTAATGCTGTACATACTCCATTATATTAACCACCACTTATCAACCTACAACCTAATCAACCAACCATGTACTAGTTAACAAGCTCCAGGACTAACATGAACAGTATTAAACCTCAGCAGTGGTTCCTGTAATGGTCCCGTGATTCCTCTAGAACCATACAGGTTGAACCTCATTATCATAATCAGCTCATGTTTATTCAACACCTGTTATTTCAGGAAAATGGAAGGGGGGGCGGGGAAAATCCTAATTAATAATTATAATTATTAACGGTTCATCACAGGGCGGCACGGTGGATTAGTGGTTTAGCATGTTCTCCTCACTAGGGATTCCCGGTCCGAATCCCAATCTGGGTGGAGTTTCCATGTTCTCCCCGTGTCCGCGTGGGTTTTCTCCGGGTTCCCTCCCACAGTCCAAAAACATGGATCAAGGTCAATTGAATTCTCCAAATTGCCCCATATAAAGTGTGTGTGAGTGAGTGGTGTCCTGATGGGCATGGGGACTCCCCCCACCGCGACCCTAATTGAGGATAAAGCTGAAGATAATGGATGGATAAAAGGTCCATCACCTCGGCTGTGTCCTAAATTACAGTTTATTCGTTAGGTGCTCGTTATGATCTAGTTAGTGCTGTATAATATAAATAATACAGTACGGTCCCCATAACACACGCTGACTCAGCACCACCTCATTAATTAACACAGCATCATTTCAAACCCTGAACTCATGGTTCTCCTTAACACAACCAGAACCCAGGAGGAACCGTACCAGGAACCGTAACCGCTCGGACATCATTACCAGATGTAAACAGACCCGACCCTTCCAACCGTCTACAACCACTGAACGAGCTCATTAACATAATTATCCTTATGACTGAAACATCAGCAGCTCTCGGCTGCTGCAGGCTTTTCATAACATGTTTATATTTAGTTATGGGGGGGGGGGTGTGACCCTAAATAACCTCAGCGGGAATATGAAACCGCACACGCTGGCTGTCGTAATGACCAACGTGGAGGTCGCGCGCTCGCGGCGCGGTTTGGGACGCGGCCCACTCCCGACCACCGCGCGCTCCATTACCCCCCCCCCCCCACACACACACACACACACACACACTGGGTCGTGTCCCAAACCACAGCGCACTCACTCCACCGCCCGTGGTCGCGGCTCGACGCCAAGACCTTCGACCACTCCACCTCACTCGATCCCTACAGAGGCTGCGCCCTCCGAGGAAGGGCACTCGATCGGTTTAGAGCACAGCCGCCCACCACAACGAAGCCGACGAACAAACTGAACGTTTAAGACTTTATAGTGCACTTTGGTTCAGCACACCGAGCCCGTCCGCGCGTTTACACCCCGCTAATTACTAATTAACTTCATTAAGCACGTCGTGCACAGCTAGCTTTAGCCTCGTTAGCCGACGTCGCAGACGCTTTAGATACACCTTTAAACATCGGATTAAAGGTGTTTCCACGCCGCGTTTAGCGCCGACGAGCTTTTAATCCTGAACACAGAGCACGAACAGCATTTCCACAAACTTACGGAATAAAGGCCCAAACCAAAGCCAGTGATTCCGCTACAGCAAGCTGCGACGAGCTAATGCTGCAGCCGAGCCCGCTCCTGCCCTGCCCTCGGTCGGGTCCCGGTCGGTTCGGTTCTGAAGTCGTGGGGAGTTTAAAGCCGCCGTTTGAAACGCGTTCATTTCACCGCGAGCTCGAAGGAGAGCGGAATGAAAATGGCCGCGTTCCAAACCGCATCCTGTAGCACTACACAGGGGGCTTACACGGGGAGCAGCGCGCGGTTTGGAACGCAGCCGGCCATCAAACGCGATCGTCGGGCCGATCGAGGCGTCCTGTCTGATAAAGCCGGCCCCGTCGGCGTGGGGTTCGGTTCCCGGCGGACCCCGCCGTCATGCAGACGCAAACACCCGACATGTACACAGAGGCTCGAACCCAATGAGGCGGCAGCGGGCTGCACGGAGCCCGGGGTGGAGGGGGTGGGGGTGACCGAGGGGGTGCACGGTCCGGACAGTCGGGTCGGGGATGAAAACAAACCCGGGCGGCCGCCGCAGAGCTACTGCTAAAGCTAACGCTCCCCGCTCTGAGGCGACGACGGACGGACCGACCGACCGACCGACGGACGGAGCGGCCGACCGATCCCCGGGGTAAACCCGCACGACGAGGCCCGTCGTGTTCGTCGTGCACTCGGCGCTCCGGGCTTTAAAAGCGGGACAGCGGCCGCGGCGTCACAGCCGGCCGCCCGGACCGCCGCCGAGCGGCCGCCGCGTCATCTGACCCACAGGACGCCGCGCGCCGGGCCGCCCCCGCCGCCAGCCACTCACCTGTGTCGGTGATAAAGTGCAGGAGAACAGGGGAGCGGATGGCTCCGAGGCCGCAGACGAGCTGGACTCGCGGTTCAGGAGGAGAACAGGTTCTCCTGCTCGGCCGCCATTTCCCTCACTCACTGCCTTCTGTGTGTCTGCGTCCCCTCGCCGCACTGCGCATGCGCGACTCTCTCGCTCACTCTCACACACTCTCTCGCGGACGCGCGCTCTCGCGCCCCGCATACCTAGCCACCGAGAGGCGCGTGCACGTCCGAGACAGGCGACGTGACCCGGCCTGAAACCCCACCCCCACCCGCGACGTTCCGGGTCCGATCCCAGTTCCTATCCCATCCATCCATTATCTTCCGCTTTATCCTCTAAAATGTGTGTGTGTGTGTGTGGGGGGGGGGGTTCCCCATGTCCATGCAGGGGAGAACGTACCCCCAGGACAGGACGCTAATCTATCACTGGACACACACTCACTCTATATGGGGCAATTTGGAGAATTCAATTGACTTGTTTTTGGACTGTGGGAGGAAACCGGAGAACCCAGAGGAAACCCACTTGGACAAGGGGAGAACATGGAAACTCCACCCAGATTGCGATTCGAACCAGGAATCCCTAGTGCTGAGAGGAGAACATGCTAAGCCACCAGCCCGACGTGAATCATGTACGGTTTAAAATCCCAAACTTCTTAAATAAAAAGTTTTTTTTTTTCAGGCTGTTGATTTTTTTTGGTCAGCCTGGGATTCAGAACCCACAGTGTCTTAGTGGTTTGGCATGTTCTCCTCTCAGCGCTAGGGATTCCCGGTTGAAATCCCCATCTGGGTGGAGTTTGCATGTTCTCCCCGTGTCCGTGTGGGTTTCCTCCGGGTTCTCCGGTTTCCTCCCACAGTCCAAAAACATGGATCAAGTCAATTGAGTTTTCCAAATTGCCCCATAAAGAGTGTGTGTGTGTGTGTGTGTGTGAG
>JAFMOD010000317.1:478846-492909 GCA_019802435.1 Corydoras maculifer | reverse complement strand
CCCCACACACACACTGATGCCACAGACTCACCAGAGTTATAAACGAGGATGCCTCCGTTCTGACCCCCCCAGATCTTGTTCCGTCTGATTTTGGGGTTGCTGCCGGTTCTGCGGAGACATCGCGGCGACGCCGTTAAAGGATGTCAGGGGGCCACGGAGCGGCGGGGCTGCATGCGGATATTTAGGGTAACGGTCGGCGGGGGATCCGGATACGCACCTGATCTGCACCCCGGAGTACATGTGGTTATAGATGTCGTTGTCCTCCAGCACGCCGTGTCCGTTATCGTAGAAATACACACCGACCTGAAAAACACACGGTCACAGCGAGGTGAAGGACGAGAGAACCGGGAGGAGGAGGAGGAGGAGATGAGGAGGTGGAGGGAGGAGGGGCAAAAGGGGGGCGAGGACGCGTACCTGTTTGCCGCTGTGTATCCTGTTGCGTCTGAGGACGGGTGTACTTCCGGTAGTCACCCAAACGCCCGCCAGTGTGTTACTGTAAACCTCGTTCTCCTCGATCACACCCTGCCCTTTCTCATGCTACACACACACACACACACACACACAGAGTGTGTGTTCAGCACAGACGGTTCTAATCTCAGTCATGTGAAAGCTGCAGAAGGTGGAGTGCTCACCACGTAGATGCCCCCGTGCTGCCCGTCGTGGATCTTGTTGTGTCGGACGATGGGGCAGCTGTTAGTTCGGATCTGAATGCCAGCCAGGGCATTTCCATAAATATCGTTACCCTCTATGAGCCCCCTGCCATCCCCGAATATGTACACGCCCCCTTGGTTTCCGTTGAAGATCGCGTTGCCCCTGAGGATGAGGCACAGAGGTCATTACACTGCCTTTAGAATGCCTAATTATTAAGTATGATTAAGGTGGTGAAGGATTATTAATGCGTACCTGATGGTGGGGTCACTGTTGGACGTGATCCAGACCCCCGCGAAGTTGTTGGCGTAGATTTTGTTCTCTATGAACTGGCCACGCCCCTTCTCGTGAACGTAAATTCCTCCCGTCTGGCCGTGGTGGATCTCGCAGCGCACCACCGTGGGGTTGGCGTACGCCTTCACTTCGAAGCCGGCGATCCTGTTCCTGTGGATGTTGCAGCTCTCGAAGTAGCCCTGTAGAGGGAGACAATGTCAAACCCACCACCACCGGCGACGACCAGTATTGACGGCCGCGTCTCACCATGCCGTGGTCGAACGTGAACACGCCCACGTCTCTGCCGTGATGGATGTGGTTCCTCCTGATGATGGGGTTGCCGTGGTTCTTCACCCAGATTCCCGCCAGGGCGTTGTTGGAGATTTCGTTATCTTCATAAATGCCCTGAAAATAAAATGTAGGTGAAGTTTGTCTGATCGGTCTTTAAACTGAGGATTTCATTGGGTTGAAAAGTTTTACAAATGCAATTTAGGATTTTAAATAATTAATTTGTAAATAAAAAGATTAAGAGGATGGGTTTTAAGACTTATCTGCCCTCTAGTGGTGAAAAAAGAGACATGCGCCGATACAGAGGCCATGCAAGCAACACTGTTGCCATAGGGGTCACATGACGTTTAGTATATTATAGTATAGCAGTAAACACTCGGTGAGGTCATGTGACCTCTAGTACATAGAATAAACATTATATACGGTGTTGTAAATACACATTGATACGATGTGTAGATACTATATACATTATATATGCTATAGTGAGTCATGTGACTAAGTACATACAGTTTAACAGCAAACACTGACATGAGATCATGTGACCTCTAATAGCTATAGTACAGTAGTATAGTGAGGTCATGTGATTTCTAACAGATACTATAAACATTATATACGCTACAGTGTCATGTGACTTTGAACAATGTTTACTGTTAAATTGCATCTACTTAGAGAATAGGTCATGTGACCTCTAATAGATATAGTATAGAGGTAAACACTGCTGAGGTCATGTGACCTCTTACACACTTTATATATGCTACGGGCAAGAGTCATGTGACTTAGTGGATACGGTCCAAAGGTAAACAGTGCTAATAGAAGGGTCATGTGACCTCTAGAGGAGACAGCATAACCTTGTTGACAATGGGGCCATGTGACCTTTTGTGAATACAGAACAGTAGACACTGCTGATAGATGACGGGTCATGTGACTTCCATAGGACAACATATCTTGGAATGGAGGGGGTCGTGTGACCCGACATTTCGATCCCAGACCCCGCCCCGAACGTACCTGCGCATGATCCGTGATGTACAGTCCCACATTCTCACAGTCACTTATGTTACAGTGTTTGATGATAGGACACGCCCCCTGACCGCTGACGCACACTGCAGAACCGACTGTGGACGAACAGACAGCAGATCGGTCACTTCGGTGGAAACTCCCCAACACTTCAGCGCAAACATCAGCTCGTTTACACGCTTACGACTTAACGGCCTTCTACGACCTCATTAGCATATTCAAAAGCGACGTGATGGGGGGGGGGGTGCGGGCGTTACCTGTGCAGGTGCTGCGGATGATGCAGTGGTCGATGTTGGGGCTGCAGTTGACCGTGATTTCCAGACAGTGGTGTGCGTTGTGATGCTGAGCCGACTTGTCGTCGGGGTTGAACTGCGGGGAGGAAGCAGACGTTTAACCGGCGTGCCCTGGCCACTCGGGGGCGCTGCAGACTCCGCGACGGCCGAACTCACCCTGATGGTCATGTAACCGACGTAGGCGTCCTCCGAACCCTCCATGAAGACGAAGGTGGAGTCCCTGGTGTTCTCGATGACCACCTTATCGGCCACCTTCCCCGGAGCTGCCGACAGAGAAGCGGGCCGTCGTTAAAGCGCGGGGGGTGGGGGTGGGGGGGTTCGCGGGGCGTTTTTAGGGGTTTTGAGGTGGTGAACGCGTACCTGCGCCGATCATCGTGATGGGAGACTCGATGTAGATCCATTCGTCTGTGTAGATGCCGGAATGGACGAAGATCAGGCCGTCGAAGTGGGCCTCCTGAACCCCGCCCAGCGCGTCCTCGATGGTGTCATAGTACTGCGGGTGAGAGGGAGTGGGCGTCACATAGCCGGACATGTTTATAACGGACAGGGCATTATCGTGAGGGCGTGGCATCACAGCGGGAATCGATCTAAAGGTTCGGATGGTTGGTTGGTTCACCCACACAGATGCAGGATGAAGCTTCCCAAATCCTTTTTTTACTCTCTGGATCTGAACCCACGTTCTCCTCTCAGGATTCCCGGTTCGAAACCCCATCTGGGTGGAGTTTCCATGTCCTCCCCGTGTCCGCGTGGGTTTCCTCCGGGTTCTCTCGGAGGAAACCCGGAGGAAACCCACGCGGACACGGGGAGGACATGGAAACTCCACCCAGATGGGGATTCGAACCGGGAATCCCTAGCGCTGAGAGGAGAACGTGCCCCCCCCCCCAATACTAACGCGATGTGTGTAAACAGGTTTCAATATAAAAGCCTAAAATAATTATTAACCCTGGTAGATCTCGATGACCTGTCCAGTGTAAAAGTGTGGACACCCCTGCTCTACATTTCCATTTGGTCATTTATTGGACGCTTTTATCCAAAGCCACTTACAAGGTGAACACAGGGTTCATCACAACATCCCTGGAGCAAAGAGGGTTAAGGGTCTTGCTCAAGGACCCACACTGGTAACTTCAGTGGACCTGGGATTTGAACCCACAACCTTCAGATTGATAACCCAACACCCTGACCACTGAGCTACCACGCCTGTTCTACTAAATACGAGAAAAGACACAGAGAACAGAAAAACGGCGAGGTTTCAGGACGTACCAGCATGTTCTCCCTGCCTTTATATCTCGCAGGGTTACTGTAGAAATGTTCCGCAAAGCCGGGCTTCACGTGCGCACCCTTATACTGCAAGACATCCACACGTCACAAATCTACACATCACAATAAACTGCACAGATTGCTTAAAAACGAGGGAAGGACGGCGCGCCGGACCAGCTGCTGGAAGCTCTCCTTCCACGGGTTGGGCTGCTCGTACTCCTCAGGGTTGATCTGGTAGAACTTCCCGGGTTCGGGGTGCATCATGGGCCGCGTGTATTCGAACACCTCCATGTACAGTCGCTTCCTGAGACGCACGGCAACAAAACATATTTTTATATTATATATTAAAAAAAGGGAATAATCCAAAAAAAAAAAAACATATTCTCACCACAGAATGGGGTCGTTGGCGAGCTCGCTGAACCGTTTGCAGACGCAGGCGGCCTGGCACAGGTCCTGCTCCAACAGGTAGGAGAAGATCTTCAGGACCACCTCATCAGGAAGCTTCTCCTGGAGGTACTGTTCTGCTGGGGAGGCTGGAGGAGGAGGAGGAGCATTTCGAAAAGCAGGTCTATAGAGTGCGCCATGTCTTAGTGATTCCGGTTATATTGCCTGAAGTGATTATGGTGCCCTCTGGTGGTGAAGGAAATGACGGCAGGGTTTAAATCTTTAACTCATGCCATCTTTCAGGGGGCCGTGTTTAATATTTTCTTTTAGTAACCATTGTGGTCAGGGAAAATGGTGCTTCGTCAAGTGCAATCTGCAAACTGTCCACTAGATGTCACTAGTCAGTGTTCTGTTCTGTTTATGTGCATAAAGAATAAGGTTTTTGACTTGTTGGGAACATTTTTATGATTAAAACGGCTTTTGTTTTGTTTTGTGAACATGGTTCTTCCTTCTGTAACTCACCTGGAAGATCTTGGGACTTTCCCGATACTCTGGCACGCTTTGCTCTGTGACCAAATGTTTCAGTGGCTGAAGTGGAGGCTCCCTAATTTAAAAAAAAAAATAAATCAACACACAATAAACTCGTCAATTAATTAAAAATAATAAAGATCTGACAAATAACAGGTAATAAAGAGCATCAGTGCAGAAAAAATTATTTACTAAAAATAAAAATATTAAGAAAAGAAACACAAATAATCCTCAAAACACTGGGTGCTATTGCTTGGCTTATCCACTAGAGGGAAGAGCAATGTTCCTCAGAAGGCAGCAGGACACGGAATTTTGAAAGAAAGCTGTTAGCGAATGCAGTAAAGCGAATGCTGTAAAGCGAATGCTGTGGATGAACACTGCAGGAGAATGCGATAACTGAATGGCAAGCGCAAAGGTTATAAAGAAATGATGAGCGAATGCAGTAGGTGACTGATGTAGATGAATAATGCAGGACGATGCTGTAGACGCTAGATGAACAATCAAAGCAAATGCTGAGCAAACATGCGAGCACAGATAAATGTGAGCAGAAACGCCGAGGGGCGAACGCCGAAAGAACACCCTGCGAGTTAAGGACGCAGGTGTATAACGCGAGGGGAACGCCGATAGGGAAAACCGAAGGCTATGAAATAAAATGAATGCAAAGAGAATGTGGTGGCGCAGATGTGGCATGTGAATGCTGTACCTCCATACTGTTCTTTGTGGGACAAGCGGTTCTCTTGGGCAACAATGACTTTCGGCGAAGTTGGTACGGACTGTTTTGAGCTCCTGGACCAGATTCTTCTGCAACCATATCTGCAGGGATGTCCTCATCTGCAAACAGAAACATGTTCACTCGGTGTCCTCGTTCTAAAGGACGAGCTGCAGAGAGAACGGGAACGGAGCTTCGGCCTGATCTGCGCTCGCAGACACGGACTCCGAGGGTGCGACGTCTCGGTAACTAACGGTAACAGAAGCGTTTTGCAGACACCGAAGTAACACGCAGTCATATTTAATGATGCTGCCTTCCACTCATTCTGCACATTAAATGATTCTCATGGTCAAGTGCACTTGAGTGACAGCAGAGCCTTTGTGCCGGGCAGTCTAGGTCTTCCACACCCAAAGGACCTTCCCTAAACTGTTCATACAAAGCTAGAAGTCACAAATCAACATTTGATGTTTAATAACACGAGGCAATAGGACTAAAATTCATCCATCCATTATCTTCCCCTTTATCCTCTATTAGGGTCGGGGGGGTTTGTTCCCCATGCCCATCCAGGGAAGAATGTTTCGGGCGCTGGGCAGATACACCCAGGACGGTGGCAATTTGGAGAACTCAATTGACTTGATCCATGTTTTTTGGACTGTGGGAGGAAACCGGAGAACCCGGAGGAAACCCACACGGACACGGGGAGGACATGGAAACTCCACCCAGATGGGGATTCGAACCGGGAATCCCCAGTGCTGAGAGGAGAACATGCCAATCACTAAGCCACCTAGGACTTAAATTAAATAGCTGAATTTAATGGTTGGGAGTCGTGACCAAGTACTTTTAAATGGTACACATTTCACAATCACAAGACCTTAATTAATCAGCTGATTTGATGTATTAATTAAAACAAAAACACCCATCACAAGTTGATGAGTCCCTCTGTCTTTCCCTTATGATTTAATTAAATCTATTGATTATAATAATATTCATATTGGACCCTCTCCTTGGATTTTACTCTATGGTGGTGTTGACAGCTGGTAACTCGATGTCTATTGGTTGTATATTTCGGTAATGAGGGGTCCCTGGTGTACAACAGAACAGTAAAACGTTGGATGTTGACCCGGCGTCGGTAATTTAATCGTTTACGTGAACGCCATAAACACTAATCTCACTGCACTCATTTTATTGGCCGTATAAAAGATCCAATTACAAAAAAAAAAAAAAAAAAAACAGGAGAGAAAAACAAGAGAAAGTGCTGTGAGAACATGCCAAACCACATCGCTTTAACCCACATTCAGGTCACCGTCATGTGTGATCCTAAATCCGATATGTATTCGAATTGTGGCCGTGTGACTTGAACAAGATGCTCAGATGGGAGTGTGAGCAGCTTTTAATGGGAAAGGCATGGAAACCTGGCTCACAATCGCTGTTCCAGTTCATCCCCAAGACTTCCTAAGGGGTCGAGATCAGGAGGCCATGTGTGGCTCAAGATCTTCCATGCGAAACTCACTGGAAAAGTCAAGGACTTTCTACAAACTGATCCCACAAGGTGAGAAGCACATGGTTCTTCTAAATATCTGGTATATAACTAAAAGGGTCCAAGCCACGCCTCCCACAAAGGCTCCGCCCAAAGGGGATTCAAACCCAGGACGTAAATGTATATTCACAATAAATGTTTTCTCCCTTATACAATGCAGGGGGTCCAAGGTCTATTAAGGGCCCTTCAAACCCTAAAGCCTCATCACTCCAGAGGTGCTGCCTCATTATTATTAGTATAGTGTTTTGAGAGGTCAGACACCGATGCAGGAGGAAACAGTAAGGTAGCCAATCCGTCTCAGGGCAGACACACCGATGCACACTCCATATCTGAGGCAATTTTTCATGATGTATTAAGCTACTAACATAATGTTAAGATTCTTAACTCGAACCTGGGACCTTCCTGCTGTTTGATCAGTAACAAAATACTTTTTTTTGGAGGGTGGGGGGGTGGAGGGGGAAATGCAGTAACGGGATGCATGTTTGGATCCAGTAAGTCAGGGAATTAAAAAAAATGTACAAATATTAAGCCATTTAACACTGCGGCAGTATAAGCACACTATCTATTTACATTCATACACGCGTGTTTAATGATATCTAAAGTTAGCAGCTGATTGGCTGATAATTGCTTTACACCATTTTAATGACCTACATTTCGGAATTTAGACCTTGCGTGGTACTAACGCTCACTTTACGTTATTTCATTCGTTATTTTGTATTTACTTTAATTAAATAAAGCTACTGTCTCAAATAAACCCCACAACATTTTAGAGTCCTGTCTGGGAATTGCTCGTGAGGTCAGACCCCGGCGAAAGGCTCACAATCGACGTTCTAGTTTATCCCAGATGCCGAATGGGGTTACGATCAGGGCTGTGGGCGTCCACACTAAACTCATCATGAACCCAAACTGGTCGCACAAAGTTGGAGACGCAGGTGTGCGGTGAATACAGTCGGTTGGTTTGGTTAGTTTATGCACCGTAACGCAAATAAACGTGACGTGAACATAGTAAACATCTCAATAGATAGACAGAGATCTTGTGGATTCTGATTGGATGCTGTTAGAGATCTCTATTACAGGAGGAGGTGCATGTGATGGGAATTAGACCCATACGATGGGACGCTTTAAGGGTCGTTTAATTGTCCAAATCTAGATGTGCACTGCCGTTGTACAAGTATTCTGTACAAATCCACACCAGTATCAATGACGAGGGGGCGGTAGCGCAGTGTTTAGGGTGGCCGACTACCAATCAGAAAGTTGCGGGTTCAAATCCCATGTGTGAACTTGAACAAGACTTTTAACTCTCATCGCTCCTCTGGTTTTCAGACCCCGACCAAGTCGGGATATTTACATTTACGTTAAGTTTGGTACAATTTTACCCAAAAGCGACTTACAAAGCGAGCACGAGGTTGGCCACAGCATCCCCGGAGCAATTAGGGTTAAGGGATCCTCGCTCGGGGAGGCACGGTGGCTTAGTGGTTGGCACGTTCTTCTCTCGGCGCTAGGGATTCCCGGTTCGAATCCCAATCTGGGTGGAGTTTCCATTGTTCTCCCCGTGTCCGCGTGGGTTTCCTCCGGGTTCCTCCCACAGCCCAAAGACATGGATCAAGGATCAATTGAATTCTCCAAATTGCCCCATATAGAGTGTGTCTGTGCCCAGTGATAGATTGGTGCCCTGTCCTGCCCTGCGCCCGAGACGTTCTCCCCCGGATGGGCATGGGGAACCCCACCGCGACCCTAATAGAGGATAAAGTGGAACATAATGGATGGGGATCCGCATTGGTAACTTCATGGGGCCTGGGATTCGAACCCACAACCTTCAGATTGATCACCCAACCACTGAGACTGCCAACGGACCATCACGGGACCCTCAGTGGGGTCCATTTTGAGCCGTGATGGGGGATTGTATTGGACTTGGACCACTCGTAGCAGTACCAAACATAAGATAACGACCTAATATAAAACTGACCACAGTAAACTATGGCGGGGGCCGGACTGCTCTTAACTTATTCACCGTCCGGGTGACACCACGAACCCTGGCTTGACTCCGAGAAGCCCAGGACAGAATTACAGAACAGGCGGCGGCCGGGTTGGGTCGAACGGAACCGCAGAACCCGGTTCCTGGTTCGAACGCAAACAGACGCGGCGTCAGCTGACCGCGGCGTTCCCGTTAGCGGCGTGCTAACGAGCCCCAGACCTTCATTACGACGCGCACAAAGGCTTGACAGCTCCCCCCGCTTCGCTCCCCTCCCTCAGATAACCGAACCCCCGATCTAGAACCGACCTCAGGCGACCCGGTTCGGACCCGCTGCCGCTCACTGCGCACTTTTTTTTCCCTCCTCCTGCCTATCCCTCTCAGTCAACGAGCTCGGGCCGCGTCTCAAACCGCGCCAGCCGAGCACTGAAGGGCGCCTCGCTCGCGGCAGCGTTACAATCGCTCGCCGCATATTCCGTGCGCCCTACCGAGTGCGGAGGCATGCCATTTGGGACGCGGCCCTAGCTGAGAGGCTAAGCCAGCGCGAAATGCCCAACGACTTTCGTTTTTTGGAAAAAAAAAAAAAAAAATTTAATGTAATGAAACTAAATTAACGCACCCCGTTTAAGTCCCCACGATTGATAGCAGAACGTGGTTTTCGTGCCCGCGGCTTGCTTTATTGTATAAAAACACGGTACACCTGGTTAGCGAGCAGCTATTAAAATGGCAGTCGCTGGCTTACCAGCTGCGCAATGATGGTTTCCCCGTTCGAACACGCACCTCAAAGGCAAACGAACAGCTCCGGGATTTGTGTTTTTATTTGATTTTATTTTTTAGTCAGATGACCCCGCGTTAACGGCGGGCCCGAACGGCGCCTTAACGCCGGGCAGCTCCCGTTAGCCGGGATGCTAAGAGGCACGAAAGCCCAAACAAAGCGCGGCCTGGCCTGTACGACACGGCGGCGAAGCCTCGACGTTGCCTCTCCCCTGCGCTCCAGGAGCGAATCGGCCGAGCCGCGGAGGCGGCGGGCGGCCCGCGGGGTGAGGGCGGACTGAAAACGGAGCTCGGCCGGCTTTCCCGGGGCTCTGGACTCACCTCTTTGTGCGTTGTTCCTCTCGGGCTGCACCGGGCGCGGCCTCGACACTCGCCTGGCTCTTCTGTTCGTCGCTCTGACCGAGTTCATTTGGCGAGCTGGGTTTTTTTTTTTTTCCTCCAAATGTTCCCAAAAAAAAAAAAAAAACCTACAAGCTTTCCCTCGAACGCTTCTCTCCCGTGCTTAACATAAGGTCCTGCAGTCTGCGATTCAACCGGATCAGAAGGTTAAACACTCAAATCGGTGGAATAGAGAGCTGTTTTTTTTTTCGGACAGCTCCCCCTGTGCTCTCCGCGGCTTGAGCTCCGTGTCTCTCTCTCTCGCAGGAGGAGCCATTAACTCTCCCTCTGAAGCGAAGGAGAGACGAGAGAGGGGGAGAACCCTCACAGGAACCACTCGATTCAGCCCCCTTACAACCGTTCTGCCCGACGTTCGAACCTTCTGCTGGTTCCGAGGAACAAATTATCCGCACACCGACATGAATTGCACGTCGACTGCGTGTCGCCCATGATCACTACTACCTCATCACAGAACTCACATTACAGCTTAGAGACATTTAAAAAGGATTAAACTGTTTTAGAAAAGCCGACTGTTCCATCATGTCATTATTAAAGGATTTTAAAAAGTCACTTTATCAATAACCTATAGCTTTCTTTGTTGTCTTCATAAAGGTATAAAGGTTCTCGAATGGTTCCCTCAGAAGCTTCATTCTCCCCAATTTTTTTTTTTTTTTTAATTTAGATTAACCCCAACACCATCCCCATGATCTTTAGGATGAGGGCAAAACCTACACATCTTTATTTGGAACATCACAGGAACCCTCTATTCAGCCCCCAACAACCACTGCTCGCTCCTAAAACCGTTTACCCCAACGTTCAAACCTTCTGCTATTTTAGATTTTAACCCCAACACCATCCCCATGATCTTTAGGGTGAGGGCAAAACCTACACATCTTTATTTGGACCCTCATAGGAACCCTGTATTCTGCCCTCAACAACCACTGCTCGCTCCTAAAACCGTTCACCCCAACGTTCGAACTTTCTGCTGGTTCTGAGGAACAAATTATCCGCAGACTGACATGAATTGCACGTTGACTGTGTGTCGCCCATGATCACTACCTCATCACAGAATTCTCACATTAAGAATGATTAAACTGTTTTAGGGAGGCTGACTGTTCCACCATGTCATATTTAAAGGATTAAAAAAAGGTTTCTTTATTGTCTTTATAAAAGCATAAAAGTTCTCGAATGGTTCCATCAGAAGCTTAATTCTCCCCATATCATTTTTTTTGGTGTATTTGCGTCCTGATTCGATTTCAACCCCAACACCACCACCATGATCTTTAGGGCAAAAACTACACATCTTTATCTATTTAGAATAAAGCGATTTGTAGCATCTCACGGGTCTTTAGACACACACAGATAAATTTGGGGGAAAAAAGGTACATTTTGTCACCGACTACCCAGTCATTTTTACTTCAGGGTAAACATCCTGCGCCAATGGTCAATGTGGACAGCAAATAACTGTAAGACTCGACTTGATATGAGATCAGATCCTTCACCAAACTTAACAGTCGAGACGGCTTTCGTTCATTTTCTAATCTGTGTACCTCATCAAGGTCTTAGACTGGGGGGGTGGGGGGTATCCCAGTACTCATGATGCAAAATAAAGAAAGATACCTTTTTAATTATGAAGTGTGTGAAGTATTATTTGTGTGTCCCAGCAAAAAAAAAAAAAAAGAAAAAAAGGTTATTTTTAATCCCATTATACCTGAATTATTCTTGTCTTCAAGAGAACAAGCTGGAAAAACACAAATCTGAGACTAATCTATGTTTTAAGACAATAACTGCTGTATATCCTGATTGGGGGGCTGTACAAAAAGAAGGTCACCGGTCCATCACATGGCAGACCAACAAACAAACACATACCTCATCAACGTCATTCAACCAGCATGTTCCTGGAGCGAGGAACCCAGTGATGATTGGACACAATACCCTCAACACCCTCAAAACATGACAACTTTTAACCCTGCACCGCGTTACTTACAAGTCACTTCGATCGTAACTCAGAACTTATAAGACCCCCCTCGTTTACATCTCTTACAGTTGCCCTAATTCTACAGTTTCTCTTCTTTTGCACCACATAAATACAGTTACTAGGGATTCCCGGTTCGAATCCCCATCTGGGTGGAGTTTCCATGTTCTCCCTGTGTCTGCGTGGGTTTCCTCCAGGTTCTCCGGTTTCCTCCCACAGTCCAAAAACATGGATCAAGTCGATTGAGTTCTCCAAATTGCCCCATATAGAGTGTGTCTGTGTGAGTGAGTGTGTGTCCAGCGATGGATTGGCGTCCTGTCCTGGGTGTATCTGCCCAGCGCCCGAGATGTTCGCCCCTGGATGGACATGGGGAACCCCACCGCGACCCTAATAGAGGATAAAGCGGAAGATAATGGATGGATGGATAAATAGAGTTCATTTTACTTTATTTTAATTTTATCTTCATTCTATTTTTAATTCTATATTCTATTTTAACTTTATGTGGAGATGTCGGGTAGGAATTTCACTGCGGGCTGTACCATGTATAAATACGCATGTGACCAATAGACCTGATTTGATTTGATTGGATTTGATTGATGATGATTTAGTTTGCAGTCACGGTGTCCTTGGTATACTGTTATTAGAATATAGCTGTCACTGTGATATCACAGCTATATTCTGATAACAGTATACTAAGGAGGGCGGCACGGTGGCTTAGTGGTTTGGCATGTTCTCCTCTCAGCGCTAAGGATTCCCGGTTGGAATCCCCATCTGGTTGGAGTTTGCATGTCTTCCCCGTGTCCTCGTGGGTTTCCTCCGGGTTTCCGGTTTCCTCCCACAGTCCAAAAAACATGGATCAAGGTCAATTGAGTTCTCCAAATTGCCCCATATAGAGTGTGTGTCCAGTGATAGATTGCCCCCCCTGTCCTGGGTGTATCTGCCCAGCGCCCAAAACGTTCTCCCCTGATTGGGCATGGGGAACCCCCCCCCCGCGACCCTAATATAGGATAAATTATAATGTAATTATTATTATATTAATACAGACCTCACACAGGGACAAACAGACGTCGTCTTTGTATTTTATTAACGTTCTGTTTAGTTCTGCGCTCCACTCCAACTCTATGTCTTTAAGACTAAAGGAAGTTTTTTAGGTTTTGTAAGCCCCTCACCTCCATGTTGTGATTCTTCATAAATATAAATATTTAAATATAATATAAACACCTTTCTCACATGCGTCCATGATACTCTTCTTGTCCTCCCCAACTTCTTGCATCATAAGTTAATTCCAACTTTTCCACGTCCTCAGACCTGACCAGTCATGATCCCAGGGAAACTCAGAGTTGAAGGCAGTGCTGGTGATGGGTCCACTGATCCATCTTTTAGTCCACATATTGTTATGGCTGCAGTTGGGCTATGCCATGTTAAGCCTCCTCCTCCTCTTGGGGGCAGCGTCACTGTCCGTCTTGGCGGAGGCTTAACCTCCTCGGCTAAAGAGCGGTGCAGGTGTTTGGATCATCTTCTGTTCTCCTTCTTTTACTACCAGTCCTGGAACCTTCATGGTCATCTTCACAGGTGGACGCCCTCCTCCTCCTGGCAGCAGTGAAGCCACTGGGCTCCTCACTGCTTCTGGTCCTCCCAAAACCACTATGTTCCCCATTTCTGTAGGAGTCACAGGTACACGTTTGCCTTATCTTTTGGGCGGGGCTGCGGCTGGGCTCCTCTTCCCTGCTGCTCCTTCTCCTTTTCCTCTTTGAGTCACATATTTCCACACGGCCGCTTGAGTCATCGGTGTCCAACCCCTTCCATTCATTAGCAAGCAAGTTAAATGGTTCCTCCTCCTGATTGCTTTCCATTCTGTAGCCATGATCATAGACTTCATCCA
Organism: Corydoras maculifer; assembly: GCA_019802435.1. NCBI lineage: Eukaryota > Metazoa > Chordata > Actinopteri > Siluriformes > Callichthyidae > Corydoras > Corydoras maculifer. The sequence goes on along the minus strand of JAFMOD010000317.1, from coordinate 478,997 downwards.
GCGCAACCATGTCAGAAGGACCTTCTTCCAGATCGAGTCCAGTGAATGAACCATCCTCAGGTGCATCATGGTTCTGGATCTGATAAAACAGAGGACTCCTGCATTCACCTGAACCTTGAAACGTAACGCCCCATTCATTAACATCGGACAG
>JAFMOD010000317.1:422704-448646 GCA_019802435.1 Corydoras maculifer | reverse complement strand
GGGTCATGGAAATAAAGGTGGAGCATCAGCGGGAACAGAGGCGGCGGATGCGTTCGCTTCAGAACATCGAAGCGCGTCCCTCAGAAGCGGTGCGAGAGCCGGCGGTCCACACGCGAGTGGGCCGGAGGTGTCGACGGTGCGAACGTGCCCAGGTCTTCCGTTTGGGGTTGCAGTGCCGCCGCGAGAGCGCCACCCATCCGTTCATAACGCCGAGCAAACACACTGCCGTCTCCATTAGAGGAGCCGCCGCCACCGCCGCGGGGCCCGGCCCCACCGCCACCGCCGGAGCGTGAACGGCGACGGGATTCGCTCCGTCACATTCGTTTTCGGAGGAAGAATGTGCGAGAGAGGAGCAGAGAGGAGCAGAGGGACGCCAGATGACCCCGTTCGGCGGGAACGTTTACATAAGCACGCGAACGCCAGCAGCCGAGTTTACACAGCGGCGCGAGAGCGACGCGTTATTTACACTCGCGTGAGGCCTGCGCTTGAGTCAAGCGCGAGAGTCCAAACAGAGCGAGCACGATTCGGCCGGAGTCAAGAATCCATCCATAAAAAGACACCTGGACCTCCAACCGGCGCTGGAGACGCTGGAGACACAAAGCAGCGTGTTCCCCATGCCCATCCAGGGGAGAACGTTTCGGGCGCTGGGCAGATACACCCAGAACAGGGGGGCAATCTATCACTGGACATACACTCACTCACACAGACACTCTATAGGGGGCAATTTGGAGGATTTAATTGATTTGATCCATGTTTTTGGACTGTGGGAGGAAACCAGAGAACCCGGAGGAAACCCACGCAGACACAGGGAGGACATGAAAACTCCACCCAGATCGGGATTCGAACCGGGAACCCCTAGTGTTGAGAGGAGAACATGCTAAACCACTCTGCCACAGTGTCACCCATATTAAACATTCATTCATTCATACATTATCTCCTGCTTTATCCTCTATTAGGGTCGCGGGGGGGGGGGGGTGTTCCCCATGTCCATCCAAGGGAGAACGTTTCAGGCGCTGGGCGGATACACCCAGGACAGGGGGGCAATCTATCACTAGACACACACTCACTCTATATGGGGCAATTTGGAGAACTCAATTGACTTGATCCATGTTTTTTGGACTGTGGGAGGAAAGCGGAGAACCCGGAGGAAACCCACGCGGACACTGGGAGGACATGGAAACTCCACCCAGATTGAGATTCGAACCGGGAATCCCTAGTGCTGAGAGGAGAACATGCTAAAGCACTAAGCCACTGTGTAGCCATATTAAACTAACTAACATAACTACAATCAATAAATAATCGATTAAACAAATTGGATGTGACTGATATACAATACAATACAAAATGAAATGAGGCGGCACAGCGGCTTAGTCTTAATCTGGGTGGAGTTTCCATGTCCTCCCCGTGTCCGCATGGGTTTCCTCCAGGTTCTCCGGTTTTCTCCAACAGTCCAAACACATGGATCAAGTCAATTGAGTTTTCCAAATTGCCCCATATAGAGTGTCTGTGTGAGTGAGTGTGCCCAGTGATAGATTGCCCTCCCCCCCGTCCGGGGTGTATCTGCCCAGCGGCCGAAACATGGATCAAGGAGAATTAAATGCTCCATATTGCCCCATATACAGTGTGTTTCAGTGAGTGAATGTGTGTCCAGTGATAGATTGCCCCCCGTCCTGGGTGTATCTGCCCATCTCCCCTGGATGGGCATGGGGAACCCCCCCCCCCCGCCACCCTAATAGAGGATAACACAGTCTGAGTTCCACTAAACGATGCTGACGTCACTTCAACTAGAAACCTAAACGGAGTAAGAAATCCTTCTTCCCGAGTGAAAGTGTGCCACCGGGCCAGAATTCGTGCCCCGGCCCTCGGGTCCCCGCTGGGCTGCATTCCTCTGTGACATCACCGGCCCCGCCCCTGGTCGTGCGTCCCGTACTCCCTGCACCGTCAGCTCGCAGCGTCGCTGGCACTCCCTTTTTTTTATTCTTTCTCTCTCGAGTGCTGCCTTCAGGAGTTGAACTTTGTGAGCTTCTAATTGCTTTCCACTATTTTCGGCACCCCCACCCCCACCCCCACCCCCACCCACCTCCCTTTCATCCACCACAACACATCCCGGGGGCCTCGCAGACAGAAATGGAGCACGACGCTCCGTCCATTCTTCTGAATGCTTTCCTTTTTTTTTTATTTTCTTTTTTTAATATTATTTTTTTTTATAAGAAAGAAAAACATCCACGGCTGAGAAGCATGAGAGGGAACCGGACCCCCCCCCCCCTCCCCCACCAGGGCACCATACCACCCCCACCCACCCTCAGCCAGGTTTTAGGAGCCTGATAAAGCTCTTGGGTGCAGTTTAAATCTATTAAAGCTTCCAAACAGTCTTTCCCTTCACTCATTTTGACGGGGGGGTGTGGGGGTGTGGGGTGTGGGGGTGTGGGGTGTGGGGGTATGACAGAAACGTGACCCAAGTGCATCCCCCGCACACTCAGGGTTCTGGAAGCTCACGTCCGACGTGCCGATGGTGGTGCGACGGGCAGGTGTCAGAGGGATATAGAGTTGCATTGGAATTTGGTCGGACGCCATGAGCGTGGTCGATCTGGGGCCTCGGCGCGGTGCAGGTGTTCATTCCGCGCTATGTTGTTAAGCCCCGTCTGAATCCCGCGCCGAGCGCAGCCGTGCCAGCGTGTGCCAGGCGAAGGCCCAACGAGATCAGCTGCTTCGCGAGCAGGTGGCCGATCGAAACACGCGGCACCACCGGCGAACCGCTCAAGAGAACAGGCTTTTGATTTTTAAAAAATACAGAGCGCGAGGTCGAGGTACGGACGGATGTTCTGCTAAAAATACAGACCGTGGGGTTCTCCATGCCCATCCAGGGGAGAACGTTTCGGGCGCTGGGCAGATACACCCAGGACAGGGGGGCAATCTATCACTGGGCACACACTCACTCACTCACACATACACGCTATATGGGGCAATTTGGAGAACTCAATTGCCCTTCATCCATGTTTTTTGGACTGTGGGAGGAAACCGGAGAACCCGGAGGAAACCCATGCTGACACGGGGAGGACATGGAAACTCCACCCAGATGGGGATTCGAACCGGGAATCCCTAGTGCTGAGAGGAGAACATGCTAAACCACTAAGCCACCGTGCTGCCCCCTACTGTAATTGTAGTAAAAAATATTTTAAATACTCAGGGTGATGCTTTAATGGAGGGCTGATGGTTTTAATATGAATTAATTTCATTTAATTCAATCCAAAAAACGGCACGGTAGTTTAGTGGTTGGTATGTTCTCCTCTCAGCGATAGGGATACCCGGTTCGAATCCCCATCTGGGTGGAGTTTCCATGTCCTCCCCGTGGGCTTCCTCCCACAGTCCAAAAACATGGATCAAGGTCAACTGAGTTCTCCAAATTGCCCCATATAGAGTGTGTGTGTGTGAGTGAGTGTGTATCCAGTGATCGATTGCCCCCCTGTCCTGGGTGTATCGGCCCAGCGCCCGAACCCCCCCCCCCCCGCGCGACGCTAATAGAGGATAAAGCAGAAAATAATAAACTTTTAAATAAACAAATTAATAAACAAATAACTCCCTGAAAGGAATCGACTCACATAAGCCGGATCCGTTTTAAAACCCCAACGCGTCGAAACGATTCCCAGTTCAGTGAATCGTTGATGTGAACCGAGTCAAGTGCTTATTCATTAAGGTCCAGTTTAGTAAGAAACAGTCAGATTAATTGTTTAATGTGTTATAATTGTGTTATAATCTGCGCTTCTGTTTCATAATATGGTTTCAATTCGTTTGTAGCTTGAATTCGGAGCCCGTAAAACGCGACCCATTTTCGGCTGTAATAAACGATATACTTCACGTTTCACGAAATAAACGACTTTAAAACATTCGATTTCTTTAACGACTTACCGTTTTCATGAAACGCACGCTTTATTTGTAGTAAATAACGAACGCTGTTGAGACTTTATAAAAACAGGACTCAGAGTTCCACAATTCAGTGCAAACGATTGTGCAGGAAACTGATGTGAATGTTATTGCAAAGCATTCTGGGTATTGTAGGCACATATTTACTAGTTTTAGTTTTTCGTAGCGCACTGAGAAAATTCGGCTGAATAATTAAAAAATAATCATAAAATAGTTTGAAATAAATCTAATTCTAAAGCATAAACTAATAAGGTTTAAAGTTTTCTTAGAATCAGTAACAAAAATGTTTAACACAATTACACTCTTACTTCACACATACACGCTATATGGGGCAATTTGGAGAACTCGATTCACCTTGATCCATGTTTTTGGACTGTGGGAGGAAACCGGAGAACCCGGAGGAAACCCACGAGGACACGGGGAGAACATGGAAACTCCACCCAGATTGGGATTCGAACCGGGAATCCCTAGTGCTGAGAGGAGAACATGCTAAACCACTAAGCCACCGTGCCGCCCTTTTAAATTTTAAATGAAGTTAAAACAATGATGTTGATATTAACAGATCTAACCTTTATTGATGAGTGGTTTGGCATGTTCTTCTCTCAGCGCTAGGGATCCCCGGTTCGAATCCCCATCTGGGTGGAGTTTCCATGTTCTCCCCGTGTCCACGTGGGTTTCCTCCGGGTTCTCCGGTTTATCCCCACAGTCCAAAAACATGGATCAAGTCAATTGAGTTCTCCAAATTGCCCCATATAGAGTGTGTGTCTGTGTGAGTGAATGTGTGCCAAGTGATAAATTGCCCCCCCCCCCCATCCTGGGTGTATCTGCCCAGTGCCCGAAACGTTTTCCCCTGGATGGACATCTGCGACCCTAATATAGGATAAAGCGGGAGATAATGAATGAATGTTTATTAATGAGGCGGCACGGTGGCTTAGTGGTTCAGCATGTTCTCCTCTCAGCTCTAGGGATTCCCGGTTTGAATCCCCATCTGGGTGGAGTTTCCATGTTCTCCCCGTGTCTGCGTGGGTTTCCTCCCACAGTCTAAAAACATGGATCAAGTCAATTGAATTCTTAAAATTGCCCCACCATATAGAGTGAGTGTGTTTTCAGCGATGGATTGGCGCCCTGTCCTGGGTCTATCTGCCCAGCGCCCGAGACGTTCTCCCCTGGATGGGCATGGGGAACCCCACCACGACCCTAATAGAGGATAAAGCGGGAGATAATGAATGAATGAATGTTTATTAATGAGTTTAAGCTTTGAACTTATTCTCTAATGAAAACCTCACCCACTAGTCCTGAGCTCATGTAGATTCTGTCCTAAACCTGTCCTCTTGTACAGGTTCATTTATACAAGGGACGCCCGTTAGTGAGGTCAGACACTGATGTTGGACATTAGAACCTGGGCTCACATTCTCCATCCGTTCCAGTTCATCCCAAATGATGACGACAGCTTGAGCTTCAGGAAATCTGTGCAAACAGAAAACTTCCACTTTAATAAAAAAAAACCCTTTTGTGTCATACTGGACAGAGAAAGGCCTTCCCCAAACTGTGGACAGGTCCGAACGTGTCATGAACCCGAGCTTGGTCTTCTGCACTTTAAACCTTTCTGAGCTGATGAGACGCGAGCTCTATTAAATTATTCAAGCAGCAGCAGCAGCAGCAGCAGTGAGAGTGAGATATTCGGATATGAGAATGTTTTGGAGTCCTGAGGTTCTGATTCGTAGTTTTCCAGCAGCAACAACAACCTCCAGTTATAGATCTGTTATTATTAAAGCCATAAACCTACTCTGTCTCATGATGGAGCTTCCAGCGGGGAGGAGGGAGATGGAGGGGGGTGGAGGGGGTGGAGGGAGATGGAGGGAGATGGAGGGGGGTGGAGGGAGATGGAGGGGGGTGGAGGGAGATGGAGGGAGATGGAGGGGGGTGGAGGGGGATGGAAGGGGACGTTACTGGAAGGGAGACTTTGCACCTTTAATGAGACATGTTTTGTCCTGCAGGTGTCTCCTGCTGTTCATTAGAAATGTTCCGGATTAGTGAAGGACTCATGGGAACTGAAGCGAGCGGCAGCCGCGGACGCTTCAGACTCCGGAGGTTTATCAGGTTTAAACGCTGCGTGCTGGAGGCACCAACTGTGAAGCTGAGCTAAAGATAAACCACGTTTTCACTAAACCTCTGCACCACCATCATCACACCAACACCATCACTATCACCACCATCACCACCACCATCACACCAACACCAACACCAACACCAACACCACCATCACCATGCCATGGTGTATATATATATATATATATACGCACGGTGGCTTAGTGGTTTAGCATGTTCTCCCCTCAGCACTAGGAATTCCCGGTTCGAATCCCCATCTGGGTGGAGTTTCCATGTCCTCCCCATGTCCGTGTGGGTTTCCTCAGAGTTCTCCAGTTTCCTCCCACAGTCCAAAAATATGGCTCAAGGTCAATTAAAAAAGATTATGGATTTTCTTCCGCTTTATCCTCTATTAGGGTCGCGGGGGGGGGGGGGGGGGGTTTCCCCATGCCCATCCAGGGGAGAACGTCTCGTGCGCTGGGCAGATACACCTAGGACAGGGGGGGCAATCTATTACTGGACACACACACTCTATATGGGGCAATTTGGAGAACTCAATTGATTGATTCACGTTTTTGGACTGTGGGAGGAAAAGCAGAGAACCCGGAGAAGACCCACGCGGACACGGGGAGGACATGGAAACTCCACACAGATGGGGATTCGAACCCCCTCAAGGCCTGAATTCCACTAGACACCTGAAGATGCACTGTGATATCTGTCACCAAGATGTTGACAGCAGATGATTTAATCCCTGTTGTATTTAAACCTCAGGTACCAGGTATTATTTGGGTGGTGGATGATACTCAGATGACCTACTGGTTTTATGTTGGAGTGTTGAGGTGGTACGAGCAGATAAGACGGTAGTTAAACATGCAACATGGACCAGGCTCCTCATACACCCGTTACCTAGCAACCGCCAAAATCCACATCCTTAGGTTTAGACTGATCATCATTCCTATATAATCGATCAGATATAAACCGACGTTCGACCTGCTTATCATTAAGTACTCGTTACGTCGATCAAATGAGGCGGCAGCGAGGCTACATCAGTTATGACCAATGGTCACCGGGGAATTAGGGATCACCTTCAGGATTTTTAAAAAATGTTTTTATTTCTGTCGCGCTTTTTACCTCAGTACGTCGTCACAAAGCAGCTTTACAGAATAAAAAGCCTTTAAACCCCTAAAGAGCGAGCCGAAGCGACAGCGGCAAGACAAAACTCCCTTTTATGTTGTTATTTAAGAAAGAAACCTTGTGAGGACCGAGACTCAGTGGGGGACTCGTCCTCCTTGAGCGGCCAGGCAGCGACAATAGTGTAGGACAGACATGTCCAGATATTTAACCAATGGATATGACCTCACGATAACCTTTGCCTTAAATATAAGGCGTATGAAGGAGAGGCATCATGCAGAGGGGGTCGTTCCCCCCGTCTGCGCGCCGTTGCCGTGTGGAAACCCGAGGATGCGCTCAGACTGGTTGTGGAACGGGTGGTTGCTAAGCAACAGGGTGTTACGGAGTCCGTTGCGGCACCACGTTTAAAAAGCTCTGCCGATACAGAAACGCACGGCTTTCCCGCACGCGATGCTCACGGGAGCGACGATCCACTCGTCTCCACCCACTCGCCAACAGCTCGGCCATTGTTTACCCCCCCCCCACCCCCCCGCAGACCTTTTGTACATCCAGCACACAGAAGCCTGGCCGCCTTTCAACAGCCTCCTAATAAGGAAGCAAACGCGGCGCAGCGCTAGAAACCAAAACTGAGAGGGGCCGCGTTCCCGAGGTGTCATATCGCTGGGGTGGTGGATTGTAAATTTGCAGGTTCTCTCAAAGGTGGGTCAATCTTCTATCAGCTGGAAACTGGAGGGACTCACCTCTGCCTGGCTGAACTTCTTCCTTAGCGCAGTTGCCATGGCGATAAAATCAAGACACTCGGCCAATCGACTGTAAGCGTTCGACGATTCTGGAAAGGCCCTTTTTCTTCCGGCAAGACCGTGCCATAAAAGGAACTCGACTGGCCCGTACAGGCAGCTATGGGGTGATCTAGAACAGCGATTGTGAGGCAGGTTCTCCCTGATGCCGTGATTAATAAGCATTCCAAAAAAACTCACAGAACGACCTTTTACAAGATTAGAACCTATTCAGACTTTATTGAAGTCACAAAATAAGAATGTGAGTCGAATAAACTCCAGGAGCTGCGATGTGTAGGTGTCCATTTACTTTTGTAGAATTGTCACGACTGCAATACCTCAAATTTTATTCTGATGTCTCTTCATCCACTGAGCTACAAAATCAGAGCAGTTAAGTTTTATTTGAATTTCAAATAAAGTTAAAACAATAGTGTTAATATTAACAGATCTATTTAAAATAATTATATTTATTAATGAGTTTAAGCTTTGGACTTATCCGATAACGGAACCCTCACAAAATAGTCCTGAGCTCATGTAGATTCGGTCCTAAACCCAAACCATTCACATCCTAAACTCGTACTGATCCTGAACCCCTGATCGTGTCCTACTCTGTAAAGTGGTCCCAGTTTTAAATGTACTTATGTCAGAAAACACTAATCCTGTTACTCAGCAATCAGCGTTCACTTTAAAAACTGGACTAGATTAGGTCACGGAAGAGGAGACCATTGACGATTTTGTTTTGAATAAACACATTTCTGAATCAAACCTTTTGTTTTTATTATAGTGCGTTCGCAAGTGTTTTATTAAAGCAATAAGACTCTCGAGGTTGTGTGTTATTGTAAATAAATCACGTAAAGCTGTACTCCACTACACCTTGGGACTAATAACACCTTGATGGGATTTATTCGGAATAATGCCACGCCCTCTCGTACCGTATTGCTTTATTGACAGTGGAACTAAAACGGTCCACCGTAGTTAAGTTCTCTGTTGTTGGAAGAACCAAAACCACGACATGAGAATCATTCCCAGAAAGCTCAGACCTGATGAAGAGACTAAAGGCCAGGAAAAGGGATAAATTGTTCATTTTATTGGAAAACAAATATACAACTTGGAATGGATTCTCTGAGACATGGCTGCGCCATATGCAGTTAAAGAAAAGTGACTAAAGCATAGTAAGAACGAGAGAACAGAACAGATACAAAAAGACTATAGTGTACGAGTTCCTGCTGATAAACCCGCTATGTAATTCACTGATGCTGCGCAAGTGCAACGGCGGTTATTTAATCCACATACACATGTAGTCCGTTTTCCATGCAGAGCAGTTCCTTCACAAAAAAAAAAAAACAAAGGAGAAGGAAAAAAAAAAAAAAAGAAGATATATGAGAGCGGGTGGAGATGGGGAGTTGGGGTGGGGGTTGTCAGCCTGTCCCACGGTAGCTCACACGAGGTGATGGGGAAGCATTCAGACAGCAAAAACGCACAAAAAGAAGGAGTCTGGCAAAAAAAGAACTTAAAAAAAAAAACCCTTTCCCGCGACTGCCCGCTATCGCGACGTTAACAACCCGAAATGTGGAGAGGAAGAAGAATGGACATGCAGTTCCCTTAGGACAGGGGCGTAAAGGGTTAAAACGAGGACGTTAAAAAGAAAAAGGCGAGTATTTTTTACAAGAGATTCTGTACAAGGACGTCACTTCGCCGTCATCATCTGTACAAATTCTGCGAACAGAGAAACACAAGAGGTTTCACAAACCGCTCCGGCGTTAAAGCCACGGCGACCCGGGACGCGCGGATCCTCGTACCTTCGTAGTTGACCTGGCCGTCGCCGTCGATATCTGCTTCTCTGATCATCTCGTCCACCTCCTCGTCCGTTAATTTCTCACCCAGGTTTGTCATGACGTGACGCAGCTCGGCGGCGCTGATGTAGCCGTTTCCGTCCTACGTCACACAGAGACGAGGGGGTTGAGACTCTGCACCGCCGTCTCAGGCGATCGTGTAACCCCCACCCCCCACCCGGACCTGCTGGGTGAGTACATGGACGTACCTTATCGAAAACTCGGAATGCTTCTCGGATTTCCTCCTCGCTATCGGTGTCCTTCATCTTTCGAGCCATCATGGTCAGGAACTCGGGAAAGTCTATTGTCCCATTACCTGAATGACGAGAGATGAATCGGAACTTGAAGACAAAATCCCGTGGTGAAAATCTTTTGAGCCTTAGGTTTGGTTTCCTTAAAAGCGTGTGGGGATTTTTTTATGTTCTCCCCATGTCCACTAAACATGCTAAAATAACCCAGAGGTAAACGGGTGTGTTTGCTCCCCCCACAGGACAAAAGTTAAGCAGTAAATTAAACTGGTCTAAAACTTTTTCTCCAATTATCAGCATTATGATGTCAGAAGGGCGGCACGGTGGCTTAGTGGTTTGGCATGTTCTCCTCGAATTCCCATCTGGGTGGAGTTTCCATGTCCTCCCCGTGTCCACGTGGGTTTCCTCCCACAGTCCAAAAACATGGATCAAATCAATTGAATTCTCCAAATTGCCCCATATAGAGTGTGTCTGTGTGAGTGAGTGTGTGCCCAGCGATTAATTGGCGTCCTGTCCTGGGTGTATCTGCCCAGCGCCCGAAATGTTCTCCCCTGGATGGGCATGAGGAACCCCCCTCATGACCCTAATAGAGGATAAAGCGGGAGATAATAAATGAAAGAATGGTGTCAGAATCGCGGCACTCTTACCGTCCGCGTCCACTTCGTTGATCATGTCCTGCAGTTCGGCCTCTGTGGGATTCTGGCCGAGAGAACGCATCACTGTGCCAAGCTCTTTGGTGGTGATGGTACCGTCACCGTCTTTATCGAACAGTGAAAACGCCTCCTTAAACTCTGCAACACAACAAGAGAGCACAAAGGGTTAAAAGCGGTAACAACACGCACTTATAAAATACAATTTGTTTTGAACATATCCTGATGTGAAATAACAATAAAGATAAAAAAAAAAAAAAACATCCTGCATGTGTAGTGTGTAGTATACATTATGCTAATAAGTTGTTTTAGCTTATTGCAAAATACGGGGCACGTGACCTCCAGAATTTTAATAATATCCAATCTATGTGCGAGGAGGACTGTATGTACAGCTGTCCAGATTCTTACCTTACTAAGTACTATTTCTTTCCTATCCCAGCACTTACACCAATGACTATAAAGGTATGATACAGAGCAACTTCAGAGCGGATCTGAACTAAGCTTTTTTTTTTTTTCTTAAAGAAATAACCACCAAGACTTTCGTGTCAGTGTAGTATCCTGCTCCTAAAACGGCACGTTTCTGTAGTACATACTGTATTGTTGAATGTTTAAACCTGATATGGTTTTATTCTTTGCAGCACTCGGTCCTGAAGCTTTTAGTCGCTTCACATTGTATACTGTATTTAAATGACAATAAAACCCACTTGACTTGAATTCCAGGTTTTCGGGGCGTTTTCACAGTGTTTTTAAAAGGCTGTACTGCTCCAGGCTTCAAACAGAAACCAAGCAAAAGGGAGCCAATAATTAGACCTGCAATGACGTGCGGCTTGGGTTCTTATGAGGTTCAAACAGGTCAAGACCAGCTCTTGGGACTTGGGGCATTTTAACCTGTATACATCACATAGAAGCCAAGGCCAGAAAAGCTTACTATATAGTAGGTACTCTGTACTACCGATTAGTAAGTGCTACACGTCCACCATGTTAAAATTGGCACCGGCACTATTAAATAAAAATCATAATGCTCATTAATGTTTGATTTTTAAAAAAATGGCTTCTAATTTTCTGGATGACCTACTAAATTTTCATCTACTGCTTAAAGTCTACGGTGTATTCGGACATAATAGCCATTCGTATCTACTATGGTAAAAGTTCGTATGTAATTTTGGAAGCAGATGTGGAAAAATGCAAGCCAATAAACCATGTGAAAACGTACCCTCAACCTACTGATCATACGGTCTGAAGCACGAGTACGAAGTAGTAGACTAGTGCATAAATTTTATAATGATGAAAATACTGTTCCACCAAATGTTAAAGTACAGGTGTGTTTGCGAGGTGTAAACCTGCACAGCATTCGTTAATTCCACCAAGTTTAACTCACACCTGTGAACTACATCTGATGGTTGGTTTAGATCAACGTCCGATGTAGTTCTGACCACAACACAGACCACCTCCTCTCAAGTGTCTCAAGTTCTGAGTTCAGGTGCTATACTCTCACTCACACATAAAACGGCTCTGAAAGGTGAAAACCAACGTGTTGCATCTGACTAGACTTGAAAAGTTCAGGGTTTAAACCTGTTGAGTAACCATTTAGTACAAAACACTCTCATGTTCAGTGGAGAAGGGTGTTGGTGGTGGTGTGGGCGGAGCCCCACTTTGTACCACGAGCATGAATAAAGTTTGTACGTGGCTTTAATAGAAGCAACACCTTTTTCAGTTTGTAAAACTAACCATCCCACCAGGTCTGGGCACAAAGGTGAGCTCTGCAGACATGTCCAACACACCACTGACGTCGTCATGTTAGTTATGTCCATATTACACTTGCATCCAATCAGGGATGTTCAATGGCAGAAATAAATCTGTAGTAAATAAATAATACGTTTTTCTTCTGTACATTTACTAATATGAACAATCTGGATCATAATGCCGAGGATCCCATGATGGAGAGAAGAACATGCATCATGTATCAGGTTACAAACATGTACATTTCATGTTTAATGTTGATTTTGGTAAAACCTGATTTATCCTGCTGAGACCCAGAGTGACGTATGGACGAAACAGAACGAATCAACTTACAGAATTCAGAGTTAACTTAGTATTTAGCAAAATTCCATTTAACACTCGTGTGAAAATAGGATGAATTGGAACGTCGATTGGAACTCCGTGTGCACCAGTCTCTGTGCATGCTAAAAAAAGGTAAAGGGCCTTCCCCAAACTGTTTCCACAAGGTCAGATGCATCGATTGCGTTGGAAATCAAACCCCTGAAGCAATGGAAGCCAATAAAACCAAACCGAGCATGGGGATCGATAGTGTGCAGCCCGTAACGACCCGATGACTCTGGAATTCACACAGTGTACAAAGCACTGCTGAGTCACAAACAGAGCGCCCACCATTTTGTTAAGTTCCACGCCGCGGGTGTTGGTGCGGATGTGTCGAGCGCATTTCACACACTTCTTCTTGCAGAACTGACTCTGCAGTGGAGGCCACACCTCGAACCGCAGGGCATTGTGATACTCCGGAGGATCCACCGCTGGTTTCATAAGGGGGAACTCGTTTCACAACAGTTCTGCTTTACACAAGAGTTTCCTCTTCCAAACCCTCGTTACTGAGCTCACACATCTCACCCAGACTGAGGCTCCAGTCACGCAGATTTAATAAACCTAATCCGACTGGATGACTATTTATTATTGTTACAGGGATGTTCTGTAACTAACGACGCCTTCCAGACAACACCGAGGCATGACTCACAAACATACTGCTGCCATGGCAACAGCGGCCTGCACAACATCCATCCTGGTAATGAGAGCCTCTTGATGCATGACTGAGCAACATCTGTAAACATCTACGTGGAGCTGCAGCAGGTTAATAACATTATTTCAAGTCGTCACCGCCGCATAAACTCTACAGCTCACCTCTTTATTAGACAATTTACCGTTCTAATCTTCATTTGATGCATTTCTGCAGGAGCCTTGCACTCAATGAGTCTGAATGAGCCGGGGTACTATCTAACACCATGTGGGTGGAGCCCTTGAGGAGGAAGTATTAAGAAATACAGTACGTTACCCGAGAGCCACAAATGACTCTAATTATATACAATTACATATAAAAAGGCACTAATAGTTTCGGGCTGCACAGTACTGTTCACAAAAGGTTGTGACTGGTCAATGTACACTGGACATGTCAAACAGGAAATTTATTTATGGTTATGGCTGCTTGGTTACAGAGAATACAACACATTAAATATGAATGGGGGTAACAAATCACTTTGTGAAAACAAATAGCTAATAATAATAGAAATAGCTAATAAACTCACCCTATTGCATAATTATACTGAGGGCAGGTTAGGCAATGTACTTTGTAAAGTTTGCATGTTCTCCTTGTATCGGTGGGGGTTTAATCTAGGAGCTTGTGTCCACCCACATACCATTTTATTGTCCCCCATTGTAAATTAATCTTACAAGCTGACCAGGGTGTTTCCTCGTCTTTCACCCTGAGTGCTGCAAGGCTCCGGCTTCACTGGCAACCTAATGCATACAACGCTCACCATCAAGCACCATACAAACCAAAATTATAAACATTCGTCTACAATTTCTAACAACTAAAAATTGGGACTATGTAACTAACAAAGTGTCAGGTTTTAGTTTTTAGTGTAGTGTCCATAAAGTAATCCAGCCTTGGGATGATGGCTCTTTAGTCTGTTTACTATGAAGTAAATAAGGAATGAGTAATGAAAACTGAGCGCTGTGTGTGAAGGTGAACATCACCATCATCCAGAATCAAGTCCCACTCGACTGTAATCTCTGCTACCATAATTTTGTTGGCAGAATACTCGTCACATTAACAATACCCATGCACCAGATAAGCACAACAGAGCAGAACTTCTCTATTTATTTATTTCAAACTAAGTCTATGAAGTGTGAAATCTAATAAGGGCAATAGAACACGGTTTTAACAGGCGTTTGTATTTTTAATTCTATTATTTCTACACTGTTGATGTTTGAAGAGCTCCACGTTCGACTCGGCACAGGTGGGTTTAAGCCCTACAGGGCAGCGCTGGTCTTTTGTTACAAACAACTATTTACATAGCTATTTTGAGTTCAACTCCCTAGTTCCAGAAGCAAATTGCATCCTTGAGAACGAGGTGGTGACGGCAGTGAGCAGGGGTTGAGGACGAGCGTTTGAACTTCTTTGCAATTCAAATGTTTTCAGACAAATCGTATTCAAAAGTTTTAACGATGAGTTCAGAAAGGTAATAAAAAAGTGATTCTAATGATTGACAGGAAACTATCAGGAGAAAGCACTGGGGGCGGAGGGGGGATGAAGAGAACGCGTTCAGCTGAAGTGATGTGTTAAAACAGACATGCTTCAAGCTTGTTAGTCAGCAATAAAAGCTGCTCACATTGTGTTCTGTCAGGTATATTATATAATAATGTCTTTGAGGAAGTGTTTTTATATACATTATATTTTTTATTTATGCAGTGTATTCTTTAAACAATTTATTTCAATCAATCAATTAATGTCATTATTTTATTTTGTTTGTGACATTTTTTATCTAGTTAGATTACCGTATAGGAGATTTAACTAAATTTAAAACAGAAACAGTGGGTTCTTACCAACCAAATATCCCTAAACTACACCACCAAACTACACCTGCCACTTTATTAGATAGATTTCCTTACAAATTTTATTTATCATATAGATGCTCTTTGCAGTTCTACAATTAAAGACTGTAATCCCTTTATTTCTCTACATACGCTATGTGGCATTGGCATGGAGGAGCTGCAACCAGATGGGGAGGGGGAACTGAGAACGGTAAGGGATATGGCTGCTAGAGTTTCCACAAACGATCTACGTGCAGGTATTTAAAATGAAAAAACACAAAGTTCGGCTGAACGTGTTTAAATATAAGAAGAATTGAGTTTTATTTGTATGAACATTTAGTTCTTTTGAGCAACATTCCTAAATTCAGTTCTCTTTCACCAAAGTACACTCAATTTTAACTGTAGATGACCTAAATAGGGCAAAAAAAAACAAAAAACACGAGGTTCAACAGAAAGAACCATCTGTTCTTAGAAACTTCAGTCTCTGGTAATCTGTTTAAAGACGAAACAAGATTCAACAGACATATGTTTATACATAACATGAAAAAAAAAGTATTGGGACACGCCTATTAATTACTGAATCTGTTTGGTTTGTGGTAGAAGTACCTGATTGGCTCACACGGGGAACTAACACATTCAAGATTCGAGAAGAGGACACCTCATCCATTGGTGTGACCTCATGAATGCTCTTCTGTAAAAATTTCCACAAACTACAAAATCTTGGGGAAAATTTTTAATTTGTGGCAGCTGGTAAATATCAATCTAGTGGTTTATTATGGGTTACTATTGTAATATTCAGACCTTAAACCCCTTGAAGTACATAAACCAGCTAAAACCTGATGCAATGTGACGAGGTCCTTTTTTTTGGCCAGCGAGGTGAATAATGGCCCAAACAGAAATGTCGATGACAAATAGGTGCATCACTAGTATTAGGTCATTAGGTCCAAAAACATCTACTGAACTCTTTTGGTTGCTTAATTCATAACGAGACTATATACTGATCAAGATATTAAATATACAGAACATTTGGTAGGTACTTTGGCTAAAAGGTATGTAGATACTTTTCTTAATACCCATTGAAACACCTCTCTTAGGGTTGTCAGGTTACCGATGCTGTACGATTAGAGCCAACATTCCATCAAATCCCAAAGGCAGTAATTTGGGTGGAGGTCAGGGCTCTATGCAGGCCACAGCAGCGTGTGCTCAACTGCAACCACACCAAACCCTGTTACTCTGCTTTGCGCTGGAGAGCAAAATTACATAATCTTTAGTTTCATTACAGAGCCGGGGTCAGAGTTTGGTCCAATTCTCCACAGGTCTACTTGTTCAGATCTTATCAGACTTTTGGAGGAAGTGAGCTCACTGCAGTCGGTGATTCATGTAGAGACGGCCAACGCAAGTCCCCGCCTTAAAAGGCAACAAAAAGTGCGGCCAACCTAGACAAAGAACTGCAGGACTGCACTAGAGCGTGCAATAGGGAAATGGGCAGAGGCTGGATGAGGCAAAGCAGCAGAATGAAGCAGGATGAAACAGGATTCAGATCTTACCAGCAATTTGTTCCTCTGTCAGCTGATCAGCCTGCAAATGGAAACGAGAGCAGATCAACATCAAGCTTCACAGCCATTATGTTTAAGAACCCGGGCTTTTAGCTATGAAACAAGCCTTTTAAAACATTCTGGCATCAAGTAATGAGCGCCGCTGGAGATCGAGGGC
Organism: Corydoras maculifer; assembly: GCA_019802435.1. NCBI lineage: Eukaryota > Metazoa > Chordata > Actinopteri > Siluriformes > Callichthyidae > Corydoras > Corydoras maculifer. The sequence continues at coordinate 431,688 of JAFMOD010000317.1, read as the reverse complement.
CTTTTATGTCTATAACAAAGCCCTCTCCAGTCACCCCTCCTCTTCCACCCCACCCCACTAACGACTCCTGCCAAGGGGAGTAAAGTGCACCACAGTCCCACTGGTTTAGAATCATTTGTGCACTTATAAGATAGATGTTAGTAATTATACAGATAGAAATATAAAAGTAAACATTAGGTATGCGAAGCATACAAATTTCATTATATCCAAATATGTCGTATGAACAAAAGCTTCACGGCATCACACCAAGTGGTTCCCTCTTTGCAGCCGTTCCAGCTTTCACTTTTTGGGGAAGGGCTTTCTACAACGTTTTGGAGAGTGTCTGGACACTTGCCTAGACACTGATGTTGGACCTTCAAAGTGGCCCACAATCTTCGGTTCTAGTTCATCCCAAAAGTGTTGGATGGAGTTAAAGTCTGGGCAGTAGGTGGGAACGTCACGTTCTTTTACACCAAACCCACCCAACCATGTCATTATGGAGATTGCTTTGCGCACGGGAATAGGAAAAAGCCTTCCCCAAACTGATCCTTTATCAAAACATACCACTGTCCAAAATTAGATTATATAAAGAGAAATTAATTGTATAAACCTGTTGTAATAATAGTGATGAGTTCTGTCCCAATTCTTTTTTCAGCCACAACAGAGCAGGAATTATTAGGGCTGTGGTGGATGATTCTTATTACCACAGTGACGGTGGTGGTGTGTTGGGCTGCTGGAGTTTAAACCTTGTATCCACACTCTGTACACTCTATTACACACATCTACCTTACTGCTAAGATGTATAATCAGAGACAGTAGGTCATCTGTTGCAGTTTGTTAGTCATCCTTTAATCCTTCATCAGTGATCAAATAGTGGGGTGAATGAATCTCAGTACAGCAGAGACATTGAGCTGTTTAAACCAGCACAACACACGCCAACACAGCTGAACCATCATGTCAGTGTCACTGCAGTACTCAGAATCATCCACCACCTTGATAATTCCTTCTCTGTGGGGGTCCTGTTAATCGAAGAACAGATAAAAGAGAACTAACAGAGTACGTAGAGAAACAGATGGACAATAAAATGGAACTGTAGAACTACAAAGTCCATCGATATCACGTGATTCTAAAGCAACAAATCAAATTAGCCGAAAGGCTTTCGCTTCGAAACCAACACGGGTTGCACTTTATATTCATGATGTACCTGCAAAGATTTACAAACTGCTGATGATCTGCTTTTGGTTTAGCAGCAGCAAGCGCAGTGCACGTCAATGGCGTGAAATATCGCCACGTGGCCAAAATGATCATCATAGTATCGTATCGCACATTATCGTATCGTATGTCAGCAGCTTTGCAAAAGCCAGAGACTTTAACATCCCTAAGTCATTCTCAACATGCAGAAACAAGGAGCATACTCCAAGTATCTCATTTTAATTAACCTTGAATGCGTGCTATTTGGTTGTCCTAACAATGTACGCTTTTACTCCAAATAGGACACACCTACACTCTATGGACAAAAGTATTGAGACACATGACTGTATAGGATCCTATACTAACCCGATCCTACTCCAAGAAAATATTTTCTCCAGGATTTCGGAGTACATCTGTGAGACTGTGAATAGATCCAGATGGACACTTTTGAGGTCAGACCCCGATAATCTCAATCCCAGTAATATTGTAAAGGCTTGCGATCAGCGCACTGTGGGGAGGTCAGGAGTTCATTTGCTTCTGGTTTAAAAAATAAATAAATAAATAATAAAAACACTCTGCTGCCATAGAGTCTGAAGTGTACAGCGCTTGACTGTATACACCTGAGACAATGGGCGTGGATGAAACACCTGAACTTACAGGTATTCCCAATACATTTGTTCATTTATTCCATGGTTAAGGAGGTACATGTTTTGTTATTATGTCAAAAACATTATCTCCTTAAAACAAATTTTTTTTTTTGGATTCACAAATAAACAATAAATCATATCCTGTAAGCAGGAATGAGGAAGAACTTTATACATGTTAGAAACATGCAAAACATCTGCCATCTTCATAGATAAAATACTAAGTCTTTTTAGAATAATACTTCAAAACACTCGTGATTCACAAATGATTCACTGATTAATTTATCACAAAAGCATTAAAACTTGGAAATCCCATGAGATTATCGGCATTATTATGACTAGTACTGCTTATTTTTATATAATCTCCACAGTAGCCTTGGAATAACAGCTCATTACAGGTTAATTACATAACGGGCGTTGGAATGCTCCGGAGTCCATTATTGTGATTATTATCATTATAATCATCACTTACGTAATTACTTGGACCGTCGGCTGTTTGAGAAATGTTATTCAATACATCTGCTTATTATGAAAATTGGACGATTTTGAAATGCAGCATTCTTACGCTTTTAATGAATTAGATTTTGATGTTTTTTTAAATTATATATTATTAATAATAATAATAATAGTTATGAGGTTATGTAAAATATCGCAGTGATTAATGAGCCAGTCGTGAAACGGTTCGTTCCGAAAAGAAGGCGGGAAACCGAGTAGCTTCGGCTGGACACAAAGCCCCACAGGCGACCCTAAAAAGGAGTAAATCCTAAATTTAAACCCTGTGAACGGACAGGTCGTAGCCTTGAAAGTATTCTTATTCAAAAGAACGAGTGGGCAGGCGAAGAAGTTTGAAATCAGAAGACCGATACTACGAAGCATTCAACAGAAACCTGTTAACGATGTTACAACACACAACACGATGACTGAAAAAAAATTACATACGTTGATACGTTTGTTTTATTTTATTTTATTGCGTTTACGCCGAAGTTGCGCCGCATTTATAGGGACCTTGCAAGATTTTTGCTCCACCTTAAAGGCTACAACAGATCACTGTATTCGGTCCAACCGACAGCAGCCAAATGAGGCAGCACTTAAGGTGGAACGGCACATTCAGTCTGTGGAAATCACATTAATCCTATTTCATCTGAATTTAGTAGCGTAAACGTATATTTAAGATGAAGGGCTGGCCATCTGCTTGCTATAAACATGACAAAAAGATAGATAAATACGCAGATTCTTACCATTTTCCTGTATTTGGTTGCTTTCCGCCCTCGGACAACGCGCCTTTGGTGAAGAGAGAACTCGTTACAGTGCAGACCCGCCTTGACGGTTGTACATAAAACGCCTCCCCTACTGTCGTCTCCCTCCGCCCGCTCATACGCATTCGAGCAAAACTGTTTTAAAAACGAACGCAACCGTGTACTCTAAAGTTCTTAATTTAATAGTAGGCGGTGTTACTGAACTTGAATACAACATAAAATAATACAGGTTTGCAGCAATATTACAATAATCTGTTAAAACGCGCCGGAACTAGCTCATCGCGGATGACTATGGTTGGTGACGCGGTCGTGCGCAAGTTTCCGATTGGTTGGTTTGTACCTGCAATGCGTCACTCCTTTGGTCACACAGCAGCAACGGTCATCCAGTCATAAATGTCTGAGGTGTTGCGCGTTTACCTGAGTTCATCCAAATAAACAGAAGTTTTACAAATTAAAATAGTTGGTGTTAAACTTACATTGCGTTTTTAAATAATGTACATATATATATAAAAAAAAATAATAATAATAATAATGATGTGAAGATCCAAATGGATAACTTTGAAAGTAGTGCCCAGTAACATTATATCTTAAGAGCCAATGGCTTAGTTTTCATTACAAATTTATTAGGTTTTATTTAGTTGCATTCGAGCCTTGGGGTTTGTTTGTTTTCGCATATTCATCATTTTTTGGTTCAAGTTGAGGTTTAGAACCCTAAAAATTAGGGACGTAACCCGAAGAAGAGTTGGATCGATCGATGGCTGGTGACACTCGCACACTTACTGCGATTAAATCAATATGGATAAAAAAAAAAAACTTTCGGTCTCAAAAAGATCCAACATTAGCACAAATGACATGTAGGTGTTAAACTGCGCAACTGTCAAGCAGGAGATACCGATGATACCACTTATCGGTTTGGGGGAGACCTGCAGACACATCAAAAATTATTACATCATGTCTTTATGAGATGCCATTTGGGTCGAGGGCCTTCCCCAAACTGGTAAAACGAACCGAGAAGTGGAGAAAGCTCTAAAATAGCTTCGTATGTTGCATCATTTACATTAGAATTGAATAAAACAAAGGAAATTCTAAACATCAGAACATCAGTGTACCATCCTTCTGGACCATCTGAGCATAAAGACCATGGACAACCACTTCACCCTGATTTTATTGATTATAAGAGGACATTTACAGGCATTTTACATCTTTAGACTAATGCACGGATGCTGGAGCAGCAAGAACCATAAAAGGAACCAAGCTTAGATGTGGATCCCTTCCCCCTCTGGATGCCACTGGGGGAAATGGATTGTAAAATTAAAGATGTGATGAATTACAGTATAATGTGCAAAGACTAGAAAAGCAAACAACTGACGTGCCTAATAGCCATGGTAGCAGTTTTTAGAAGCACTTATGTCTGAAGCATCCAGGTGAGTTTTCTCACTGCAACAGGAAATTGCTCTAAGATGAAGAAGCAGAAGGATCCACAGCGGGAGGATGGTGTATTGCAGTCCTGCCCCTCACTCAAATCATTCAGTACCACAGGGCTGAACCCAGATCTGTTGTATTACGCTTTGTTGTGTTACTCATTAAAACCTTTAAAATCTGATTGGATTCCAAATTAAATAAAACTACATGAATCAATATTGGTCAGCTTGCCCCCCCTATTTAATCTTTTTATTTTCAGTATATTGTTTAAGCAATGGCCGGCATGGTGGCTTAGTGGTTGGCACGTTCGCCGTTTCGCCAAATTGCCCCATATAGAGTGTGCTTGAGTAAGTGAGTGTGTGCCCAGCGATGGATTGGCGCCCTGTCCTGGGTGTATCTGCCCAGCGCCCCAGACGTTTTCCCCTGAATTGGCATTGGGGAACCCCACCGCGACCCTAATAGAGGATAAAGCGGGTGATAATGAATAAATGAATGACAATGGGCGGCATGGTGGCTTAGTGGTTGGCACGTTCGCCGTTTCGCGGTTTGAGTTCTCCAAATTGCCCCATATAGAGTGTGTACAGTATGTGTGTGTGTGCCCAACGATAGATTGGCGCCCTGTCCTGGGTGTATCTGCCCAGCGCCCAAAACGTTCTCCACTGGATGGGCATGGGACCCCCCCCGACCCTAATATAGGATAAAGCGGAAGATAATGGGTGGATATTTAAACGTTAAAAAAATGGTTTTACAGTCTAGATTTTCCAACACTTTTTTCAAGCCAGTGCTTTCGAGTTGTTTTACAAAGACCCTGCATGTTTCAGCATCATGGACCGAGTTTGGAAGATCGTTCCACTTTTTGGCAGTGGTGCAGGAGAGGAAGTGAGAATTTGCACCATGATGAGGTTGAAGCACCAGGTGACGTTCATCATTTGGGCGAACGAATCCGGGTGCATCTTTCTAAAAATAGAGTGAAGGTAAGAGGGAGCAGATCTGGGGATTGTCCTGTAGGCCAGAGTCGGGGCCTTGTGCAGAATACAGGCTGCTACATAAAGCTGACGAAGAGAGAGAGAGAGAGACGAGTGGTGGAGTAACATGAGCTCTTAGGGTGGAGGAACACTTGCTACTTACATCACTACTTATAATAACAGCACTGACGGTTATATCAATAACATGCACAATGACAGTAACACCTCTTATAATCACAAAAAAGAAATCATTTATTAATCTATTACTGACGTTTACTGTAATTTGTGAGTATAATTCAGAGAAATCCTGACTGTACGGTTCTTTCTGTGCTTCTGAAGGACCTGCTTTAATTTGGGCATTGTTCCTGATTTATATTATTGGAGATTATTACCACATATATAAAACAATGTGTTCTCACTGAATGCTGTTTTATTAAATCATCATTCACCCAGTATTCATTTACACCGTTAATGTTTGTGTGCAACAATTTTTCAGGAGCCTTTCATGCTTTGTGGCACAGTGTTTATTACCACTTTTAATGGATTACAATGAGATCACAGGTCAGGGGAGGTTTTTTTTTTAATATTGCCCCCAAATCTGAGCGAGGCTGCTATTTCAACACAATGCATAAGAGAGACAATACGATGCTTTTGATTTAATGCTTTTTCAGCTTATAGTTTCATCGCATCGCAGTTCTCTACATGGCAACATGAACAGAATCCTGTGCCTCCGCCATCGATGTTACACAAGACATTAAGAGCTTCCCTTTCATCATCTCCAACCTCTTTATTGGGTACAGAGTGCAAAGTTCAGGTTTTATGATGGGACTCTGGACATGAGGAGAGTGGTAGAAAGGTAAAACATTACCCTGGTGCATCCCAACCTAACAGCACAATGGAACGCTATAATGAATTGGGCAATTATACGATCACATTAATATTTTAGACCACTTTATATTTAGTATCTCTATCACAGTAACAACCAGCACATCACGCCAATGGATTGTTTCCTTCTGTAAATATATGTAGAATTTCTATGTGATGGTTTTAACACATTATTAGGCACTTTGTGAGATAAATCCACGTGGAAACTCTTTCAGGACTGGAATGGTAACTCAGTGGGAACGGTGCAAGGCCCTTAACCCTGATAGGTCCAGGGCTGCTGCATGACGGCCGACCCTGTGCTCTGACCCCAGTCATCGAATTGCAGTCGGGTTCCATTGTTACTTAGAACTCTCACTCTGCAGATTCGAATGTCTGTTGTGAGGAAGCAAGGAGTGTGTGTGTATGGTGTGTATGGGGTTGTAATCCCTTCCCAACACCCCTAAACTCCACCCAACACTTTCGAAATAAACTAGAACTAAGACCGTGAGTCAGATCCTGTCATCCAACATCGGTATCTGACCTCACTAATGCTCATCTGCATAAATGGGCACACTTTTTAAAATTTTTTGAAGCCCTCAAAAACCCCAAAGAGCAAGCCGAAGCAACAGTGGCAAGTAAAAACTCACTGTTATGTTGTTAATCGAAGGAAGAAACCTTGTGAGGACCGAGGCTCAGTGGGGGACTCATCCTCCTTGAGCGGCCGGACGGCATCAACACTGTAGGACAGCCATGTACAGATCGTGTGGTGACCATGTGACCCGTATTTAAATTTATTTAACTATATATATATATATATATATAAGTCCATTGAGGGCGTTCTGCAGGACCGCCGGTCCAATAGGAATCCAGGTCCATACGGTCTGTTGTCCTTATGATTTGTTTATTATTACGTTTTTTTAAAACCCTGGCCTTTGGGCGGATTGAACAGACTTCTTTTCTGGCTGTGGATAACCGTCCCTGCGGTTCCACCGGCGGTTAGCTCCTGGTGTGTACGACGGAAACAGGTAATGATATCATTTAGGAAAGGCTTAGCTCTGTGGGGTGTTTATGCTCGCCTAGTTTTTTCCGTTGCGCCTCTATGAGAGTCTGTATTAGAGCTTAAGTGTCGTAAACACCGTCCAGCCCATGACTGCATGCTGGTGTCGGGCAGGTTCCCTACTTTCCCCCAACAGAGCTTGTTAAAATATTTGGAAACTGTGAATCACTTGCGCTCTGCATCGACAACACAGACGTCGTGTTGTTATCACCTTAAAAAGTTTCCATAAGGAGGCAAATTTCCGAGTTGGAATGAAAGACGAGTTTGCTTTAATGCAGTCTTTGCTTCACCTTTATTGTACTTTAATTTTATTTAGAACCTACTGTTTCTTTATTTTCCTTCATCGTCCATTTGCATTACACCAGCTGCACTGATCGTACAGATGGGGTTTGTAGTTCTACAGCTCCATTCTGTAGTCCACTTTGCTCTGTTCTGTGATCAGGACCATGGACTAAGCAGTGACATCCATCCATCTATTATCTTCCGCTTTATCCTCTATTAGGGTCGCGGGGGGGCTCCCTATGCCCACCCAGAGGAGAACGTCTGGGGCGCCGGGCAGATACACCCAGGACAGGACACCAATCCATCGCTGGACACACACTCACTTACACAGACACACTCTATATGGGGCAATTTGGAGAACTCAATTGACCTTGATCCATGTTTTTTGGACTGTGGGAGGAAACCGGAGAACCCGGAGGAAACCCACGCCGACACGGGGAGGACATGCAAACTCCACCCAGACTGGGATTCCCTAGTACTGAGAGCAGAACATGCCAACCACTAAGCCACCGTGCCACCCTACTGCAGTGACCTATACACTGATAATGTGGTGGTGGTGGTGTTATTATGATGACCTACTGTCTTTAATTCTGGCGTGGTAGCTCAGTGGTCAGGGCGTTGGGCTATCAATCTGAAGGTTGTGGGTTCAAATCCCAGGTCCACTGAAGTTACCAGTGTGGGTCCTTGAGCAAGACCCTTAACCCTCGTTGCTCCAGGGATGTTGTGATGAACCCTGTGCTCAGCTTGTAAGTCGCTTTGGATAAAAGCGTCCAATAAATGACCCAATGGAAACAAGTCTACAAGGTGGAGCATTAAATTGCTGGTGTGTAAATAGAGTGTGCACACTTGCACCACCATTTCACTCTCACAGCAGTATTGAGAATCATTCACCACCCTAAAGATTAAAAATAAAAAATTAAAAGACAAAACCGGGTGGCACGGTGGCTTAGTGGTTAGCACGTTCGCCTCTCAGCACTAGGGATTCCCGGTTCGAATCCCCATCTGGGTGGAGTTTCCATGTTCTCCCTGTGTCCGCGTGGGTTTCCTCTGGGTTCTCTGGTTTCCTCCCACAGTCCAAAAACATGGATCAAGTTAATTGAGTTCTCCAAAATTGCCCAATATAGAGTGTGTTTAAGTGAGTGAGTGTGTGCCCAGCGATAGATTGGCGCCCTGTCCTGGGTCTATCTGCCCAGTGCCCGAGACGTTCTCCCCTGGATGGGCATGGAGAACCCCCCCCCCCCCCGCAACCCTAATAGAGGATAAAAGCGGAAGATAATGAATAAATGAATAAAAGATAAAACCTTGGTTTAACACAGGTCTCGTC
>JAFMOD010000317.1:394242-422341 GCA_019802435.1 Corydoras maculifer | reverse complement strand
GAACCCCCCCCCCCCCCGCAACCCTAATAGAGGATAAAAGCGGAAGATAATGAATAAATGAATAAAAGATAAAACCTTGGTTTAACACAGGTCTCGTCAATATATCATGTTTTTATCGTACTCAGGTCCTTGCTGCCAGGGGACAGAGTCGCTGAACCACTGCACCAATGTGCCACCTAAAAACAATTCTTTAAACACACAGTTTATTTCCAGTGACCGTTTTCACTTCCCTGAGAGTCTAATCTGTGTGATGTTCAAATCCAGCCTGGATTTTGATTTCTACAAAGCATTTCTGGAACGTTCCAGAAAAAAATAAGAGCCCACTCGAATTGTCTCGCCGACTAATCGCTCGAAAAAAGTCCAGGACAGACGATACGAAGCGGCGTGAATAGGTAACGGAGAACGTAAGAAGCCATACGATACACAGATGGATGATAATCTCAGGCCTTCAAGCCCCCAACCCCTCTGATGTTTACCTATAGTGAGCAGCATGAAACCGGAGCCCTGGTCATCCTTAATGCATCCTAAAGCACCGCAACACCCGGCTCGGGTTTCCCGTGGTGGCGAACGCACAATATCATAGTTCTGTGCACGGGGACAGACTACACACCTCCCCCTGCTACCTCCCCCCCCCCCCCCGTTATCACCGATCAGAAATCAATGATATCCACAGCACAGGGTCATTAACATGAAACCAATTAATTAATAAACATGAGCTGCGTCCCATTTTGGACGGTTTGAAGCTTGCAGACGTCTGAATGAAGCGGCTAAGAGTACCAAAACTAAACGATTACAGCACGTCCCCCACCACCTTTGTCCTTGTAATGAAGCATTAAAGGTGTTGAACATCCAAACTTCAGTTCCTCTTGTGTTTCAGAGGAAATATTGAAATTTTTTGATGCTCTGCAAAAAGAATCTAATCTTAAAAAGTCTAAAAATCCCAAAAACCTATCTTGTTTTCTTTAAAAACTCAGATAAACTCTGAAGCCCTTCAATCTGACTAGTTCCCTCCCTTCTTTCGTCTCACCTCCCCCTCCCCCCCCTTTTTTATTTTTTATTTTTCTATAATTTTTTTTTCCTTTATATTTTCTATATTTTTTAAATTAATTATTCATTCATTCATTATCTCCCGCTTATCCTCTATTAGGGTCGCGGGGGGGTTCCCCATGCCCATCCAGGGGAGAGCGTCTCGGGCGCTGGGCAGATACACCCAGGACAGGGCGCCAATCTATCACTGGACACACACTCACTCACACAGACACACTCTATATGGGGCAAATTTGAGAATTCAATTGACTTGATCTATGTTTTTGGACTGTGGGAGGAATGTTTATCTATTAATTTATTTACATTTTTATTAGTATCTTACATTTATGTATGGGGTGTGTGTTTTTTTTTTACTATGAATGAATGAATGAATGAATGAATGAATCGGACAGATATTTAAGCATGAGGAGGACATGCTGCAGCTGAACTGTTCTCTGATGACCATAAAGCCCAGTGATTGGGTCACAGTCAGAGGGTGCTATGACTGCGAAACAGCCTCCTGTACGAAAAACAACCCTCAATAAATCAGTCCTGCAGCAACCCGGCAGATAAGATTCATCCGTCATGGGTTCGTTCCAGCAACAGTTTAGAGTTCCAATGCTTAATCTGCCAGAAGGTTCTGCCGACGTGGGTCGCATTCAGCAGAAGTTCATTCATTCATTAATTGTCTTCCGCTTCATCCTCTACTGGGGTTGCAGGGGGAGGGGGGGGGGTCCCTATGCTCATCCAGGGGGAGAAGGTCTTGGGCACTAGGTAGGTACACCCAGGACAGAGCGCCAATCTATCATTGGGCACACACTCATTCACACAACACACACAAACACACTCCATAATGGGGCAATTTAGAGCAATTAACATACCTTAAATAGTTTTTTTTGGACTGTGGGAAGAACACACTAACACAGAAGTTACACGCAGAGGTTATTCTTTATTTTAATCATTTAATTCAGAACCCACACACATACAGACAGGTCCCGTCAGTGATACTGGGCTTTTAAGCGTCGTTTCAAGCGTCGACATGAGCTCACAGACACCCGTGATTGGCTCCCGTCGTTGTGAGCAAGGCCGTCCACGTGACATCATCGGGACTGCCACCAGATGACGGGGCAATGAATTTTAACATGAATAATTATGAAGAACGGCGGCACGGTGGCTAAGTGGTTTGGCATGTTCTCCTCTCAGCGCTAGGGATTCCCGGTTCGAATCCCCATCTAGGTGGAGTTTGCATGTCCTCCACGTATTCATGTGGGTTTCCTCCGGTCCAAAAACATGGATCAAGTCAATTGAATTCTTCAAATTGCCCCATATAGAGTGTGTGTGTGTGAGTGAGTGTGTGTCCAGCGATAGATTGGCGACCTGTCCTGGGTGTATCTGCCCGAAACGTCATCCCCTGGGCATGGGGAACCCCCCCCGCCGCGACCCTAATATAGGATAAAGCGTGGGGTTTCGGGGAGGCGTCGATGTGAGTGTCGGGGTGATCTGATGATTACATACGGGGGCGCTGTTCAGTTGGAGGTGGCTTGTCCGGCTGCGTCAGTTTTTGAGGGGTCAGTTTGTTTAGCTGAGTTTAATTAGCTGACAGGGTTCGACTCCGGCGGAGAGGTTCAGCTAAATAGTTGCTGAAATATTGATGTTGCCCCGTACGCAGCGCCGAAGGCCTGAGCCGCTCTTAAATTACGGTCAGCATTTCACAGTCGGAGAGCTGGAACATTCGCTGATTGAGAATCTTACTCAAGCAAAAGTGCAGCGGCACCGAAACGGGAAACGTAGGTAATAAATAACGGGCACTGCGGCTTCGGGGGTAAAATAAACCAGAGTATTTGTTATTTATTAGAATCGAATTCTAATGCCGGGGTAGAAGCTCGCTGGTTCTTTAAAGCAATACTTCAAGAGAGGTTCATTAAGAGCGGCGATCCAACATGTCTGAGGGGTGGTGGGGGGGGGGCATGCTGGAAGACGGGGACTAAAGAATCGGGATGCCCTGAACCTTAGACGTGTCTCAAAAATCACTTTGGTCCTGACCATATTTTATATGCTTCCTCCAGGGCGGCGCTGTAGCACCCACAGTGCCTCACACTGAGAAGGTTCAGGGTTCAGGGTTCAACTCCTTACCCCCCCCCCCGTGTGTGTGTGTGTGTGTGTGTGTGTGTGTGTGGAACCTTGAACCCTCTTAGTGCGAGGCACCGTGGGTGCTACAGCGCCGCCCTGGAGGGAGCACATGAAATATGGTCAGGACCAAAGTAATGACATCAAAGTGACGCATTTAATTTAGCTTTAAAATGACGGCCAGCTGCACGGTGGCTTAGTGGTTTGGCATGTTCTCCTCTCAGCGCTAGGGATTGCCGGTTCAAATCCCCATTTGGGTGGAGTTTCCATGTCCTCCCCATGTCCGCGTGGGGTCTCCGGTTTCCTCCCACAGTTCAAAAACATGGATCAAGGTCAATTGAGTTCTCCAAATTGCCCCATATATAGAGTGTGTGTGTGAGTGAGTGTGTACCCAGCGATAGGTTGGCGCCCTGTCCTGGGTGTATCTTCCCAGCGCCCAAAACGTTCTCCCCTGGATGGGCATGAGGAACCCCCCCCCCTGCGACCCTAATAGAGGATAAAGCAGAAGATAATGGATAAATGAATGAATGAATGACGGCCAGCTATCTCTGCGTCTGCGTTTGGTTGGTTCCACTAGAGGGCAGCACATGGTATCACATGGTACACATACTCTTATAGACAGGACAATTTAGGGTCGTATTAAACCCACGCAGGCCCAGAGAATCGAACCCGGGACCCGTCCCACAGTGGGAGGGGTGCGCCGCCGTGCCTCCTGGAGCTGCTAAAAAATTTAATGAAAATAATAAAATACATCAGAAACGAAATGAGCGCAGAACATTCGGGTGTCTCTGTGTAATTACTCTCTTAATGGAGGCGCAGAAACATGATCCACATATTACCAGGCAATTTGAAGCCTGCGTGTGTGTGTGTGTGTGTGTGTGTGTGTGTGTGTGTGTGTGTGTGTGTATGTGTGTGTGTGTGTGTGTGTGTGTGTGTGTGTGAAGCTACAGTTGACTCTTTAAAGAAACAAGCACATACTAAATAATTCACTCCTGATCATACGGATGGAGGTTATAGTTTCACAGCGGGTATCATTAGGGTGGTGGATGATCCTTAGTACTGCAGTGACGCTGACGTGGTGGTGCAGGTGTGTTGGCTGTTGGTGTGTAGCACCATCATCCTGTCTGCATCGTCCTGATGGAGGTTGACTCTCTTGATTCTCCACCTACAGGGTGGAGCAGTATGGTGGAGGTGTCTTCACATCACTGATATGGACGCTCCCTCATCGATTAGATTTCAAGCCCTGGTTCCCGTTTGGGCGGCACGGTGGTTTAGCATGTTCTCCTCTCAGCGCCAGGGATTCCCGGTTCGAATCCCCATCTGGGTGGAGTTTCCATGTCCTCCCCGTGTCCGTGTGGGTTTCCTCCGGGTTCTTCGGTTTCCTCCCACAGTCCAAAAACATGGATCAAGTCAATTGAATTCTACAAATTGCCCCATATAGAGTGTGTGTGTGAGTCAGTGTGTGCCCGTTGATAGATTGCCCCCCTGTCCTGGGTGTATCTGCCCAGCGTCCGAAACGTTCTCCCCTGGATAGGCATGGGGAACACCCCCCCCCCCCTTGTGACCCTGATAGAGGATAAAGCTGAAGATAATGAATGACTGAATGGATGGTTCAGTGTGGTTCCCGGTGTAGGGACTCGGCGCCGTGGTGGAGTCACGGTGGAGGCTTTAATGGAGATCCCACGGTCGTTAATTCGACATCCAGATGTTTTAATAAGCCCTTCATCAGGAGCGCCGGCGTGCGCCCGGGTGACTTGATTTCTCGGCTCCATTAATCTCGCGTTTCAGCTCGGGTTTGATCTACAGCTGCTGCGGAGATTAGCGCCTGAGCCGAGTCCCTCCTGTCTGGACGTTGATGATTTAATCCCCCGCAGTGGCTTTCGGCTCGGCGCTGCCGGTCGCCGCGTCGGAACTCCGGCTCCTGGCCGCGCTCCAGGACTCTGCAGCAGACCACCTGACTGCGCCATCTCCACCCGAGCGCTCGCAGGCCACCTGATGGTGCAAGGGCACTGCAGAGGGTGGGTGCGAGCTCAGACCTGTCAGCCGTCAGAGCCGGGGAGCCCGGGCCGCCGCTGACTGCGGCGAGCTGACGGTGACGGAACACCGCGTCCCCGCCGGCGGGCGTGCCGGGGCGTCCGGTCCGACGGGGTCGGCATTGAGGGCGCGCGTCAGCGAGAAACACGGCACACCGAAAAATGGGTTTGGATTAAAAAAAAAAAAACACGTGCAGCGTTTGTTAATAAGTTTAGGGGTTATGAAATAATTAAAATAATAATAATAATATAAAATTCTGGAGGATGTCTTAATTAAATGGACGCTGTTTAATTTCTTGTATTGTAATGCTATTCACTGTTTATTGTATTACTGATTTTACTCCTCAATAAAATTAAATAAAAATTAATAAAATAAATAAAAAAATAAATAACAAAACGCTTGCAGCCGGCACCAGCCGCCTCCTCATCGCCTCCCTCTCACCCAGCGCCTCCTCATCGCCTCCCTCTCACCCAGCGCCTCCTCATCGCCTCCCTCTCACCCAGCGCCTCCTCATCGCCTCCCTCTCACCCAGCGCCTCCTCGCGGCTCCATTAAGGTCTCGATGCATTATTCATGCCGGAGCTAAAGAGAGCGAAATAATGCAGAAAGGCATTAAGTCGGTTTTATTAATAGCACTTTTGTCCCAAACGGTTCCTCACATCTGCAGCCAAAAGGAAGGAACCATAAGAGGAACCATAAGAGGAACCATCTATGGGAGTGGAACTATAGAGTACCATACAGATGGACTTTGTAGTTCTCCGATTCTATTCTGTAGTCCGTCTGTTCTCTGATGATCAGAACCATGGAGCAGGTGTTATTAGGGTGGTGGATGATTCGCACTACTGCAGTGCCCCTGACGCGGTGGTGGTGCGTTAAGAGTGTCAACTCCACCTGACACTCAGAAGATCCAGGGTTCGATTCCTAAATCGCCACCAAGAGTTCTGCGATGAACAGGTTCGTGTCTCTTAATGACGTTAAAGGTTAATGGTGTTCTGCGTGGGTTCCGTGCTTCAGTGTGGGTTCCTTCTACACAACGTTCTCACACCATGGACCACGTCCCAGTGCGGGTCTCTGTCTCTCTCTCTGTCCCTCTGTCTCTCTCTGAGTAAACAGAACGTGGATGCTTCCCTCAGCACAACGACGGCTGCAGCATTTCTCCATCCACGTTCATTCTCAGCTCACCGGCACCGTCCTGCCACCCTGTGGCTCACGCTTGTTACTGCAGCTACACTGCTACAGCCCAGTTAAACCTTTTAAGGATTCAAGGATTTTTATTGTCACATCACCCAGTACTGGGGTACTGGGGTACTGAGGTACTGGGGCAAGTGCCCAAAACTGTGCAAAAGAAGCAATATTTACAAACATGAGGAGAATATACAATACATTTTAAATATAAAAATTTACAATATAAAATATAAAATAGGGCGGCACGGTGGCTTAGTGGTTAGTACGTTTTCCTCTCAGCATTAGGGATTCCCGGTTCGAATCCCCATCTGGGTGAAGTTTCCATGTTCTCCCCTTGTCCGCGTGGGTTTCCTCCGGGTTCTCCGGTTTCCTCCCACAGTCCAAAAACATGGATCAAGTCAATTGAGTTCTCCAAATTGCCCCATATAGAGTGTGTGTGTCTGTGTGAGTGAGTGTGTGTCCAGCGATAGATTTGCACCCTGTCCTGGGTGTATCTGCCCAGCGCCCGAAACGTTCTCCCCTGGATGGGCATGGGGAACCCCCCCCCCCCCCGTAACCCTAATAAAGGATAAAGCGGAAGATAATGAATGAATGAATGAATATAAAATTTAAGAAAGGTATGGAAGAGGGGGTATGTAGGAGTGTATGTGGGTGTTGTGCAGTAAAGTGCAAGGTGCGGTGTATATTTAGCTCTCAGTGATCCTGTTTTTTACTCAGAATTTAACTTTTAAATGCTTATATTTATCTAGAATTACCCCCCCCCCCAATATAAGTAAATTTACGACGACTTTCCGGAAATATTCAACTAATAAACTCTTCTCACTCAGTAAAACAACTTTGATGTGCAATATATGCGTTATATGATGTGTACTGTGTATGCGGGGTATAATGACAATAAAGGCTTTCTACTCTATTCCAACATCATAATCACGATAAGTATAATTCAAATGTTCAAATGTGCAATATTGGATTACTATCACCTGACCCACACACTGCTATTTTCATTTATTTATTTTTTATAATTTTTTATTTGAGAAGTCATGATACAAATATAGAAAGTACCAAATATTTAACAGACTTCAAAAAAAAAAAATGTTTACCCCATTTTTATACCCAAGACAAAACACCTAGTAAAAAAAACACACACACATCCATACATAAATATAAGATACTAATAAAAATGTAAAAAAAAACAAATAAAGTAGATATATAAATAATAATAAAAATAAAAGAACTAAATAAAATGAAATAAATAAAAATAAATAAGGGGGAAAAAAGGGTACGACGAAAGAGGGGAGGGAACGAGAAGGAGGAAAGGTGGAATAATTAGTCAGCAGGCCAAGACTGAAGTTAATACTTTACACGTCACTTTACTTTATTACATATTTTTTTTGGTATTTTAGTTTAAATCTTATTCATTCATCCATTATCTTCCACTTTATCCTCTATTAGGGTCATGGGGGGGGGGGGGTTCCCCCTGCCCATCTAGGGGAGAACGTCTCGGGCGCTGGGCAGATAGGCCCAGGGGGCAATCTATCATTGGACACACACTCACTCACACAGACACACTCTATATGGGGCAATTTGGAGATCTCAATTGACTTGATCCATGTTTTTGGACTGTGGGAGGAAACCAGAGAACCCGGAGGAAACCCACGCGGACACGGGGAGGACATGGAAACATCACACAGATGGGGAATCGAACCGGGAATCCCTAGTGCTGAGAGGAGAACATGCTAAACCACTAAGCCACCGTGCTGCCCTTAAATCTTATTGCACTTGTTTTTTTTTTTTTTTTTATTCTACTTTTGTATACAGAAACACAACAAATAAAAAATATTATTAGAAAATAAAGTATTGTGATTCTTTTATACCCACATTATACAAAGAGAAGTATTAAGAACACCGCTTTATGGTAAGAATTTGGGGAAGGCCCAAAGCAAGGTCCATAAAGGTGAGTTTGAAGTGACCTTAAACTTATTCAACACTACTGGGATGAATCAGAACAGAGATTGTGAGACCGGCGCTGACTCACTTCAGATGTTATATTATGTGTTTCGGGATCAAACGTATAAAGACATCTGTGCTAATAGTTTTAAAATGTCTCTGTTAATTGGGACTAAATGGACCCAGCTCTCGGGGGTGTGTTTTGATGCAGCAGACCTGTTGGTGGAGGAGGTGGTGGAGGTGGTGGTGGTGGCTGTGCTGCGTGATGTTGTTGTCTTCTCTGTCCTCCACCTTTCTGAGTGCAGACAGAGACACCGAGCAACATGAGCGCGGCCCTCCCCGTTCCCATCAAACATTCAGAGCATACCTTAGTGCCGGAGGTGCAATAACAGGACTGACCACCGGAGGGCAGTGCGCGGGATTTTACTGCCGCAGAATCTCAAAGACACGTTTACAAATGAGTTTAATTAACATTTTAATTAACGTTGCTGCTTCACTGTCCACAGATCTGATCAATAAGACAACAAGATTAGACATTACGTTTGTACTTTATACATTATAACTCCATATTTAATGCTTAGGCCTCAATCCATCCATTATCTTCCACTTTATCCTATATTAAGGTCACTCACACAGACACACTCTATATGGGGCAATTTGGAGAACTCAATTGACCTTGATCCATGTTTTTGGACTGTGGGAGGAAACCGGAGAACCCGGAGGAAACCCATGCGGACGCGGGGAGAACATGAAAACTTCACCCAGATGGGGATTCGAACCAGGAATCCCTAGCGCTAAGAGGAGAACATGCCAAACCACTAAGCCACCTGCTTAGGCCTCATCTTATGTTATTATAGGGGTCATGGGGGGGCACATTTTGGGCGCTGGGCAGATACACGCAGGACAGGGCACCCACTCACTATATGGGGAAATTTAGAGCAGTCCGTTTTCCTTGAATCCATGCGTTTGGACTGTATGAGGAAACCCACATGGACGGGGAGAACATTAAAACTCCGCCCAGTTCAGGAATCGAACCTGGCTCCCCAGCGCTGCCCGATTACCCCACCGGGACACAACCTGAATATATGTATTAAACACTTCACACTGCAGGTGGCACGGTGGCACGGCTTAGTGGTTTAGCATGTTCTCCTCTCAGCACTAGGGATTCCCGGTTCGAATCCCCATCTGGGTGGATTCTCCATGTCCTCCCTGTGTCTGCGTGGGTTTCCTTTGGGTTCTCCGGTTTCCTCCCACAGTCCAAAAACATGGATCAAGGTCAACTGAGTTTCCAAATTGCCCCATATAGAGTGTGTCTGTGTGAGTGAGTGTGTGTCCAGTGATAGATTGGTGTCCTGTCCTGGGTCTACCCAGCGCCTGAAACGTTCTTCCCCGGCAGGGCATGGGGAAACCCCCCCCCACCGACCCTTATAGAGGATAAAGCTGAAGATAATGAATGAATGATTAATAGAACCTGAGGACGTCGGTTCTTCAGACCGGACGTTCTGAAGGTTTTTGGGACAGCCCCCCCCCCCCCCCTTTAGTTCCTCCTCGCTCGATGCGGCGCTTTAATTATTCAGGTCTGCAGCAGATCACTCGAAACCATAACCTACTTTCTATTTTTATACCGACTTCAAAGAAGCTCACAGTAAAACTGGGGGAACGGAGCCAAACCGGGCCCGGACTGATGCCCCCTCAACCTCCCCCCCCCCTCACCCCGTTCCCCACCGGGGTGAGTAAAAAAAAGTTCAGGTGGGCGTGCAGCGCACGTTTAATCAAGTTTACAAAGTTTACAAAGCTTTCTCTGTGAAATTTAAGTTTCAATTTTTTTCATCCATTATCTTCCATTTCATCCTCTATTAGGGTCGCGGGGGGGGATGGGGGGGGGGTGTTCCCCATGCCCATCCAGGGGAGAGCGTTTCGGGCACTGGGCAGTTACACCAAGGACGGGGGGGCAATCTATCGCTGGACACATACTCACTTACAGACACACACACACTCTATATGGGGCAATTTTGAGAATTCAATTGACTTGATCCATGTTTTTTGGACTGTGGGAGGAAACCGGAGAACCCGGAGGAAACCCACGTGGACACGGGGAGAACATGGAAACTCCACCCAGATGGGGATTCGAACCGGGAATCCCTAGCGCTGAGAGGAGAACATGCTAAATCAAGTTTCAATTTAAAATTTAAATATGAATTTTTTTGGGGGGTACTGGGGCCTATCCCGGAGATCATCAAGCAAACGAACACAGGAATGCGTTGATGTTCAGCTCCACATCTGGAGTAAACGCAGCATCAGCAATTTACTTAATTTTACGTTTTTAAAGCGACGAGCGTCTAAATCCACCTACAGACCTATGGCGTAAGGAGAACATGCCAACTTCACACTGACAGAACCTCACCTGTGAAATCCAGCCCCAAGTGCGAGCGAGAGAACCTGCCCCATAATTAATACAATCGTTACGATGATCGATAATTAATCAATTAATAGAAGAAATGAAATCAGGGACACGGCAGGTTTATTTTATCGTTTATTATTTTTTATATTAAGACAATGAAGCGTGAGCCTCGAGCACCGCGGGGGACCACCCGGCGTGGAGACCAGGAGCCGAAGCCCTCGGGGCCCCCGGCAAACTGTGACCCAAAAATCAAGCGAGATAAAAGGAACCGAGTAACGAAGCCTGAAAGCGCGAACTGTACAGAAGAGACGGAGGGGGGGGGGGTGTTACAATGTACAGTACAGTAAAAAAAAAAAAGGAATAAAAAATAAAAATTTATCTATAAAAAAAAATTATAAAAAAAATTATCTATAAAAAAAAAAAAAAATTTACACACAAAAAAAAAAATTATAAAAAACTTCAATGAACGACAATGATGATGATCATGAGGGACAGTTCATGGTGATTCGAGTGCGTTGAGGGGTTTTTATTTTGGCATCCAATCGCCATAACCGCGAACCACATTAACATGAGATCATGGCTGTAACGCATGTCCTCTGCCCCCACCTGTTTGCACCACCACGTAACGGAGACGGCGTAGAGTAAAGCCCCGCCCCCTTTTAATTCCCCTCACAGTTCTAAAAGATTGCAGATCAACCCCGCCCCCCCAACACAATATTCAGTCGACGCCCAGCGTCGCATCACCCGCCCTCTTCTTCCTCCACACCCGGCCATGCCCCCTGGTGGAGGAAAACGTCACGACCGAAACACGCTTTCCGTATGACTTCGCCCCCACACGGTGAAGAGTGATGGGATAGGCCCCGAGCACGGAAGGAGGTTCCTACGGAACCATCACTATGGAGAAGGGTTTACCTTCAAGTGGAGGACAGGTCAAGTTTCTGGAACTAAAAAGGTTCTCCTAAAAGGTTCTCCCAAAAGCGCAGACCATCTGAAGCCTTTCGATTTCGGCTGCAGAGCCCCCGGCGCATGTGGGGTGGAGGTTGCCATGGCAACGTCTATTACTTTATCATTTTTTATAAAAGAAGTTTTGCTGATTGGCGGAAACTTAATGTAGAATTTTAGGGGAACCTTTGCGGTTTCTCATGTCACAGGGGAGAACCCACCTCTATGGAGGACCCCCAGGAACCTCCCCCAACGGCCTACAGGGGTCATGATTGTCTTTGGTTCACGCAGGGCCCCTGAGGGTCAGTAACCGGCGGCGGGTTCTGCGTGCTGGCACGGTTCCTCGCAAGGTTCCTACTCCCGTTTAGGAACTTTTTCTTGTGCAGTCACTTTTTTTTTTTAATTTTAGACAGTTTTTAACAAGGCTTAGTGGTTTAGCATGTTCTCCTCTCAGCACTAGGGATTCCCGGTTCGAATCCCCATCTGGGTGGAGTTTTCATGTTCTCCCCGTGTCTGCGTGGGTTTCCTCCGGGTTCTCCGGTTTCCTCCCACAGTCCAAAAACATGGATCAAGTTAATTGAATTCTTAAAATTGCCCCATATAGAGTGTGTCTGTGTGAGTGGGTGTGTTTCCAGTGATAGATTGCCCCCCTGTCCTGGGTCTATCTGCCCAGCGCCCGAGACGTTCTCCCCTGGATGGGCATGGGGAACCCCACCGCGAACCTAATAGAGGATAAAGCGGGAGATAATGAATGAATGAGTTTTTAACAACCTGGCATCAAGTGCCATTTTACCCCCCTGCCCCCCCACTCTGAGTTTAGCATGTTCTCCCCCAAAATTTTAATTGATGTTTTAGGAAAATTAGACGCAACGTCTTAGGAGCTCTGATCTTTAACCTCCGTGCTTTTGGCGGGTGTGGCGCCCACTCAGCGAGCAAGAACCCGAACTGCCCGCCTGCCTGCCGTGACGCATACGAACAGACGTGATCCACTGTAAATGTCGGTGGGGGACAAAAGTTCCACCGCATTAGCGTCGATCCGATTCATTATATTAAATTAGAATAAATGGCGATGCGAATGCCGGAAAGGCGGAGTCAACGCGGGGGGGGCGGGGCTTTTATAGCATGAAACTTAAAGTTAAGTTTAAAGGAAAAAAATTTATTTTATTTCCCCAACCACCAGATTGACCCCCACATTACTAACATTACCCCAGTACCATTGACCGCAGATGCCTACGGTGGGTATCCGGGGGCAGCTGAGGTCACATGACCACGAAGCTCGTTAGACAAAAGGCACTAACGGCAGGAACCTTTACGCTCCAGATGACCCGCCACACACTCAACCAGAACCTTTGGTCACTTTAAACACTCACCCCCCCCCCCCACACACACACCTGCTTCTCCCCAAAGGGACACTCAACACCACGCCCCCTAACCTACACCAGGTGGGCCGGGATAGGCCCCGAAATGAGCACTGCCTCTCATGTCGGTAGAAACACTGAATATGGATGAAGGTACTGGATGGGACCCAGGTGGAGGTGAAAATCTCTCTCAATCGGGCAGTCATGTGACCCTCAGCTGTACATATGATTGGGTGGTCGAGCTGAGGGTAGCCTAACGCTTAATGTGGTCAGTTTTCGTAATTGCGTTTTAAGATTTAAACATTACGTCGCGAATTTCGTCCAATCCAAACGCAGCGTTCAGGTTTATATTAAATACGATGAGTCAGCAGAAAAAATAAAAAATAAACAAAATAAAACGACGTCCACGAACGAAAAACATCTGGACGTTTACACACCTACATGCACCGGCCACTTTATTAGATACACCTCGCTTCCACGCCCACTGTATCCGCCGCACTGAGCACACAGATGGGATTTGTAGTTCACCAGTTACGGATTGTAGTCCATTTGTTTGTACCCACGATTACTACACAACCGCCACCTTATTGCTCCACCTTGTGGATGTAGAATGAGAGACGGTAGATCATCTGCTGCACCACGTCAGCGTCACTGCAGTCCCGAGAATCATCCACCACCCTAATGACACTTGCATCAGAGAACATACCAAAGCGGGACTATCAGTATGTAGAGAAGCAGATGGACTACAAAATAGAACTACAAACCCCATCTGTATGATCAGTGGAGCTGATGTAATAATGTACCTAATTAACGGTGCTCATTAACAAAGATCCAATCAGCGGTGGCGCTCTGCAGGGTGTGTCTGTAGTGTTGTAGGAAAATACTTTTTAGTAGATGGGTGCAGGCTGTTACAGCGCCACACTGTGGAAACACTCACCATAGTCTGATGGGATGGATGGATGGATGGATGGATGGATGGATGGCTGTAGAACCGACAGCGCCACCCAGCTGTAACAGGAGGAAAAGCATGGATCTGGCAACGTGCACGACGTTCTAAGTATACATCTGCGTGTTTGTAACAGTGGTCCCAGTGTCGCAGGATGATATATATTTATATTTATATTTATTTATATACCGCTTCTGCTGCTCCCACTAACGTTAAAGTGCGCCGGCCGCTTCGGCGGTACCTCTCCACGCCGCCGGCCGTCCCCACAGAGACAACGGGACGGGATCGCCACCGTCGCCACCTGCTGTGCAATTCGTGGTAGGAATCGATAACGGAACGCACCCGCGACGCATCGGGCGCATCACTTCGCAGAAGCGAAAAGAGATCAAACCCCGCGGCGACTCGCCGCCACCGGGGGGCGTCCCACGGCCGGCGGCCTTCCCGAGTACGGCGTGGAACGGAACGGGACTGAGGATTGTGGGTAAACATGTCCCGAGAGACGAGGTGCGAGGTGAAACTGACGCGGGCTACCGCGTGGGGGCCGGGACCGGGTCAGAACGGAGGCGCGGGGCTGCGGATGAGGGGGAGCCCTGACCCCGAGGTCACGTCCCCGTTATATACGCTGATAAAAAAAAAAGAAAGCGTAGATGTATATGTTTATATGTCCTCTTCTTCAAGTCGTTTAATGAAGGAACCCACGTCCTTCGCAGTGCTGAGGCGCCCTCGCGTCCCCCGCCTCATTTCGCCTTGGGCGCCTCGCGCTCCAGCCAGCGCACCCTCACCCTCTGCTTGTAGTGATACTCCCTGAGGTAGTCCTGCAGCGCGGGCGGCAGCGGCAGGGCGGCGATGCCGTCGTAGGTGGTGCGGCGGCAGATGGCGGCGCGGGCCAGGCCCTGCAGGCCGAACGGAAAGGTCCGGTGCAGCGGCAGCGTGAGGAGGGGCTCGAAGAACATGCAGGCGCTGGGGTCCTTGTAGTGCTCCAGGAGCGCCGTCACGGTGGCGGCGTGGAAGACGCAGGGGTCGTGGGCGTCGAAGCTGAAGTTGTGGTTCCACTGCTCGATGCGGGCGTGCAGCGAGCGCCCGTAGCGCCGGAAGCTGACGGAGAACAGGTAGTCCTCCTGCGCCGAGTCGCGCAGCAGGAAGGTGCCCTCGGGCCGGCCCTCCAGCAGCGCCTCGGCTTGGTAGCGGTCCATCACACCCCAGTAGCAGGGCAGCGCGGCGATCCGCAGGAGGTCGGGCACCAGGCAGTGGATGTAGTCGATCTGCGTGTGCACCTTCCACGGGTCGGCCTGCGTCCTCGCGCCGTCGCCGGACGCCTGCCGCTGCTTGGGCCGACGCGTCTGCAGGCACAGGGTGGTGGTGGCGGCGTCGTCAGAGTCGTCGTCCGAGTCGGGGACGGCCGCCGAGCTCTCCGCCGACGCGTCCCCCACCGCGGGGGTCAGCTTGGGTCCCAGTTTGTAGACGGATGCCAGCGGGGCGGCGGCGGCCTCCAGCGTGTGGATGCGGGCGTCGGGTGGCGGATCCACGCCTTCCTCGATGCTGAGCCTGCGGCGCTCGCGCAGGCGCTCCTCCTCGTCCTCCGGCGAGGCACGCGGGGCGTCGCCGTCGCATTCCACCGCCGTGGGCGCGACGGGCGCCGTGTGCTGCTTGATGAGGTGCCACTTGCGGGCGAGGTCCGACCCCGGCGGGAAGGGGCAGGTCTCCAGCATCAGCTCGGTGATCTGAATCTTGCGCCTCGGCGCCGGCGGGCGGGCGGCCCGCGGCGACCAGCGCAGGGGAAGACACAGGCTCACCGCGTCGTGGATCTGCTGACGGAGCGAGCGTGGGCCGGCTCCCCAGCCCGGTCCGTCCCCGTCGCTCGGCCTCCGGCGTCCCCCTCTGCGTTCCACCGTCTCCAGCGAGCCCTGCGCCCGGGTGGAGCACGAATGCCTCTTCTTCCCGCTCCAGGGCGCGTGCCGCGAGTACGAGTCCCTGCGCGAGGCCGACGGGGCGTGCCCGTCCTCGCCGTCCTGCTCCACGGTGATCTCCAAAATCTGCTGCACGTCCGCCACGCAGTTATGACCCCGACGCACCGCCCGGCACCGCCCGGGATCGACCGCGGCGGGACAGGCGTGGGGCCGGGCGTCCTCAGGAGGACCTCCGTCATGGTGGAGCAGAGACTGGCAACCCTTCTTCAGGTTGCTCCATGCTTTTCCGACTCTCTCCATCGGGGGGCAGCACCGGGACCTAAACACAAAGGAGAAACAGTCTTAGGAAGCGAGACAGGACGATTCAACCGTCATCCATTAGAACATTAAATGACAGGGTCGTAGCCCCTCCCACAAAATGACATCATAACCAACTTGATACCGAAGGACCCCGAAATGTATCGGAACTCCGATTAGCTACAGGGTTTAAAATCTCAGCTACATCATCCCACAGCTGAGAGAATGCCCCTCGAAACACCGACAGCGCCCTGAACTGAGTACCCTGCGGGTTCTGCCTCATCAAGTCTGCTGTTGGAGTCTGTAGAGCTCAAGACTCCAGCAGCACCGTCATTTCTGATCCACTCTGAACCAGCGCCGCCGCCACCACGTCAGGATCACTGCAGTACTGAGAGTCATCCACCACAACGAAGAGGCGTTACGGACATGCATCAGCGTAACGGTTCACACATATAAACTCTGTTTGGGGTCTGGGCCCTAAATTTAAATCTCAGGGCGGAGGGTAACCGCACAGGGTCACCCCCGAACTTTGACAGCCTTAATTATCCATCTATCATCTTCCATTAGGGTCGGGATGGGGTTCCCCACGCCCATCCAGGGGAGAACGTTTCAGGCGCTGGCCAGATACACCTAGGACAGGGGGGCAATCTATCGCTGGGCACACACACTCACACAGACACACTCTATATGGGGCAATTTGGAGAATTAAGTTCACCTTGATGTGAATCTCCCAATTGCGGGACAAATAA
Source organism: Corydoras maculifer (assembly GCA_019802435.1). Lineage (NCBI taxonomy): Eukaryota > Metazoa > Chordata > Actinopteri > Siluriformes > Callichthyidae > Corydoras > Corydoras maculifer. The sequence goes on along the minus strand of JAFMOD010000317.1, from coordinate 405,423 downwards.
AGGTTTATCTTATCTTATGGCTTAGTGGCTTGGCATGTTCTCCTCTCAGCGCTGGGGATTCATGGTTCGAATCCCCATCTGGGTGGAGTTTCCATGTTCTCCCCGTGTCCGCGTGGGTTTCCTCCGGGTTCCTCCCAGTCCAAAAACATGGATTAAGGTCAACTGAATTCTCCAAATTGCCCCATACAGCGTGTGTCCAGTAACAGATTGCCCCCCCCTCCCCCTGTCCTAGGTCTATCTGCCCGGCACCTGAAACGTTCTCCCCTGGATGGGGACGGCCCCCTTGAATCCATGTTTTTGGACTGTGGGAGCAAACCTGAGAACCCGGAGGACACCCACACGGACACGGGGAGGAACATGGAAACTCCACCCAGATCGGGATTCGAACCGGGAATCCCCAGCGCTGAGAGGAGAACATGCCAAAACCACTAAGCCACCGTGCCGCCCTCCTTTAATTAGTGTTGCATAATTGAATAAACAAAAACACACACACAGAAACTTTTGGTCATTGTGCGCCGCCGTGCACCTCCACCCTCATCGTGATCAACCTCCACTGGGTCTCGGGGCATTTCCACAAATCCGCCACGAGAGCAGTCCCGATGCTCAGGGCGGACGAGGAGAACCTGCCAAAGTTCAGGCGTCGCGTTTGCCGGGCCCACACGGGACAAACCCCCATCACGAGCGGGCCCACGGCCGAACCGTGCGGGACGCCGCCGAGCCGCACGAGCTCACCTGTCCTGCCGCCGCGCACCTCCGCTCTACCCCCCCACCCCCCCAATATCCGAAAAAAATTCAGATACTCTTCTCAACACCCCCCCACCCCGACACACACACCCCGCGCGCGCGCGCGCACACACACACACACACACACGCACCGGAGTCGGCGGATGAAACGGCACAAAAGCGGAGCCTCCTTTTGATCCTCGGCGGCGCGGCGCGAGCTCGTGGCGTCACGGGACCGGGGGGCCGCGCGCCGTCAGTCTTCCCGCCATGCTCCTCCGCCTGCGTGTCCGTTTGACGGAAACATCGTGCGGGGGGGGGGAGGACTGCAGGACCCGGGGGGTGGGGGGGAGGAGGTGAACGGAACCGAACCGCAGCCGAATCCCGACTTCCTCCCGACGGCCGATCCGACGCCCGTGTGCGGCGGCCGCGCGCAGGAAGGGCGGGACCTCGAGCGAGTGACGGACAGCCGCGGACGCCAATAGCGCCGCCGCGTCGCCCGCGCCGCTTCCGACGGCACGCGGCTCCGCCGAGGCCCCGCCCCTCGCCCGCTAATGGTCGGCCGAGCGCGGCCTCCCGCATTCCGATTGGCTGAAAGTTCTTTGCCCTCCGTTAACGTGGAAGTGGTCAAAGACACGGCTCGCGTTGATTATTGATTAAATTTAATTGGCTGCATTTAAAATCCATTGCTTTTATATATGTTAATTCATTTCAGTGATTTTTATATTAATAAATGCGGTCCCTCGTTACGCATATCGATCATATTTGTCTCACTTTTCACGGAAACAGTTTGGGGAAGGCCCTTTTTTTCCCCAAAAACATGGTTGTTTATATTTTCAATCCATCCATTATCTTCTGCTTTATCCTCTATTAGGGTCGTGGAGGGAGGGGGGGTTCCCCATGCCCATCCAGGGGAGAACGTTTGGGGCGCTGGGCAGATAGACCCAGGACAGGGCGCCAATCCATCACTGGACACACACTCACTCACACAGACACACTATATGGGGCAATTTGAAGAATTCAATTGACCTTGATCCATGTTTTTGGACTGGGAGGAAACCGGAGAACCCGGAGGAAACCCATGCAGACACGGGGAGGACATGGAGACTCCACCCAGATGGGGATTGGAACCGGGAATCCCTAGTGCTGAGAGGAGAACATCCTAGAGGAGAACGTGCTAAACCACTAATTATAAGGACTACTGTATGTTTAATTAACACACACACACACACACACACACACACACACACTACCACCATGACCTTTACATTTCACACAGCCTGAGGTTGATGGATAGATGGATAGTGAGGTCATGAACAGTTCTGCACACTGCGTTGTGGGCATGTTTATGTTAAAAGGTTATTTAATGTATTTACACACACACACACACACACACACACACACACACACACACACACTATGTGAATACTGTGACTGATGAAAATCTTGGAAAGTCTGAAGTAAGTCATGTGACCGCGATCTTTTTGGTGCGCACCCTCCACCCCTCTGCCCCTCCACCACCCCCGCCCTCCGCCCTCCGCCCTCCGCCTTGTCATGTGTAAAGTTTGTACAGTTCATGACAAAGGAAAACTGTTTTGCTTCCAATTCATCCCTTTAATTCCATCAGAGGCTCAGCTGCCGTTCCACTCCCCGAAGTTCCAACCCGGTGAACTCACTGCAGACTGCGGCTTCTGTCTGTAATATACAACCAATTAAAACAACAAAATAAGATAATAATTAGCACTGCAAAAAAAAAACACTATTTGGAATGACAGCAGAATATATTTCCTGTCGTTTTCACTCATCGTCCACTTTATGTCCTACACTGTCGATGCCGACCGGCCGCTCGAGGAGGATGAGTCCCTCACTGAGTCCTCACAAGGTTTCATTCATTATCTTCCGCTTTATCCTCTTTTAGGGTGGCGGAGGGGGTGGTTCCCCATGCCCATCCAGGGGAGAACGTCTCGGGCGGTGGACAGATACACTCAGGACAGGGCACCAATCCATCGCTGGGCACACACTTACTCACACAGACACACTCTATATGGGGCAATTTGGAGAACTCAATTGACTTGATCCATGTTTTTAGACTGTGGGAGGAAACCGGAGAACCCGGAGGAAACCCACGCAGACACGGGGAGAACATGGAAACTCCACCCAGATGGGGATTTGAACCGGGAATCCCCAGCGCTGAGAGGAGAACATGCCAACCACTAAGCCACCGTGCCGCCCTCACAATGTTTCTTCCTTAAAATAACAACATCACAGGGAGTTTTGTCTTGCCGCTGTCTCTTGGTCTTGCTCTTTGGGGTTTTAAAGGTTTATAACTCTGTAAAGCTGCTTTGTGATGATGTGCTGTTATAAAAAAACACTCTATAAATAAATGACTTGAACTTCATCTGTTTCTCCACATACTTGGTCAAACCCCTTTGGTCTGTTCTCTGATGATCGGGACCATAGACAGAGCATATATCGTTAAGGTGGTGGTGCGTGTGTGTTGGTGTGTGTTGTGGAGCAGACGTTTCCACGGTGTGTTTTTACTGTGGTTTTTTTTTGTAATGGAGGTTGTGCTGGTGGTGGTGCTGATACCAAACGTTAGGGTCTCATTACATGAAAAACCTGCTTCTATGTTTTGTTGAGGTGGCCGAGTTCCAGGGACCGCCCACGTGCTTAAGTCCTGCGCAGAAGTCACACGTACTGAATAGACGGGCGGAGGTCTGTTCAATATTTACGATTTCATAACCAACACGAATATTTACGATTTCATAACCCCCCCTCCCCCCTCCCCCGTAATCTGATTTACCTCACAATTATCCACCAAACCGGCCAACCAACCCTCTTAGTCTAAAACAGCTTAACGACCTTAATTAGATCTGGTACGGATACAGTAAAGGTTACAAACACGAGGTGATGTAATAATGAAAATGAACTGTACATTTAAACTAGAAAGGAAAGTTTGTGAACAAATGTTAAAGTTGGCTTGGAAGGGCTGACTGCGGCTGCTGCTGCAAAAAAAAATGTGGAGAACATGCCAAACTTCCAAATGTTAACAAAATGCTAACCAAAAACAATGAACAATTGAAATCAAAAGGTAAAAACAAAAAAAAACAAGCAAAAACAAAACCTATGCTAATGTGGAGAACATGCCAAACTTCCAAAGGTTGACAGCGGCTAACCAAAAGGATAAGCGAAAAGACTTAGAAGGAAAAATAATGATAAAAAGAAATAAAAACCTGTACAGTTGTTGGAAATAAAAAAATAATAATGCTAACATGCTTAAGTGGAGAACATGCCAAACTTCCAAATCTCAACAAAAGCTCAACAAAAGAATAAACATCTAAGATTAAAAGAGTAAAGAAAGAGAAAAAAAAAAAAGAAAAAAACCCTGTAAAACTGAGTGAAAATCAACAAAAAAGCTGCAAATTTTTTTTTTTTAATGGAAGTCAATACGAAAAAATCTCCGAAAAAGGGGCGTGGCACGCAAACCGTACGCCGAATTGCTCCGAAAAGCACAAGCAACCTCAGTGGCTATAGGTACAACAACACTACCAAATTTCAACGTTCTACGTCAAAAGCTTTGGGACGAGAAAGAGCTAGAAAATGGTGCGAGAATAATTAAAAAGATTATGAGGAAGAGCCCCCTGAGTGGGCTTCATCCAAGCCGACTTAAAAATAAAACGCATACGGAAATGATTCGAGCGAACTCGTGATTTCGGCAGGTGTCGGGTGGTCTCAGGGGGTCTGGAGTGCTCCTCAAACCGTCCTGAACGCTGTGTGGTCCTTAGGTGGGGGATATGGATAGCAGGACCCCGGGCTCCTTCCCATAGTGCATGTAGTGCATGCTCAGCTTCCTCGGCTGAACCACGGTTATCAGACCCCCCCACCCCGTTTTCAGATCACAGGGCTGACCCTCACATGCTGATCGTTGGTGCTTTCAGCAGTGGACGGGGTCAGCTCGGTCACATCAGCAGTCTGACGGACCACACGGTCTCGACGTCACTCCCCCGATGATCCAAGAGAACGGCTTCCGATCGATACCGACCCCTACAGGCCTCGGGCGGCCCCCGCAAGAGCTGCAGCCTCACTCCAAAAAGCACAGTTTTATTTTTTCTGGTCATAAAATAATCACCGATTCAACGATGACGAGATAACCAGCCGTCGCCGACCATCTCATGACGTCACAATCAAATATAAATATAACATGGCAGCGCTGATCCGTATTTTTTTTATTTTTTAGATTTAAAAACGAGGTCACGTTTAATTGAATCGCATTAAATCGGATTCTCTGATAATAAGGGGCCTTCAAGCGAACAGCGTGCCTCCCGAAGCCTTTGCGACTCGTGACACGGAGCATAGAGACCGAAAGGTCAGGAGCCTTGGGGGATGCCGTCTGGAGGCCTGGTCTCAGCAGGCGACATACAACTGATGTGATCAGACACGGCGCTGTTCCGAATCCAGCTGTGGCTCCGACACAAGATCCCATCATCCCTCAGTGACATCAGACCTGCTGCTGTGGTGGAGCCGCACCACCACCACCACCACCACCACCACCTGCTACGTCACGGATCCTCCTGCATCATGGTTCATCTGCTTCCTCCATTTAGCCCATTTTATCTGTTCGGTCTGGTTTGCAGTCACCGCTTCGAGGCAGCAATTAGGACAGAGCATGAGACGAAGACATGAAACCGCAGGACACGAATCATTCTGTATGCATTAAAATAAACGTTAAAAAAAAAAAAAAAAGACGAGCTCGTGCTGCACCTCGGAGAGCGTGCACCTCATGCGGAAAGAAATACAAGTAAGACGAAATGTAAGGCAGGGAGAACCTACCAAGTTTTTGCGCACATTCTGTTTTTATTCAAGTTCAAGTCGTTTATTCCGAGAGCGCTTTTTTTTTTACAACAGCACATCAGAGTTAAAAGCCTTTAAAACCCCCGAAGAGCAAGACGAAGCGACAGTGGCAAGACAAAAACTCCCTGTTATGTTGTTTTTTTAAGGAAAAAACCTTGGGAGGACGAGGAATTCCTGGTTCGAATCCCAATCTGGGTGGAGCTTCCATGTCCTCCCCGTGTCCGCGTGGGTTTCCTCCGGGTTCTCCGGTTTCCTCCCACAGTCCAAAAACATGGATCAAGGTCAATTGAATCCTCCAAATTGCCCCATAAAGAGTGTGTCTGTGTGAGTGAGTATGTGTCCAGCGATAGATTGCCCCCCTGTCCTGGGTGTATCTGCCCAGCGCCCGAAACGTCCCCACCCCCCCGCGACCCTAATAGAGGATTAAGCAGAAGATAATGGATGGATGGAACCTTGTGAGGACCAACAGTGTTGGACGGCCATGCACAGATCGTGTGTTGATCATGTGACCCGTATTTAGCAATTAAAAACTATATACGTCCATTGAGGGGGTCCTGCAGGACCGCCGGTCCAATTAATATCCAGGTTCCATCCAGTAATTAATTCACCCTCTGAGCTTTTGGATGGGGTTTACATCACGTTCTCAGACACCCTACTTACCCGGCCACGTGCCAGAGTCATGCTGGAACAGAAAAGGGCCTTCCCCAAACTGTTCCCACCAATTTATCAACATACCAAAAGGTATAGGGCTTGGTTTTCTGCACCTGTGACCGAACGAAATACATACACTGTATGTCCTCATGCTTTTGTCCACATTGTACTGTATTCTGAGACATTTGGCTTCTGATGAAAAGCATCTGAAAACAGGTTGCACTCTGGGCTGCGGTCTGAGGTTTAATGAGCTTACTGCTCAAAGTACCAGATCTGTGCTGCTTAAGCGCTTGCCCCCCCCCCCCCCCCCCAAAAAAAAAAAAAAAAAAAATTGGAAATACTGTATTTGGGACGGGTCCAGTTCGGCTCCGGGACATTTTTTTGGCTTTGGATGCGTCTTCTCTGCGTCTGGCACATCCGGTCTCACAAACGGAGAGACGCCAGGCTGAGATAGCTGAGCGTTACGTGAGCGTGCCGCGGGGTCTGCGCGCTATAAATAGGCTCCCATTCAGAGGGACGAACGCACATTGCGCGCTCCAAGCCTCCACCCACCCCACGCACCCACCCATCCACCCCCCGCACCTCTGGTTCTTCGCAAGAACCTTCGGCGCGTCTCTCGGGGGTTCGCATTCGCCATGGAGTACCACAACGGTGTGTACGCCAACGGCAGCCTGAAAGGTCTGCACGCCAAGGAGGACGCTCAGCGGGAGCAGGAGGGGCTCATAAACGGCGAGCTCGTCCTGCAGCCGGTGAACGGCGCCGCGCAGCCGCAGCCGCAGCACCGGAGCCAGGCGGCGATGGAGGGCGCGTACTGCACCATCCTGCGCGCGCTGGGCGAGGACACCGAGCGACAGGGGCTCCTGAGGACCCCGCAGCGAGCCGTCAAAGCCATGCAGTTCCTCACCAAGGGCTACCAAGAGACGATCTACGGTACGTGTTGTGTCCCCGGCGCGCGTGCGTCCCCGGCGCGTCGTGCGTAAAGGCGCACTTGGGTAAGATGCGTAACGCGGGAGCCACGAACCCAAACCACGTGCGGAGATCGGAGATTTATTTCGTGTCATTCGAATTTTTTAATCGCACTGTTATGCAGCCGATGCCCCGACATACAGGAACGCTTTTTGGTTCCCTATAGAACCTTTTTATCAAACGGTCTTTATTAACGCGCGCTGCGATCACGGGAACCAAACAGTGTTCATTAGACGGGAGGGCAACCACACCGAGCAGAACCTGTCTTTAACACACAGACACACCACCACCATGTCAGTGCCAATCGTACTATGAATTATCCACCACCCTAAAAAAAAAAAAAAAAAAAAAAAATTTTATCTTCCCCTTTATCCCCTATTAGGGTCGCGGGGGGGGGGGGTCCTCATGACCATCCAGGGGAGAACGTTTCGGGCGCTGGGCAGATACACCCAGGACAGGGGGGGCAATCCATCGCTAGACACACACTCACTCACACAGACACACTCTATATGGGACAATTTGGAGAACTCAATTGACCTTGAATCCATGTTTTTGGACTGTGGGAGGAAAGCGGAGAACCCGGAGGAAAGCCACGCGGACACGGGGAGGACATGCAAACTCCGATTCGAACCGGGAATCCCTAGTGCTGAGAGGAGAACATGCTAAACCAAAGCCACCGTGCCGCCCTGATAATAATAATAATAATAATAATAATAATAATAATAATAATAATAGGGCAGCACGGTGGCTTAGTGGTTTAGCACGTTTGCCTCTCAGCGCTAGGGATTCCCGGTTTGAATCCCCATCTGGGTGGAGTTTCCATGTCCTCCCCGTGTCCGCGTGGGTTTACTCCGGGTTCTCCGGTTTCCTCCCACAGTCTAAAAACATGGATCAAGTCAATTGAATTCTCCAAATTTGCCCCATATAGAGTGTGTGTGTGTGTGAGTGAGTGTGTGCCCAGCGATGGATTGGCGCCCTGTCCTGGGTCTATCTGCCCAGCGCCCGAGACGTTCTCCCCTGGATGGGCATGGGGAACCCCACCGCGACCCTGATAGAGGATAAAGCGGGAAATAATGAATGAATGAATAATAATAATAATAATAATAATAATAATAATAAATACCTGCTTAGTGGGGACTAACAAAAAAAAACAGAGGGACCACAGAATGGAACAACAGATTTAATTTAATCTGTATGATCAAATCAAATGTTATTAATGTTTCAAAAAAAGTGACAGAATAAAAAAAACCTAAGCAGCGAACACATCTGGATGTCCCTTTGCAGATGTGCTAAACGACGCCATCTTCGACGAGGATCACGACGAGATGGTCATCGTGAAGGACATCGACATGTTCTCCCTCTGCGAGCATCACCTCGTACCGTTCTTCGGCAAGGTGCAGTGCTCGCGCCGCGACCACGTGATCGTTTACTCACGCGCTCCCCCTGACTGACCCTCTCTGTGTTTCTTTTGATCTCTAGGTCCACGTGGGCTACCTGCCCAACAAGAAAGTGGTGGGCCTCAGCAAACTGGCCAGGTGAGTGCGCAGGCGCAGAGCGGACACTTTGCGCGGCCGCGTTAGTGCCGAGCCGCCGCGTTCTTCTGTTGTTACAGTCCATTGACCTAAAGCTTAGAACCCGCGCAGCGCGAACAAAGCACCACGCCCCCTCCTGGCGCGCAGGAAATCCCTCCCGGCCCTCGGCCGGCGCGTGGGAAATGCGCTCATCACGAGGGTGCCGAGTCAGCTGACCTGCAGCGGAACCGCGACTACGACACCCGGTTGGCTTTGATGTTATCTGTGTGATCAGTGGAGTTTGTCTAAACTTCATCTGAACTTTGGGACTGTAGTTCGGGGTCGCGGGGAGGGGGGGGGTTCCCCATGCTCATCCAGGGGAGAACGTTTCAAACGCTGGGCAGATACACTCAGGACAGGGGGGCAATCTATCGCTGGGCACACACTTACTCACACACAGACACACTCTATATGGGGCAATTTGGAGGATTCAATTGACCTTGAATCCATGTTTTTGGACTGTGGGAGGAAACCGGAGAACCCGGAGGAAACCCACGCGGACACGGGGCGGACATGGAAACTGCACCCAGATGGGGATTCGAACCGGGAATCCCTAGCGCTGAGAGGAGAACATGCCAAACCACTATGCCACCGTGTCCGATCTCAGACTCTAATCTGTTATTTTGTCTCCACGTCGCAGGATCGTTGAGATCTACAGTCGCAGGCTGCAGGGTAAAACTGTGACATCATAACATCATTATAATGATGCTAACGAACCCATGTCTGAAACGCGCATGTGCCTCTCGACCCGCAGTGCAGGAGCGCCTGACGAGGCAGATCGCCGCCGCCGTCGACGAGGCTCTGCGGCCTGCAGGGGTCGCTGTCGTCATCGAGGCGGCGTGAGTTCAGACCATCCACAGCTTTATCCTCCACTAGGGTTACGTTTTGGGCGCTGGGCAGATACACCCAGCACCGGGGGGCAATCTATCACTGGATACACACTCACTCACACACACTCTATATGGGGCAATTTGGAGAACTCAATTGACCTCGATCCATGTTTTTGGACTGTGGGAGGAAACCGGAGAACCCGGAGGAAACCCACGCGGACGCTCCACCCAGATTGGAATTCGAACCGGAAACCCCTAGCTCTGAGAGGAGAACGTGCCAAACCACTAAGCCACCATGTAAGTTCTCTGAAAATCGGAATGAATCTGATCTACATCCTCTAGGTGGCGCAGTAAGGTGGTGTGTAACAGAGTTTACAGTGAGTGGATACAGGGTTTAAACTCCAGCAGCACTGCTGTGTCTGATCCACTCTTACCCCACATACTCCATCTTTCTGCACTTTTTTTGGGGGTTGTTTCCACTAGGAGTCGCCGCAGGGGGGGGGGGGTTCCCCATACCCATCGAGGGGAGAACGTCTCGGGCGCTGGGCAGATACACCCAGGACAGGGGGGCAATCTATCACTGGGCACACCCTCACTCACACACACTCTATATGGGGCAATTTGGAGAACTCAATTGACCTTGATCCATGTTTTTTGGACTAAAACCGGAGAACCCGGAGGAAACCCACACGGACACGGGGAGGACATGGAAACTCCACCCGGATTGGAATTCGAACAGGGAATCCTTAGTGCGCACATACACTATATAGGGGCAATTCAGAGCATCGAAAGCTTTCATTGTGATTGGTCGCCACGCCGCGGCATCTCCGTGGAAACGGCTGCTCTAACCCGATTGGTTGCGTTGCAGTCACATGTGCATGGTCATGCGCGGCGTGCAGAAGATGAACAGCCGCACCGTGACCAGCACCATGCTGGGGGTCTTCAGAGACGACCACAAGACCCGCGAAGAGTTCTTAGCCCTGACCAAGACCTCCTGAGGCCCCCCGAGGGCCCCGGATGGAGCGCCCCAGCAGATCCTCATCATCCTCAGCGTTCGGCTTCTAATCGTTAGGCGCTGACCGATCTCCAACCGGCGGAGCCCAATCATCCATCACCAAACCCCGGGGCTGTTCTGATCTCCTCACTCGAGACGTCACGTCCGATCTGAAGAAGCCAGCGACGTCCGATTCCTCCGCTTCACTGTCAATCAGCGCAGGTTGCATCCAATCACACGTTCCAATCTTACCGCTCTTCTGATTCTGACTCTTAAATAAAAATTTTTAAAAAAGAACCCGGGAAGATGGGAGAGGTGCTAATTAGGTAAACCGGATTAGGTAAGATCTGATTGGCTGAGCCGTTCGTCCAGCCGTGACATCATTGACGAGAACGCACACCTCTGAGAGCTTCAATGCCATCGATGTGTGATATAAAACGAGTCCGAATCGACTCCTTAAATCAGAAACATTACCAACGTTTTTTTAAATTATTTTTTTAAACTGCATTCTGTAATTTGGCCACGAGATGGCAGCGTGTGACCGTTAAGGGAACCGAAAAGCTGGACTAGATAACGTCGCGGAAGAGCCGATTATTAA
>JAFMOD010000317.1:376033-392841 GCA_019802435.1 Corydoras maculifer | reverse complement strand
ACCGACGATCCGCCGTCAATAAACACCAACAATCGGCCGTCAATAAACACCGACGATCCGCCGTCAATAAACACCGACGATCATCCGTCAATAAAAACCGACGATCCGCCGTCAATAAACACCGACGATCGGCCGTCAATAAACACCGACGATCGGCCGTCAATAAACACCGACGATCGGCCGTCAATAAACACCGATGAACGGCCGTCGATCGTCCGTCAATAAACACCGACGATCGTCCGTCAATAAACACAGACGATCGTCCGTCAATAAACACCGACGATCGGCCGCCGCGTCTCAGAGCTGGGACTCCCAGTTCGAATAGGTGGAGTTTGCATGTCCTCCCCGTGTCTGTGTGGGTTTCCTCCGGGTTCTCCGGTTCACTTCCACAGTCCCAAAAACATGGATTTATGGTAAATTGAGTTCTCCAAATTGCCCCATATAGAGTGTGTGTGTGAGTGAAAGTGTGTGCCCAGCGATAGATTGCCCCCTGTCCTGGGTGTATCTGCCCAGCGCCTGAGACGTTCTCCCCTGGATGGGCATGCGGAACACCCCCCCCACCAACCTAGTAGAGGATAAAGCGTGGGATAATATATGGATTTACCAATATCCCAACTTTATGGTTAGAGTCAGATCACAGGGTTGGCACAGCGCCCCCTGGAGCAATGAGGGAACCAGCAGTGGTAACGTTTAGTGGACCTGGGATTCGAAGCCACAACCTTCTGCTTGACAGCCACCACCCCCTTAAACCCGACCCTCCTCTGTACGTACCCGTGGTGTTCCTCGCGCCGTCCTTCCAGGTGTCCGGCGTGATCACTCGTCCAAGTTTCTTCTCACCTGGTGGAGGAAGGTTCAGAGCAAACGTGAGAACGGAAAGCTCCAGAAACGACAAAACGATCTAACGACAAAACGATCTAACGACAAAACGATCTCACGACAACGAGAAACACAGGACACGCTGCACTAACTAAACAAACTAAATTTACACAGATATAGAGCAGCTGTGGAGCGGGCGGATTAATGAACAGTGTTCGGAATAAGAAATTGATATCTGCGCTTAGGGCGGCACGGTGTCAGTGGTTTGGCATGTTCTCCTCGCAGCGCTAGGAATTCCCGGTTCGAATCCCCATCTGGGTGGAGTTTCCATGTTCTCCCCGTGGCCGTCGATCGTCTATCAATAAACACCGACGATCGGCCGTTGATCGTCCGTCAATAAACACCGACGATCGTCCATCAATAAACACCAACGATCGGCCGTCAATCGTCCATCAATAAACACCAACGATCGGCCGTCCAACGTCCATCAATAAACACCGACGATCGGACGTCAATCGTCCATCAATAAACACCGACGACAGGCCGTCAATCGTCCGTCAATAAACACCGACGATCGGCCGCCAACCGTCCATTAATAAACACCGACGATCGGCCGTTAAAAAACACCGACGACCGACCGTCAATAGTCCATCAATAAACACCGACGATCGGCCGTATATTTACATATATTTATATATTATATTTATAGTTAAAATATTCTATATATTTATACCTATAGTTGTATATTAGTATATTCCCGGTTCGAATCCCCATCTGGGTGGAGTTTCCATGCTCTCCCCCTGTCCGCGTGGGTTTCCTCCGGGTTCTCCGCTTTCCTCCCACAGTCCAAAAACATGGTTCAAGTCAATTGAGTTCTCCAAATTGCCCCATATAGAGTGTGTTTGTGAGTGAGTGTGTGTCCAGCGATGGATTGCCCCCCTGTCCTGGTTGTATCTGCCCAGCGCCCAAAACGTTGTCCCCTGGATGGACATGGGGAACCCCCCCCCCCACGACCCTAATAGAGGATAAAGTGGGAGATAATAAATGAATGAATGAATATCTGCGCTTAAAGGAACACAATCTGGCAACCCATCCGTTAACCGTCTAATAAAACGTAAACATATCGAATGATCGGAATCCGAATACTGTTTTCAATCCCCGGGAAGAAGCTGCAGACAAAGTCTTCTTAAACCTTATTCCGAATTTAAGCGTTTAAACTACTAATCCGATTTATTCCCTTTTATTAGTTGAAGCTTTAATTTTTAATTAATGGAACAGTCGCTGTTGCCGGGTCGCGTCCCAAACCGCCATCTCCATACTACTGAGGGCGAAGTGATTCCGACGACAGCGCCGCTGATTTCACCCCCTACATAGTGTTACTCACTGCGATTTGGGACGCGGCCACAAACACCGCCAGTTCGCTGGTAAACAAGAACGCTACGCTCACAGCCGACGCTTAAATTCGCTCACGATTTAATTTCACGACTAAAATCTTAAACGATTAACGAAATAAAAACGAGATTCCACTCACATTTCTCACAAACCATGTCTGTAATGAAACTACGCCGCGGCCTAACAGAGTCAAAACAACACGACTCCGAATCCGAGCGAGCTTCTGGAATCAAGTTTCAAAATAAAAGACTCTACAACCGACGATAATCAATTAATTAATTAATTAATTTACCAAAAAAAAAAACACACCACAAAAGTAAAGTGTGCTTAGCTCCAAAGACGACAAATCAAAAAGAAAAATTCTGAGTGCTTATGTTTAGTTTGAATTTGTTATGTTGGAGGGGGCGGCACGGTGGCTTAGTGGTTAGCACGTTCGTCTCTCAGCACTAGGGATTCCCGGTTCGAATCCCCATCTGGGTGGAGTTGCCATGTTCTTCCCGTGTCTGCGTGGGTTTCCGGTTTCCTCCCACAGTCTAAAAACATGGATCAAGTTAATTGAATTCTCCAAATTGCCCCATATAGAGTGTGTCTGTGTGAGTGAGTGTGTGCCCAGCGATGGATTGGCGCCCTGTCCTGGGTGTATCTGCCCAGCGCCCAAGACGCTCTCCCCTGGATGGGCATGGGACCCCACCGCGACCCTAATAGAGGATAAGCGGGAGATAATGAATGAATAATGAATGAATTTTGGAGGGTCCGTAAAGCAGAATCACTAAACAGTTTTAAGAAACTACTGAAGACGCATCTCTTTAACAAATACCTGTTGTAGACAAAAAGGGGCGGAGCCGCAGCATCGAATAACAATCAGGTTCGATGAATGTCCAGTATAGTTTTTTTTCTTCATGGCTTCTGACTTGTGCTGTTCTCATTTGTAAGTCGCTAAACGACTAAATGTAAATGTAATGTTATGTTGTTAACTTTCCAGTACGTTTCATTTTTTTGTATTTATTTACATTATATTACAACATTTGGCTTTATTTTGAATAGCGCCATTCATTAATTAGCGGTTCAAATTGATTTAGTAAACAGACAGTAAGAGAGTGTTTTAAATAAACATAATAAAAAATAAAGTGAGCGGACAAACACAACGTGTTTACAATGTGTTGAAAAGCGAGACTTTTATTTTGAATATGAGGAGGTTTTACCTGTCAGTCGTTTGGAGGTCACCCGAGCAACTGATGCCGGAAACGAGCGTCACGATGAAGCTTTCTAATGTTTATTATTCTATTATTATATAAACGGATTCTATTTTATTATCGTGTCGTTTAATAAACTGTAAACGCGAATAAAGCGACTGCGGAGGAAACATCCGGTTTAATCGATCAACTAAAAACCGTGAGTAATAAAAACTCCCTTAGTTCCTGATGTGATGGGTTTGTAGTTCCCTTAGTTCCTAATGTGGTGGGTTTGTAGTTCCCTTAGTTCCTGATGTGGTGGGTTTGTAGTTCCCTTAGTTCCTGATGTGGTGGGTTTGTAGTTCCCTTAGTTCCTGATGTGGTGGGTTTGTAGTTCCCTTAGTTCCTGATGTGATGGGTTTGTAGTTCCCTTAGTTCCTGATGTGATGGGTTTGTAGTTCCCTTAGTTCCTGATGTGATGGGTTTGTAGTTCCCTTAGTTCCTGAACTGATGGGTTTGTAGTTCCCCTAGTTCCTAATATAATGGTTTTGGAGTTCCCTTAGTTCCTGATGTGATGGGTTTGTAGTTCCCTTAGTTCCTAATGTGGTGGGTTTGTAGTTCCCTTAGTTCCTGATGTGGTGGGTTTGTAGTTCCCTTAGTTCCTGATGTGGTGGGTTTGTAGTTCCCTTAGTTCCTAATGTGATGGGTTTGTAGTTCCCTTAGTTCCTGATGTGATGGGTTTGTAGTTCCCTTAGTTCCTGATGTGATGGATTTGTAGTTCCCTTAGTTCCTGATGTGATGGGTTTGTAGTTCCCTTAGTTCCTGAACTGATGGGTTTGTAGTTCCCCTAGTTCCTAATATAATGGTTTTGGAGTTCCCTTAGTTCCTGATGTGATGGGTTTGTAGTTCCCTTAGTTCCTGATGTGGTGGGTTTGTAGTTCCATAAGTTCCTAATGTAATGGTTTTAGAGTTCCCTTAGTTCCTGATGTGGTGGGTTTAGTTCCTATGACCCCTCCACAAAGCCTTTAAACCTTAATGTAAATGCACTGTGATGAAGTTCTCGTTTGAAGCAGGAACCATGTGGGACGTGGAGATTCGCGGCATGGCGTCGGCTCATGCCCTGCTGGCGGGTTCCGTGCTGCTGGGCACCGTGGTTCCTGCTCTGCTGCAGGAGAAGTTCTCGGTGTATGGAACCCACCTGCTGTGGCTCTACTCGGTCTCGGGGTCCGTGGCTCTGGTCAACGTGGGCGTGTACTGGCTGCTCGGCGTCGGTCCGCCCACAAAGAGGCACTCGCTCGGCTCCAAGGTGAAGCTCCTCCTCCGGGTGGAGAACATGCTAAGGTTCACGGGGTTCTCCGGGGCAGAATGATATGCGCTGGTTCCTGTGTTTCAGCTCTCGAGGTTGATCCGCTCATGTTTGTACTTCCTGCTGTCCTGTCTCTTCGTCCACGCGGTGGTGGTTCTGTACGGAGCTCCTCTGCTCGAGTGAGTATCAGTGACCCGGAGAGTGATGGGATAGGCTCAACAAGTCCCTCCATCGGTCGCAGTTCGTATGAACGCTTCACATGCTGCAATAAAATTACATGCTGTACTAAAATTGTAATAAAATAACAGAAAGCATGCAGGGCTCCGCCTAGTGGTCGATCCGTGTAAATACAAATCTTGTGATTGGATTTTTAGGCCACGCCTGTGAATTTGGGGTGACGAATCAGATGTTTATTAAATTTTGTGGTTTTTTTTAACTATATTTTTAAATTTAAATTTTTTTTTTGTTTGTTTACACAACATCAGCGGTTTTAAGTCCCTCTATCGGTCGCAGTTAGTATGAACGCTTCACATACTGTAATAAAATTGAGAACAGAAAGCATGCAGGGCTCCGCCTAGTGGTCGATCCGTGTAAATACAAATCTTGTGATTGGATTTTTAGGCCACGCCTGTGAATTTGGGGTGACGAATCAGATATTTATTAATTTTTTAATTTTTTTTAACTATATTTTTTCATGATATTTGATATTTTATATATATTTTTATTATATTTTATATATTTTATATATATTTTTATTGTATTTTTAACTATATTTTTTAATTTTTAAAAATATTTAGTTTGTTGACACAACATCAGCGGTTTAAGTCCCTCTATCGGTCGCAGTTAGTATGAACGCTTCACATACTGTAATAAAATTGAGAACAGAAAGCATGCAGGGCTCCGCCTAGTGGTCGATCCGTGTAAATACAAAACTTGTGATCGTTTTTTTGGGGTGACGAATCACATTTTTATTGAATAGAATTCTCTCATTTTGTGTGTTTTGTGCCTTTGTTTACACATCAGCGGTGTAATGGCGTTGTGATGCAGAACACGTATGTTTACTCTGATTGGTGGAACGTTGACCTTGTACTTACTGATGATTGCAGATCCACCGTGGAGACGTTTTCATTGGCGGTGCTGCTCTCCACCGTCACCACGCTCCGGTGTCTCTGCATCCTGGGGCCCAACGTCCAGGCCTGGATCCGGGTCTTCAGCCGGGACGGGTGAGCGGTCCTTTGTGCTGAACAATGTTTTCAATTTTTATTTTTAATTTAATTGTAAATTTAAATTAAAAAAAAATTTTTTAAACAAGAGCCGCGTCTGAACCGTAAGTACAGCTTGATCACGTGATTCGGCTCCATTTGAAAATGATAATAATCGAGCCTTTTACTGATGACGTCAGTAGTCGGACTCGACTCTTGAGGTACTGCAGTACTCGCGCTTTACCGCTAGATGGAACTGTCGCGTTGTTTACAGCGGTGAAGGTAACATCTGTAATATTCAGTGTTTGGAAATATAATAAGACGAACTTAATTTCAGATAAAACATTCAGTTTAAATTAAATTACCATAGTAAACTCTAATTACATTAGAATAACACGAGATAGCGGCACGGTGGCTTAGTGGTTTGGCATGTTCTCCTCTCAGCGCTAGGGGTTTCCGGTTCGAATCCCAATCTGGGTGGAGTTTCCATGTTCTCCCCGTGTCCGCGTGGGTTTCCTCCGGGTTCTCCGGTTTCCTCCCACAGTCCAAAAATATGGATCAAGGTGAATTGAATTCTCCAAATTGCCCCATATGGAGTGTGTATGAGTGAGTGAGTGTGTCCAGTGATAGATTGCCCCCCTGTCCTGTGTGTATCTGCTCAGCCCCCAAAATATTCTCCACTGGATGGGCATGGGGGAAACCCCCCCCCCCCCCCCGCAACCCTAATAGAGGATAAAGCGAAAAATAATGAATGGTTGGATAACACAAGATAATTAATAATATAAATTATATCATGATACAGCTGTATTGCTGAGAACAGTAAGCACAGGTGTGTTGTTGAGTACAGGTGTGTGTGTGTGTGTGTGTGTGTGTGTGTGTGTGTGCTGCAGGGCGATGTCAGTGTGGGATACGTCTCTTCAGATCACCACTGGTTGCAGTGTGGTTGGTGCCTGGCTCGGGGCCTTTCCCATCCCTCTTGACTGGGACCGACCCTGGCAGGTATGTACTCAATAATACTGTATGAACACACACACACACACACACACACACACACACACCTTTGCAACAATAAATAAATAAATAAAATAAATATATATATATATTTACACAAAACCAATAATCTTATAATTAATTATTCATGACCCCCCCCCCCTGGCCACACCCACACACAGGTAAATGTAAGACTCGTCGTTACTCAAGTAAAACAGTTTCAGGTCCTCGCTGTGTGCCCCCTCCGTAAAGCATAGCGCGGTTACCGCAGTGCAGACTCGTCCGTCACCGTGACGACCCTCTCTGTACCTGTTAATCGGATGTTCAGCGGAACGTCTTCCTCGGCGCTTCGTAGTCGTTCTGCCGCGCAGCGCCCGACGTTTTGAGGCCAGCCGTCGTCTGGCGGCGTGATGGATGTCTCCTCGGCGTGCATGAATCATTCAGGCGGCGCCGCGCTTCTCCTTCACGCCTCCAGGACGTCTCGATATTTCATGAGCGTCGGGGCCCGATGTGCTGGGGCAGCGCTGATGGATGGTTCCACCCGTGCAGGTTCTGATGACCTCACTCATCCTGCTGCTCCATCTGTGCTCCCGAAATTCCCATAAGAGCGCTGCGTCCCGATGGACGGGTTAAAGACAGTACAGCTCCATCAGGTCCTCCAGCTCGTCCTTTAGAAGGCCAGTGCCGATCCTGGAGGATCTTAATTTAGAATTAATTCCCTACGTTTTAATAGCTTTAATTAATTAGGCAATAATAATAAGGCTGGTGAAGTGTTTAGTTATAGTTGAAAGGTATTAGTCACCCATCAGCACTGCGGCGTCTGATCCACCGGCACAAAAACACCACCACCACCATGTCACTGCAATACTGAGCATCATCCACCACCCTAATAACACCTGCTCATGGTCCTGATCAGAGAACAGAGTAAATGGGACTTACCGAGAAACAGATGGACTACAGAATGGAACTGTAGAACTACAACCCCCATCAGCACGGTGGGCGGAGCCGATATCGGGTGCCGTACCTAATAAAGTGGCCGGTACGTTTTGCTAGAACGACGTCCGGAGACAGAAAACGGAAGCAGCTCTCATGAAAAACAACTTTATGTTGCGCCGATCAGTGAAACGTACAGTTTTTGATGAGTCGCCACTTTTAAACATTTTATGAAAATAATTAGCACCAGACGCCGAATCCGCGCGGAATTAAAGCTCGTTAAGCCTCGTTAGTTTTATCTTAAGTTCTTACGTAAGCGTGTGCAGTGCGGTAGCTTCATTAAAACTCACACAAACACACGGCGAAATCCACAGCGTCGGCCCGAAGCGCTACGCCGCTTTCTTATTTTTATTTTTTTTTAAAGCTTTGCGAGGGAGCCGTGGCCGATCGGTTGTTCGTCCGTTGCAGGTGTGGCCGGTTTCCTGTTCGCTGGGGGCGACGGCTGGGTTCCTGACGGGCCTGCTGGCTGCGCCGCTGTGGATCCGCTGGCACCGGAAACGGCTGACCTACAAACTGAAGTGAGGCCAGCCATCGGGCGGCGCTCCTGTGCCACCGCCACCATGTTTCTCAGAAAACAGCCCGAAAATCGTCCCACGTGCTTTTTTTTTTGTAATTAGTCTGTTGTTTTTTTTAGTTTTTCAGAACTTTGTGGACGTGTCATACCACCGTGCAGTTCTCGTTTCCGATTCGCAGAATAAAAGTCCCCTCTGTTTGTGCTCTGTATCCTCTGTGCTTCCGTGGTTCTCCTTTCTCGTCTGTAAAAAGGTTCCAGAATTCCCTC
The DNA here is from genome assembly GCA_019802435.1 of Corydoras maculifer. Taxonomy (NCBI): domain Eukaryota; kingdom Metazoa; phylum Chordata; class Actinopteri; order Siluriformes; family Callichthyidae; genus Corydoras; species Corydoras maculifer. The sequence continues at coordinate 384,189 of JAFMOD010000317.1, read as the reverse complement.
TGCACCCACCTCACCCTGCTTCATTCCTCAGTCCCCACCCCGCCTCGCACGCACCGCCGCTGGGGGATCGGTCACGTGATCAGACAGCAGTTGATGCAGCGTGGTCCGAGGCGCCGCTTCAGCGCCCCCTTCTTCGGAGCCAGGATGGCGATGATGGCCTCGTCGAAAACCGTCTTCAGGCCCTTCTGCGTCAGCGCAGAGCACTCCACGTAACAACAGGCACCGATCTGCGCACAGATCACCCCGTCAGCCAATCACATGTCAGGAATCAGAACAACCACACGATTCACTGATTCATTCTTTTAAACTGTTCCCACAATGAAGCAATAATTAGTTAAATTTGATTGACGCACGATGACGTATGCAAGAAAAAGTTAAACATCTGCGCAGTACCATTGTGTGGCCACTAGGAGGCTCTAAACTCTTAGATGTTTCTCATTCAGGATTCGTCAAAAAGATTTTGGAATCTTAATTCTGCTGCCCCCTCAGGGTTTTGGGGGACAGCTGGGGTCCTGTCTCACCTCTTTGGCCAGTTTCTGTCCCTGTTCAGTCACGATGGGTTTCTCCTTCACGTCGTTGAGTTTGGTGATGGTCTTGGGGTCGTCTCTCAGGTCGATCTGCAGGGGGTTAAAACTTCGTGAGGTTGAAATTGTAGATGAATAATTTAAAAAAAAGTTCTATTAACTTTAGTTATATTTTCAGAAAATACACACACGACGAATTAATGAAATCCAGCCCGTTTTTTAAATCAGATCGTCGTTAAAATGATTCACCCCACCCGGATTCGAACCCTGGACCTTCCAGCGTGAAGCCGCCCCCTGTCGGTAGCTCCGGGTTACGTTACCGTAAAGCACTTTTTACAGAACATTCTAATAAACACAGAACGGTTCTGATGTCAGCAGCTTGAGTTTTAAGTAAAAATGGAAAGTGGGATGAAATGAGCTCAGTTTAATTAAACCCAAACTCAGCGCTGAAAACTGATCCAAAGTTCACTGTTTATAACATTATGTACTAAACACGTCCAGGTCGTCATCTAGTCTTCGAAATAAAGAAGGTCGTGGGTGGAGAGGTCGCGCGGGGGGGGGGGTGTCCTCTAGGGTTCCTCAGCCTTGATATAGCTTGAGGATTTGGAGCGGCTGTGAATCTCTGCCACAGGTAAAAGGCGTGACGTCAGACATTTCTTTAGTTTTTATTAGACTTTTCGTCTCGACAGACTTTCGTTTCTTGTGGCTCGTTTAACGTAAACGTCATTTAAATCTTTTAGTGCAAAGCTGCTTCATCAGCATTTTAATTTGTGTATAAGGAGTGTATAGTGTGTTTATGATGTGTGAACAGTGTGTATGGTGTGTGCAGTTTCTCTGTTTGTATGGTGTATGTAGTGTGTGCATAGTGTGTATGTACGTTCTATAGTGTTTATGGTGTGTGTGCAGTGTGTATGATGTGTATGGTGTGTGTGCAGTGTGTATGGTATGTGTATAGTGTGTGTGCAGTGTGTATGATGTGTATGCAGTGTGTATGGCATGTGTATAGTGTGTGTGCAGTGTGTATGATGTGTATGGTGTGTGTGCAGTATGTATGGTGTGTGTATAGTGTGTATGTAGGTTTTATAGTGTGTGTAGTGTGTATGGTATGTGTATAGTGTGTGTGGTGTGTGTATAGTGTGTGTGCAGTGTGTATGATGTGTATGGTGTGTGTGTACGGTGTGTATGCAGTGTATATGATATGTGTGCAGTGTGTATGATGTATATGGTGTGTGTGCAGTGTGTGTGCAGTGTGTATGGTGTGTGTGCAGTGTGTATGGTGTGTGTGCAGTGTGTATGGCGTGTATGATGTATATGGTGTGTGTGTGTGTATGGTGTGTGTGCAGTGTGTGTGTGTGTATGGTGTGTATGATGTATATGGTGTGCAGTGTGTGTATGGTGTGTGTGCAGTGTGTATGATGTATATNTGGTTGAGATTCCACAAAATTTGTTTATAGAGCAGATATCTGAGCTGAAGCCAAACACACACACACACACATATATACACACTCTATACATCTATCTATTACCCCCCCCCCCCCCCGAGGGCCGGCTGTAGGTACCTGGGTTCCGATCAGGAGGTAGGGAACGTGAGGAGCGTATTCCTGCAGCTCCGGAACCCACTCCTCTCTCACGTTGTGGAAACTGGCCGGATTGACCACCGAGAAGCAGATGAGGAAGACGTCGGTCATGGGGTAGGACAGGGGGCGGAGTCGATCGTAGTCCTCCTACCAACAGAAAGGGGGCGCCGTTATGACAAATCATTCTAATAACGTAAACAATCTTTGTTCGTTTGGGGAGGCAAGATCGGGGGGGGGGGGGGTCTGGAGCGTGTGCAGAGGAGCGATGATGAGGAGGAGAGGAAGGGCAAGGGGAGGTATAGGGAGGACATACGGGTGGTGGAGCAGGGAGAGGGAGTATGTACGAGCGAGCGCTCGTACAGCGGATCAGGAGGGGAGGCCCTTAGATAAGCCACACCCACAGAACCCGAATCCCATGGGGCGACGTGGGGAGAACATGCAAACCACACAGAAGGGACTGCTTCCCCGAACCTCCGTTGGGGCCTTGGGACCCTCGGCTCTGCAGTTCGTAAACGGCACTAAAGCAGAACCTCCGAATCTAATTTAATTTTAGATTCAGACGGAGATCAGGATTAATTAATTAATTAGGGTTAGGTCAGGATTAATTAATCCCGATGTATCTAAAGCTGGGCTTACTGCTGAACCCGGAGCGCCGCTTCCGCTGATCATCCTGGATTTACAAGAAACATGTGACTGATCTCTGGGAACACAAACTGTGGATGGTGTGTGTGTGTGTGTGTGTGTGTGTGTGTGTGTGTGTGTGTATGATACAGAGTGTGTGGGCGAGTGACAGAAAGAGAGAAAGAGAGCTCGAATGAGGAGGGTAGATTAATACAGAGCGGGGCTTAATTCAGGATTCAGCTTTGGGCGGTGCACCTGCACCTGCGCCTGCGCCACCACATGAGCCCGGAGGTGCAGACGTATCGCCGCTCTGATTGCAGTTATATACTCATATACGATGATAAAGAAACGGCGGCACGGTGGCTTAGTGCTTTGGTATGTTCTCCTCTCAGCGCTGGGGATTCCCAGTTCGGATCGCGATCCGGGTGGAGTTTGCATGTCCTCCCCGTGTCCGCAGTGGGTTTCCTCCGGGTTCTCCGCTTTCCTCCCACAGTCCAGAAACATGGATCAAGGTCAATTGAGTCCATGGATTCAAGGTGAATGAAATGCTCCGAATTGCCCCATAGAGAGTGTGTGATGCAGTGATAGATTGGTGTCCTGTCCTGGGTGTATCTGCCCAGTGCCCGAAACGTTCTCCCTTGGATGGGCATGGGAACCCCCCCCCACCCCCACCCCCACCCCCACCCCAACCCCCACACATGACCCTATAGAGGTTTAAGCAGAAGATAATAGATGGATGATTAAGGAAGCGAGAGGGATCTTCTACCTTTAAACCTTCTCTGAACTCGGCGCGCTCCCTGCAACGGCGCCACCTTTAGGCGCCCTTCTAACAATGCCGTGCGATCGACCACACCGCCACATTTAGTCACATGGGCGAAGGTCAGACGATCAGGTGCTCAAATACTTTTGGTCTCACGGTTCACTTTCTCTCCACCTGCTTCTTATGAACTTTTATTAACTTGAGACACATCAAAGCACCATTGTATGAGTTATTTATTCAGTGTGTGTGTGTGTGTGTGTGTGTGTGTGTGTGTGTGTGTGTGTGTCGCATTCACTCTCAGAACCAGAACCTCCAGCTGTTTCGATCGCACCATGGGCTCCCACTATCCCGGCATCTCTGAACGTGAACCAACAGGAACCCGCGACTAGAACAAAGGTGAAGCTTACACACAAACTTGCCTTTGATCTTTTAAAAATCAAAGGCTTTCGAACCGGGTGCAGAAACGCCCCGCTCTCGCCCCGCTCTCGCACCCAAACCAGGCCCGGGGCGGCCCATCAATCTGCGCCTCTTCAGCTCCAAACAGGATCCAGCTGTGGAGCGGCTTTGGACTTCCAACTGCTTTGAAACCCGAACCTCACATGTGGTGCTTCCTGAAACCCATCCAACATCTGGCGCGCCCCCGCACCCCCGCACCTCAGACAGAACTGAACCCGACTCCGAGCTGGTCCACACTAATTTACGGTTCTGCGGCGGCGGGGTCTCCAGAACGCTGAGCGTTTTTTTTTTTTGTAAGAACGCCTCGTTTAAGACCTTGACCTGCAGTACCTGCATGCAACACCAGGGGGAGGAGGTGGGTGAGGGGAATCTGGCTGCAGGCAGAATGGAGTAAACGAGCAGGCGTGGCCACCTGTGGAGGAGACCGTTGGATCTTCTCTGGTTCGGAGGAGATTGTTCTACCTTGTACCTGGTAATACCTACAATTGGGGCAGAATCGGAGGAGGGGGGGTCATTTATCCGAAGCAGATGACCTTCGAAGAAAAAAAAAAAAAAAAAAGAAAAGAAAAGAAAATCCCACTTCCTCCCTCAGAGCAGACGTTCTGCGGCGTTCCTCATTCTGGATCACAGGACTGAACTTTCACTTTCACTCCAGATCAAAGGCCTTGGCGCCGCCGCAATGTCCTCGTGCGGCCACATGATGGAGCTCACCGCACCACGTCCATCACGTCGGGACTGACCCCCCCCCCCCCCGCCGGCCTGAGCCTTAAAGACAGAGACGTCAGAAACCAAAAGGTTCTTGGCTGAGGGACTGAACCTGGATCAGTATTGCACCAGCAACCTCGCAGCAACCTCACAATAACCTCACACAACCTCATAGCAACCACCTCACAACAACCACCTCGCAGCAACCTCACAATAACCTCACAGCACCCTTGCAGCAACCATCTTAGAACTAACACCTCGCAGCAACCTCCCAATAACAGCACAACAACCTCGCAGCAACCATCTCAGAACAACCACCTCGCAGTAACCTCCCAATAACCTCACAGCAGCCACCTCTTGGCAACCGCGCAACAACAATCTCACAGCAACCACACAACCTTGTTGCAACAACCTCAAAACAACCACACAGCAATCTCACAACTACCTCACAGCAACCTGCTCACAACAACCACCTCGCAGCAACCTCACAGCAACCTCAAAACAACCACACAACAATCTCACAACTACCTCACAGCAACCTGCTCACAACAACCACCTCGCAGCAACCTCACAATAACCTCACAGCAGCCTCACAACAACCACACAACCTCACGGCAATCTTACAACTACCTCAAAACAACCACACAACCTCGCAGCAATCTCACAACAACAACCTCACAACAACCACACGGCAATCTCACAACAACCACCTCGCAGCAACCTCACAATAACCACACAGCAGCCTCACAGCAACCTCACAACCGTATAGCAACAACCTCACAGCAACCACACAACCATCTCACAACTACCACCTCGCAGCAACCTCACAATAACCACACAGCAGCCTCACAGCAACCTCACAACCATATAGCAACAACCTCACAGCAACCACACAACCATCTCACAACTACCACCTCGCAGCAACCTCACAATAACTTCACAGCAGCCTCACAACCTTACAGCAACAACCTCGCAGCAATTTCACAGCAACCTCACAGCAACCACCTCGCAGTAACAACCACACAACCTCACAGCAATCTCACAACTACCTCACATCAACCACCTCGCAGCAACATGTTGGGCCAACAAGTTTGGGGAAGGCCCATTTCTATTCCAGTTTAAAGTGAGGTCAATACAGTCATGGTTGGAGTCCCGATTCCTGCCTCTTGGTATTTAAATTGCCTCAGCAGTGTGAGGGTGATGCAGCTCCCTTACCGTCCTGTCTGCCCCTCCTGCTGAGGTTCACAGAACCGGCTCCTGAGTCAGATCCTGAGTCAGACCTCAGACTCGACTCTGATTCAACAACAATGACTCCCGAACAAAAGAGTCTTTCTGTCAGGACCTGGCACAGTGTGTGTGAGAGAAAACAAGAAGTGTGTGTACGCACATCCGTATCGGCTGACGCATCGCGACACACACATCCGCCAGCGGCGACAGACTTCAGCACGGCGTTAAAGAGAGCGTGTAACCGCGAGGTTCCGGGGTTCCGTGAGGATCAGGGGTTCCGCGAGGTTTAAGGGTTTTGTGACGTTCAGGCCTTCTGTGAGGTTTAAAGGTTCCACGAGGTTCCGGGGTTCCGTGAGGATCAGGGGATCCGAGAGGTTTGGGGGTTCAGGCCTTCCAAGAGGTTCCGGCGTTCCACGAGGTTCGGGGGTTCTGCAAGTTTTAAGGGTTCCGCGAGGTTTAAGGGTTCCGCGAGGTTCAAGGGTTCCGCGAGGTTCAAGGGTTCCGCGAGGTTTATGGGTTCCACGAGCGAGGTTCAGGGTTTCCGCAAGGTTCCGGCGTTCCACGAGGTTCAAGGGTATCGCGGGGTTCATGCGTTCCGCGATGTTTAAGGGTTCCGCGAGGTTCCGGCGTTCCACGAGGTTCAAGGGTTCCGCGGGGTTTATGTGTTCCGCGATGTTTAAGGGTTCTGCGAGGTTCATGCGTTTCACGAGGTTTATGGGTTCCACGAGCGAGGTTCAGGGTTTCCGTGAGGATCAGGGGATCCGAGAGGTTTGGGGGTTCAGGCCTTCCAAGAGGTTCCGGCGTTCCACGAGGTTCGGGGGTTCTGCAAGTTTTAAGGATTCCGCGAGGTTCATGCGTTCCGCGAGGTTTAAGGGTTCCGCGAGGTTCAAGGGTTCCGCGATGTTTAAGGGTTCTGCGAGGTTCCGGCGTTCCACGAGGTTCAAGGGTTCCGCGAGGTTCAAGGGTTCCGCGAGGTTTATGGGTTCCACGAGCGAGGTTCAGGGTTTCCGCGAGGTTCCGGCATTCCGCAAGGTTCAAGGGTTTCGCGAGGTTCCAACGTTCCAGATGAATATGATCAAGCACCGAGACATTTCTGAGCGCTTTAAAGTTGGGTCGAACACTTTGGGGAAGGCCCGTTTCTAACTGTTGGCTGTTTAATGGGTACAGACCTGATCGTCCCTCACAGAACCCTGACCTCCATCTCATCCATCGCCTTTAGAACCTTTAGAACCGGAGGTGAGATGACTGAGGAGGACATGATTCGCAATGAAGGTTGAGAGAGAGAGAGAGAGAAAGAGAGAGAGAGAGACAGAGACACACAGAGAGGCAGAGAGAGAGAGGCATTGAGACACAGAGAGAGACAGACACAGAGAGAGGCGCTGACCTGTCCCGCCGTGTCGTACAGTCCCAGTAGATGCTGCTTTCCTCCGACCGTCACACTCACTACAAACAGACACAGTCAGTCAGCCGTGACATCACGTTACATCAAAAACTAAACATCTGAACTCGTTAATGTTTTAATTGTGGGGGGCGTGGCAGGTGCAGACGAGAACTCGTTAAGGACGAGACTGTGGTACACGACTTACAGAGAGCATATGGAAGACCTGGTGAGGGCGGTACTGGATATGGTGAGGGTGTTTCGGTACTTAGTGGGGGCAGTACGGGACATGGTAAGGGCAAATCGGAACCTGGTGAGGGCAGTACAGGATATGGTGAGGGTGGTTCTGTAACTGGTGAGGGCAGTTTGGGACCTGGTGAGGGCGGTAGTGGATCTGGTAAGTGCGGGACGGGACCTGGTGAAGGTGGTAGTGGATTTGGTGGGGGCGGTTCTGTATTTGGTGAGGGTGATACTCAACCTGTTGAGGGCAGTACTGGATTTGGTGAGGGCGGTACAGGACCTGGTTCTGGACCTGGTGGGGGTGGTACTGGATTTGGTGTGGGGGGTATAGGATCTGGTGAGGGCGTTACAGGACCTGTTGAGGGTAGTACTGTATTTGGTGAGGGCGGTACAGGACCTGGTTCTGGATCTGGTGAGGGGGTGGTACTGGATTTGGTGTGGGGGGGTACTGGATTTGGTGAGGGTTGTACTGGATTTGGTGAGAGGGTGGTACTGGGTTTTGGGAGGGCGGTTCAGGACCTGGTGAGGGTTGTACTGGATCTGGTGAGGGTGGTACTGGATTTGATGAGGGAGTGTTACTGGGTTTGGTGAGGGCGGTTCGGGACCTGGTGAGGGTTGTACTGGATCTGGTGAGGATTGTACTGGATTTGATGAGGGGGATGGTACTG
>JAFMOD010000317.1:294128-299411 GCA_019802435.1 Corydoras maculifer | reverse complement strand
GTTCTGTGTTCAGGTGTGTTCTCTGTGTGTTCAGGTGTGTTCTCTGTGTTCTGTGTTCAGGTGTGTTCTCTGTGTGTTCAGGTGTGTCCTCTGTTTTCTGTGTTCGTGTGTGTTCTGTGTTCAGGTGTGTCCTCTGTTTGGGTCCTGTAGAACAGCATCTCATAACCGAGTACAACACACGTCCCAGAGTTCAGTGCAAATAATCCAGATTATGCATTCATTCATTATCTTCCACTTAATCATCTACTAGGGTCATGGCGAGGGGCGTCTTCATGCCTATCTAGCGGAGAACGTCTTGGGCGCTGGGCAGATGCACCCAGAACAGGACGCCAATCTTAAGCTGGACACACACACACACACACACACACACACACACACACACAGACACACTCTATATGGGGCAATTTGAAGAATTTAATTGACCTTGATCCATGTATTTAGACTGTGGGGGGAAACCGGGGAACCCGGAGGAAACCCACGCGGACACGGGGAGAACATGGAAACTGCACCCAGTTGGGGATTCGAACCGGGAATCCCTAGTGCTGAGAGGAGAACATGCTTAACCACTAAGCAACTGTGCCACCAGCATTAAATATCATATTCTAATATAAATATTCTCTCTGGATGTAAGGGGACACGCCTCCTTCAGTCCCCAAACCAACAGGAGAATAAAACCGAGCAGCCCGAAGTCCTGCAGCCACAAAATCAGTGAGATTAATTTAGTTGTATATTTTTTGTTGTGTGGTTTAGTTATTGATTATAAATATACGCTGGTTGAATTTAAATGATGCGCAAACTGTGCTTTTATTATTCTTTAGTTAATGTTGTGCTGAGTCTGTGCATTAATACTGTATTATTAATATTTGGAATGACATTGTGCTGAGATTGTTTTATTGTTTATACATGTTATGAATATTCGTTACATCATCACTGTGTTTAGTATGGCACAGTGTTGTGATCGTGCGTTGACTGTGCGTTACACACTCTGTTAGGTGAATGTGGTATCAAACATAGTGTGCCTCATGGTATTATTTATTGTCTTTTTTTGGTGTCGTGTATAACGTGCTTTGTACGGTAGCCTGCGGTTACAGTGTTTTTTTTTATTTTATTTTTTTTATTTTATAATTACCTTTTTTTTTTTACTTGGACCTGCGTTGACTGTGCGAAATACGGTATTATGTGTTTTTCATGGGTAGCCTGCATTGATTTTTTTTTTTTTTTAAACTGCATTTTTTTTTAACTATAACCTGTGTTTACTGTGATTTAATATGGTATTCTGCATTGACTGCGTTTTTCATGGGTAGCCTGCGTTAACTGTTTTTTTACTATAACCTGTGTTGTTGACTGTGTGAAATACAGTATTCTGCGTTTTTCATGGGTAGCCTGCTTTGACTGTTTTTTTTGTCTTTTTGACTGTGACTGTTCTTTTATTTAGTTATTTTGATTTAGATTTTTTTAAGGGTTGATTGCGTTTTTTTTATTTTTTATAACCTGTGTTGTTGACTGTGCCTAATACGGTATTCTGCGCTTTTCATGGGTAGCCTGCTTTGTTTTATTTTGTTTGTTTGTTTGTTTTTTGAATGTTATTTATTTATTTATTTTTTTATTGATTTATTATTTTTATTTTGACTGTGACTGTTTTTTTTTTAATTTATTTAATTTTTTTTTTTTTTTTTTTTTTTTTTTTTTTTTTTTTTTTTTTTTTTTTTTTTTTTTTTTTTTTTTTTTTTTTTTTTTTTTTTTTTTTTTTTTTTTTTTTTTTTTTTTTTTTTTTTTTTTTTTTTTTTTTTTTTTTTTTTTTTTTTTTTTTTTTTTTTTGTTTTTTTTTTTTTTTTTTTTTTTTTTTTTGACCGTGCTTTGTACGTTATCTTGCGCTGACCGTGAGTTCGGTCGCAGTGCAGGTTGTGTGTTTGTTATTTGTGCGGCGATGCTTCGTGACCCTGCGGTCTTCATCTTTTGTAATTCCGCTGCCTGTTTGCTTTCTGCAGATTACGTCTTCTTTGAGAATTCTTCAAGCAACCCGTATCTGATCCGGAGGATAGAGGAACTGAATAAGGTAATGAGCTACGGGAGGGGCGGGGCTTGTAGCTAGATCACCCAATAACATTGTTGTGAATATTCTTTGATCTTTAAGGAGCCGTTACCAGCTCGTTAATTGAAATAAAGCTTGATATTTTGCGATGCGTTGCTCGTGACCCTTGGGGTTCTTTACCAAAAACATCTGGAGGCTCGCCGTGCCTCTGGATCTGGATGTTCGTAGTAGAGCGGGGGGGGGGCTGTTAATGTGAATAAACCCAAGCGTACATCACGCTGACATCATCACGGACCCGCGAGGCCGTGCTGGTCCTGCGGGTGGCGGCAGACCTCCGACACGGCGGGGGTGTGGGGGGTTGATTCCCGGGGGATGGGGGGGAGGGGGGTGTAATTGTGCAAATAGAATTATAAAGAGATCGTTCTGCTCCGTCTGCAAACTAACGACAGATTAATGTGTAAAGACGAGCGGCGCCTCATTAAGAGCCCGCACCCGCTGTGTAATGAAGCCGCGACGACCCCCCCCTCCGTCAGACTCCGCGAGTTAATGAATCGGAAACGCTGACCTCATTTGACCTGAACGTCCTGCTCCCACGTCCCGACAGCTCACAGCGCTGACCTTTAAATTACCGTCGGCGCCCCCACCTCCACCTCCGCTTCCACCTCCACCCCCCTGCACTGACCCTCACTCGTTTGTCTCTTTAATCTTCATCTCCGTTATTACATCCACCGTTACCGTGGCGACGGACTTTGTAGCTCTACAGAGGGTGGTGGACGATGCTCAGCACTGCGCTGACACTGAGACGGATGGTGGTGCAGGTATTTTGGAGTGCCGGCAGGTTAGACCCTTATTGCTCCACCTAGTGGACGGCGATTCAAGGACAGTGGTCTGTATTACACTCCCCGGTTTCAGGTCGGATGGTAACGGACCTCGCACCTCCTTCCGCAGCGAGGCATCCGTCCCCTGTGCCGTGATTGGTCGAGGCTGGCTGGGTATTAATATTGGCAGTGTGGTGTTGGCATCAGTGTTAATTGGTGGAGTCACATGTCGTGAGGAGGTGATGGATGGGACTCTGATTATCCGGCTTCATCGCATGTCCGTCTCTCTCTCTCTCTGTCGCTCGCTCACTCGCTCGCTCATCAGGGACCGGGTGCAATCAGGATGTTAAATGAGAGCGAGACCCTTCTCTCCTGGGAAATCAAACGTGTTAAGAGACAGACAGTGAGACTTAATAACAGCTTTATTTATAATTACACACACACACACACACACACACACACACATACACACACACACACACACACACACAGCTAAACACTTGGAGGCAAAGCTGGAGGTCTGAAAGCTCCGACTGATAAAGGAGTGAAGGTGGATTATAAAGGGATCGATGGATGGAGAGAGATGAGGGTGGAGTGGCTGAGGAAATGGGGAGGGGGCATGGAAACAGTTTGGGGAAGGCCCTTTTCCCGTTCCAGCTTGCCCGTGTGGATGGATGTCTGAATAGTTTTGATCAATTATCAATGAATATCCTCCAGGGCGGCATGGTGGCTTAGTGGTTTAGCATGTTCTCCTCTCAGCGCTGGGGATTCCCGGTTCGAATCCCTATCTGGGTGGAGTTTCCATGTCCTCCCCGTGTCCGTGTGGGTTTCCTCCGGGTTCTCCGGTTTCCTCCCACAGACCAAAAAACATGGATGAAGGTCAATTGAGTTCTCCAAATTGCCCCATATAGAGTGTGAGTCCAGTTATAGATTGCCCCCCTGTCCTAGGTGTATCTGCTCAGCGGCCGAAATGTTCTCCCCTGGATGGGCACGGAGAACCCCCCCCCCCCCGCGACCCCAATATAGGATAAAGCGGAAGATAATGAATGAATGAATATCCTCCATGTGGAACTCCGTATTAATGTTGTCTGCACTGTGGTTTGGTGTGGGTGGTGGTGTTGGGGGGGCGGGTGGGGTGTCAGGGTGAAGGTGTGATGTGCTGACCTCACTGTGACCTCACTCTGACCCGCTGTCTCCCTCTTTCAGACTGCGAGTGGAAACGTGGAGGCCAAGGTGGTGTGCTTCTACAGGAGGCGGGACATCTCTCAGAGTCTCATCCAGCTGGCAGACAAACATGCGAGTAAGTGACCATGTGACCATGACGAGCAGGTGACACCGCAATCACGAGGCCCGGCCATCTGAGGCTTCAACTCGCTGACCCTCGTTTGCAGTGTTCATTTGAATCGTTTGGTTCTCGATTCGGTCCTCTCTATGTAAAGTATATGAAGTCTGATTCACGTGTCGTAACATAAAGTTCGAATCTTTGGAATCATTTGACTCGTTTTCGATCGTTTGAAATGTTCGTTCACCCATCTATTATCTTCTGCTTTATCCTCTATTCGGCACAGGCACACTCTATATGGGGCAATTTGGAGAATTCAATTGACCTTGATCCATGTTTTTGGACTGTGGGAGGAAACCGGGGAACCCGGAGGAAACCCACATGGACACGAGGAGGACATGCAAACTCCACCCAGATGGGGATTCGAATCGGGAATCCCTAGCTCTGAGAGGAGAACATGCCAACCAATAAGCCCCATGCTGCCCTGAAATGTTCATATGAATCATTTTTGTTCTTGACTCAGTCTGAATCACATGGGTTCTGTATTTTCTCATGTTATGATACCAAGTTCGAAACTTTGGAATCATGTGACTCATTTTTGAAAACGTTCGAAATGGGTCATTTCTTCTTGATTCTTGATTCACTCCTTTCTTATAAAGTGACGCTGAATCATTGAATCACTTGGTCCTAATACTGTATTTTCTCATGTCATGATACAAAATTTGAATCTTTTGAATCCTTTATTGACTCCTTTGACTCCCTCTGTCCTAAAGAAAAGTTGTTTTTGAGTCATTCATTCATCTATTCTTTATTTTTTATAATTGCTTATTCTCGTTAAGGTGTGTTAGAGCCTATCCCTGCAAAAAAATGTGAATGGTTTATTTAGAAGCTGCTACGATAAAAGCAGAAATGATGACGTGATCCAAATAATTAAATATTCATTCTGAGAAAACTGTTTTAACAAAACTTGTGAGAAATAAAACCCTGTACATTTATTATTATTATTATTATTATTATATTTAAACTTATTTAACTAAATAAATAGAACAGAGCTGAGAATCATATACAGCAAATTCAACTCCAGCCCAGAAGGTGGCAGTAATGTACATCAAAGCTACTGAGACCCTGTTATGAAGTCATTATTGTGTGTG
>JAFMOD010000317.1:286628-291628 GCA_019802435.1 Corydoras maculifer | reverse complement strand
AGAAAAAAATTTCTTTTGTATAGAAGGTGGTGTGTGTGTGTGTGTGTGTGTGTGTGTGTGTGTGTGCAGGGCAGTGGGAACCTTTGCTCGAGCTCTGGACTGCAGCAGTTCTGTCAGACAGCCCAGTTTACACATGAGTGCAGCAGCAGCATCACGGGACATCACACTGGTACTGACACCACAATTCATACATCACCACCATACAGCAACATCCACCACCATCATACATCACCAACTTCAACATCCACCACCATCATACATCACCACCACCATACAGCAACATCCACCACCATCATACATCACCAACTTCAACATCCACCACCATCATACATCACCACCACCATACAGCAACATCCACCACCATCATACATCACCACCACCACCATCTTCAACATAAACATCCACATCCACCACCATACATCATCCATCAAAAACATCATACATCAACATCCACCACCACCATCTTCATAATCAACATCATCCATCATCACCACCATAAATCAACATCCACCACCATACATCAAAAACATCATACCTCTTCAACATCATATATCACCACCACCATCTTTAACATCAACATACACCACCATACATCATCCATCAAGGCCATCATAAATCATCCATCAATACCACCATACATCATCAAAAACATCAAACATCACTACCACCACCTTACATTATCAACATTATCCATCACCACCACCATCATACATGAACGTCATCCAATACCATCATCCATCACCATCATCAACCATCGCCATCATCCACTACCACCACCAAACATCAACAGCATCATCCACCACCATAATCAACATCATGCACCACCACCACCAAACATCACCACCACACGTCAACATCACCAGCATCCTCCACTACCATAATCGTCATTCACACCATCCTCCATCAACATCCATCATCCCCCACGATGCACCATCATTTTATCACCACCCTCACTCGCCCCGCCGTGCCGTGTGTTCCCGCAGTTCCACGCCATGGACACGCTACATCGGCATGGCTACGACCTCTCCAGCGCGCTCAGCATCCTGGTTCCACAGGGAGGTCCGGTCCTCTGCAGGGACGAGATGGAGGAGTGGAGCTCCTCAGAGGCAAACCTGTTCGAGGAGGCGCTGGAGAAGTACGGCAAGGACTTCAACGACATCCGGCAAGACTTTGTGAGTCACGCGGCGTTGACGCGTCAGATCACGGTTCCGTACAATGGCTCTCTGTTCATACGGAGCATGAGCATGTTCTCCACCGTTCCTCCGAAGCACTTTGTCTCCGTCACGTTTCCATCTGGCTCCTCTGAGCCCTGAGTGTTCTCCATTAGGAAGCGGACGTCTGAGGGACACAGGTGCTCATGAATAAACATGTGCATCTGTAATCTGCGCCTCTCAGACCCGAGACGATGGCTTCTGATTGGCCGGTTATAAGAGAGCCTTATCCGGGTCCGATGTGCGGCATAAATCGGGATGTCGATTGAGGAAGGCTGCAAGGCTCGTAGTGCGAACAGAATGACGTGAAGGTCTGAGAAATCAATCGGTGTGTTAATAAAGCGGTACGAGGGGGCGTGGCCTTATTCTAAATTAATCAATTTAAAGAGGTATTATGAGTCCCATCGTGTAGTGGTAACCTCGAGTGTCTGATTGCTTTAATAAAACACAAACATTAATAAACGTTAATAATCTGCTCTTCTACAAAATCTAACCCTGCCCTCTAGTGGCCAAATTACAGAACGCAGTTTATAAAAACAGTGTCTGTTTGTTAATTTGTATTTATGATTTATAATAATAGCACTAAGAGGGGTGTGTCATTGTTAATGATGTTTCTCTAACAATCACAAACACTGCCATCTAGTGGGCAAATTAAAGAACGCAGTTTATAAAAACAGTGTAACAGGTTTAGTGCTGATCTGTTTATATTAATCTGTATTTTATGATTTTAAAATAATGTATGTCACGCATTGGTACGAATGTGACGTGCTCAGAGGGTTGTGTTAATGATGTCACAGCTGGGCAAACGACTCAGCCAATCAGATCGAAGGACCGGAGCTACATGTTTTTTAATAAAGCAGTTAGAGAGGGCGTGATTTAATTGTGAATAAATCACTCTGACGAAAACTAGTCCAGTTTTTGAAGTGAACGCTGATCGCTGAGTAACAGGATCAAAATCTAACCCTGCCCTCTAGGGGCCAAATTACAGAACGCATTTTATAAAAACAGTGTCTGTTTATATTAATTTGTATTTATGATTTATAATAACAGCACTCAGAGAGGTGTGTCATCATTAATTATGTCACGGCTGGAGGAACGGCTCAGCCAATCAGCTTTCAGGACTCGGGTCCCCAGGTCCCTCATGCTGCGCTCTTGTTCGTTCCAGCTCCCGTGGAAAAGCCTGACCAGCATCATCGAGTATTACTACATGTGGAAAACCACGGACAGATACGTCCAGCAGGTACGAGCGGTCACAGTGCGCGGCGAGTCGTTGTGACATCACGAATGCGTCAGTGTGTGTGTGTGTGTGTGTGTGTGTGTGTGTGTGTGTGTGTGTGTGTGTGTGTGTGTGTGTGTCGCCGCAGAAACGACTGAAAGCGGCCGAGGCGGAGAGCAAGCTGAAGCAGGTCTACATCCCCACGTAGTGCGTATGATCCTCCACCTTGTGATGTCATCATACACGCCTCCTGGCTCGCGTGGGCGGAGTTTGATTGTTTTTGTTTTTGTTTCCGTTTCCGCAGTAACAAACCAAACCCCAACCAGATCTCCATCAGCAACGGCAAAATGACCACGGTCAACGGCGCGGCGGGGCCCGGCGGTTACCACGGCACCGGCGGCGGGCGCGCCTGCGAGAGCTGCTTCGGTAACTATAGAGACCCCTCCCCTTCTTTAACGAGAACGTTCTGGAACGTTGTGGTGCTGATGGTGCGTCCTCTCCGTCCTTCCGTTTCCATGACAGCGGCGCAGTCGTCTCAGTGGTACTCCTGGGGTCCTCCGAACATGCAGTGTCGTCTCTGCGTCTCCTGCTGGATGTACTGGAAGAAATACGGTGGTCTGAAGATGCCCAGCCGAGCCGAGGGACCCGAGGAAAAACCGCCGCCAAGCCCCGCCTCCAATGTAAGCTCCGCCTCCACTGTATGATATAGCATTTAGGTGGTTACTGTGGCTCCAAGTGAGGGGTTTACGGAGTTTACAAAGCGACGAGGCGTCAAACCCAACGCCCCGTCCAATCACACCAACCCCAACACCCACCACCCCGTCCAATCCGGAATGTCCAAACCCGAACACCACACCCACCACCCCGTCCAATCCGGAATGTCCAAACCCGAACATCAGAGCCACCACCCCGTCCAATACCAGACATCTGAACCCACCACCGGGTCCAATCCTGAACACCCAACCCACCACCCCGTCCAATCCCGAACATCAGACCGACCACCCCGTCCAATACCAGACATCTGAACCCACCACCGGGTCCAATCCCAAACACCACACCCACCAACCGGTCCAATCCCAAACACCACACCCACCAACCAGTCCAATCCCAAACACCACACCCACCACCCGGTCCAATTCTGACATCCTAACACGAACATCAGAGCCACCACCCCGTCCAATACCAGACAGCTGAACCCACCACCTGGTCCAATCCCGAACGCCACACCCATCAACCCGAACACCACACCCAGCACCCGGTCCAATCCCGAACATCGGACCCAACACCCCGTCCAATCCCAAACACCACACCCACCAACTGGTCCAATCCCAAACACCACACCCATCAACCTGAACACCACACCCACCACCCGGTCCAATCCCAAACACCTCACCCACCACCCGGTCCAATCCTGACATCCAAACCCGAACATCAGAGCCACCACCCCATCCAATACCAGACATCTGAACCCACCAGCCGGTCCAATCCCAAACGCCACGCCCACCACCCCGTCTAATCCGGAACATACATTCCGAACACCACACCCGCCATCCGGTCCTATCACAAACGCCACAATAACCATCCAGTCCAATCCCCAACGTCCAAACCCACCACTTGGTCCAAAACCAAACGCCACACCAACCACCTGGTCCAATCACAAACATCAGAGCCACCACCCGGTCTAATCCCGATGTGCAAACCACCACCCGGTCTAATCCAAACACCACACCAACCATCCGGTCCAATCCCTGAATTCCAAACCCACCACACGGTCCAATCCCAAGCATCAACCCGACCACCTGGTCCAATCCCGAACGCCACACCCACCACCCCGTCCAATCCCAAACCTAAACCTCGGACCCACCACCCGGTCCAATCTCAAATGTCCAGACCCTCCACCATCCCAAACATCAGAACCAACACCCCGTCCAATGCCCAACGTCCAAACCCACCAACCGTCCAATTCTGAACACCACACCCACCACCTGATCCAATCGCAAACATCAAACCAACCGCCCCGTCCAATCCCCGACATCCGATCTATTAAATCCCCGACATCCGATCTATCGATCTAGTTAAATTTGTAAACGATCCACATTTCCACACTGCTGACCCCCCCCCCCCCCTCTGTTTACAGGAGAACCGTTCTCGGGGTCACTCCCTGCGTCAGTCCTCTCACATGGTTCCGATAAGGAACAGCGGCAGTCCCAAATCCTCGATGAAGACGAAGCAGGCCTTCCTCCTGCAGGCCACGCGCCTCACCAAGCTGGCGCGTCACATGTGCCGTGACCTCATCAAGCTACGCCGGGCCGCGCGCCGCCCGTTTGTCCCCATTAACTGTGGTGCCATAAAGGCGGAGTGTAAGAGCTCTTTAAATTCTTAACTTCAGCCTTCCTGCAGATCTCTCCAACACACACACACACACACACACACTCCCATACACACACACACACACACACGTTGCCGCCGTGCTGCTCCCACGTCCACCTCTCAGCGTCTCGCAGCCACATTCCTCCCTCATCTGTCTGCTGTTTTTATTATTGTTATTATATAATTATATTATTTTGGGTTTT
>JAFMOD010000317.1:267948-280451 GCA_019802435.1 Corydoras maculifer | reverse complement strand
CCCCCCCCCCCCCACCAACAACCACGCGAGTGCCAGTCCTCAGTTCCTCGGAACTGTTATTGGTTCCCGATCACCTGGACTGATTTATGTCCTGTCTGAATAAGACGTCCCTCGCCCTTGGAGTTTGCATGTTCTCCCCGTGTCCGTGTGGGTTCCCTCTGGGTTCTCCGGTTTCCTCACACAGTCCAAAAACATGGATCCAAATAAATTTGATGTTCTAAATTGCCCCATCTAAATTGCCCCTATATAGCGTGTTTGTGCGACATGGATCGACACGTTCTCCGGTTGATGGGCATGGAGAACCCAAACACCCCCCCTAACCCCCCCGCCCCCCACAAAGACACTCAAAACTACTTAAATGTAAAGGATGTTTAATTTGCTGCTGATACGAATAATTGCATTACATTATGTCAGTTATGTAAGTGGGAGGAGCTTTTCCTGGGAGGCGGGGCTTGTGTTTGATGTAATACAGGTCAATATATATATATTCTGTTTGTTTAATGTTAACAATGTAACGAACAACGGCTAATTTTACTTCTATTAATTATTAAACCAATAAAAGTCTACTATTAATAAATGTAATGTAATAATTAACTAACTAATAATTAACATTAGGCGGCACAGTGTCTTAGTGGTTTAGCATGTTCTCCTCTCAGCACTAGGGATTCCCTATCTGGGTGGAGTTTCCATGTTCTCCCCGTGTCCGCGTGGATTTCCTCCGGGTTCTCCGGTTTCCCCCCACAGTCCCAAAAACATGGATCAAGGTGAATTGAGTTCTCCAAATTGCCCCATATAGAGTGTGTATGTGTGAGTGTGTGCCTAGGGATAGATTGGCGTCCTGTCCTGGGTGTGTCTGCCCAGCGCCCGAAACGTTCTCCCCTGGATGGGCATGGGGAACACCCCCCCCCCCCTCATTATAATGAATGACTAATTCTACTTTAATACTTTAATGTTTATCATTATTACTTCTGTTATTTGTTATAAAAATTTATTATAAATAAAATTTGTAAAATAAAATGTAATAAATAAAATTTTTGATTTCCTGGTGAAGACGTTTGATCTGCGTTCCGTTCAGAACCTCAGCGGAACCTTATATTCGGTCCCGTTTGCGTTACAAAAGGTTCCTGCAATAGTTCCTTGGAAGCGTTTTTGCTGATGCTGAGGGGACAGAACCGGGTCCTATCCCGGTCATGTGTGGACGTGATGTGTGTGGACGTTGCAGTAATGTCTCTTTAATGTTGTGTCTTGGTTTTTCAGGAAAGCCCGGAGGCTGCTTACACGCTCTCAGCTAAGAAGAGCCTGTAGGCAGCCGTGTGAGCAGATCCACCTGCGCCGCGTGCCGCCGCCCCCCCCGGGCTCCGTGCAGGGCCCCATCCTCGCTCCCCAGCACCCCAGCCTGCGGATGCGGGGGCCCATTGTGATTCACGACTGAGCGTGGTCGCCCCGGTCCGTCGGCCGTCTGCCTGCTCTTCATCTGCTCGTTAAATGCTTCGGCCTCCCACTTCTGAACTCGTTAAGCTCGTTAAGCTCGTTAAGGACCTTCATATCGTCGTCATCGTCATCATCATCGTCGTCGTCGGGACCAGGCGACGCCACCATGCGGTCTCATCTGTAACTTCAGCGCCGAGCCGTTCGTCCCCAAGAACTTGGGAAGACGATGGTGTAAATAGCAGAAGTCCGATCGGGGCCGCGCGTTGTCGGAGTTCCGATTCGACTGCTTTTGTTAGGAATCTGTTTTGTACTTCAGTATGGACTCTCCAACACACTGAAGGGTGTACAGTATTTATATGAATGCATGAATGGGAACCCCGAAGGAGGGGGGGGGTGTTCAGAACAACCACTGTGGACGTGTGAGGGGCCCCCGAGGGGACCGGAGCGTCACACCGTCTCGACTGTACGAGCGCTGCTGTGACATCATCACCTGCGGCGGCCTGAGACTCGCCTCCTGATGTGTTTTTTTTTGGAGGGGGATGGCGCAGTGATGGGAAAGGCCCTAATTGCAGCTACAAAGTTCAAAGCGCATTGCCTAAAGTATCCTGCATGCGGCGCCGTCACAGCAATCGGACTCACAGTGTGTTCTGCATCATGGGGGGGGGGGGGGGTCACATGGTTTTGGTCATATAGTGAATTTATTATTACATTTTCTTTGTTGGTTTAGTAATCTGAACAAAAAAAAAAGAGACGCTGAATTACAGAGAGCATTAATCTCACCATGACTGCTGCACACACACACACACACACATATACACAATACACAAACATACAATACACACACATAATACACACATACAATACACACACACACACACATATACACAAACATACAATACACACACATAATACACACATACAATACACACACATACACATATACACAATACACACACATAATACACACATACACACAGACACACATACACACAATACAATACACACACATATACATACAATACACACACATATACATACATACAATACACGCACATCACATACAATACATACATACACACAAATCACACCTGAATACACACATCACACACCCACATCACACACCCATACATACAATACACACATCACACACACACTTGCACACCCACAGCATACACACCCACACAAATCACACACACATTACACACTCTCTCACACACACACACATACAATACATACATATACACACACACACACACACTAATTTCAGTTTCTTTAAACGATGATGTCACATTTCCATCATTCAGCTGAAAATGATCGTGAATCCAATCTTTTTTTAATGATTTTATTATTTTAATTTGTATAATTGTTTCCAGCAGACGGGATCAGCCTCTGCTTTGTTCAAATGAGACTCGTTTGGTTTTGTGATGTTAACGCCGCGCGACGTTCGCACGACGACTCGGCGAAAAAGAGAAACGCGTTTCGGAACGAGAGACGCGCTGCGAACTGTTCGATTAAACTTTATAATAAAAACAATTTAAAAAAAAACAAAAAAAACAAAAGAACACGGAACCCCAAACGTCGGGCGCGAGGCGCCGGAGTGGGCGTGTCCACTGCATGTGACATCATGATGTTCTCTTTTCTTTTGAGGCTTCGTATATCGTGTTGTTTCTCGTGTGTTCAGTGAAACTTAAGGATTAAACATTGTGTATCAATGTATGCCGGTTCCTCAGTTCTTCGGTTCCTCGGTTCTTCGGTTCCTCACGGTCCCCTTTTTGTGCAGAGTGATCTAGAACCGAAGACCAAACTGGGCGTCGACTGTACGATTCACCGAATACAAACCATAAAGACGAACCTCATCATGATGATGATCGGTAGGGGGCGCAGCCTCTTACAGGTAGCGTTAGGTGGTGGACTATACACTGCGGTCAACACCAGGTGAGGGTGGAGGTGGGGGTGCTGTGATGTAGTGCGATGACATACGTACTGGAGGTAGAACCTACAGTGTAGTGTGTGGGGCATCAGGGAGTCACCCCCTGTGGGGCATTTACGCTCATCCACTCCGAACTCACTCAACGATAACACATCAATGGATGTGTGTGGTGTAACAGAAGACGGCCTTCCCCAAACTCTTGCGTGTGGGGGGGTGCATCTCGACACCCGTCCTCATTTGGAACCCGTGTTCTTTTTGAAGCTCAGCTGGACCTTCCGCCTGCGAGCGGGTCGGGTTTCCTTCTCGCTCAGTCTTAAGGTGGTCAACCCCGTGGCGTTGCTCTTGGCCTTCAGGAAATCGCGGTAGGTTCTGCAGGACAGGACGTACAGGACGGGGTCCAGGGCGCCTTTCAGGAAGGTCAGCGGCAGGCACAGCGTGAAGATCTGCCCCGCCCGGAGGTAGGAGGAGCATGGGGAGGCGTGGCGCAGGAGCAGCGCCGCCAGGCCGGCGGCGTGGGCGGGCAGGTAGCAGACGGCGCAGACGACGGTCATGGTGATGAAGGCGTAGATGGACCTCTTGATGCGGCGGTGCCGTCGCAGTTCTCTGTTGGGATGAACGCTCCTGCAGACGCAGACGAAGCTGAAGGTCAGCAGCGCCAGCGTCACCGCCAGCTCCAGAAGCCGGAGGGCGCTGTGGACCCGCATCGCGGCTCCGGGGTCGGCCCAGGCGTCCACGTTCTGACACACGGTGCGGTTCCCGGACGTCCTCAGGAGCGGCGTGACGAGGAGCGGCAGGCGGAGGGCGGCGGCCACGCCCCAGACGGCGCAGGCCAGCTTGGCGGCGCCGCGGACGCTCATCTTGCAGACGTCGTGGAATGGGTGCACGATCCTGAAGTAGCGGTCCATGGACTGGACGCAGACAAGGGCCAGGCCCACCGACTCGTGCAGGGCCTGCGCAAAGAGAGTGAGGCGGCACAGGGCGTCGCCCAGCGGCCAGCCGCCGCGCACCGCGGCGTGGGCGCTCAGGGGCAGCGTCAGGAGGAGGAGCAGGTCGCTCAGGGCCAGGCTGAGCAGGAAGACGTACGGCGCCTTCCACGGGGCCCTGAAGCCGATCAGCCAGACGGCCAGGACGTTCCCCGGGACCAAGAGCACCACGTCCAGGATCAGCAATGGCGCCAGCACCGGCGCCACCAGGTGCTGCACCTCCACGCTCTGCGCCTCCATGCAGCTGCCGCTGGTGTTCATGACGCGCGGGGATCAGCTTTAAAGGAAAAGGAGACGTCTTTAGACACATGGACATGGATTTGGAACCTGAAAGAACTTTGGGAACCTCCCACCTCCCGCGCCGCGCTGCGTCGCCACCAGGCGTCAACCACGTGTCAGCAATCTAACCACAAATATTCATCCATCTATCTTCTGCTTAATACTCTTAGTACTTAGAGTACTTAGTGCTCTTAATACTCGGCACTTAGAGTCATGGGGGGGGGGGGTTCTCCATGCCCATCCAGGGTAGGACGTTGGCAGGCGCTGGGTAGATACCCCCAGGACAGGGGGGCAATCTATCCCACTATATGGGGCAATTTAGAGCATTCAATTCACCTTGAATCCATGTTTTTCGGACTGTGGGAGGAAACCGGAGAGCCCGGAGGAGGCCCACGCGGACACGGGGAGGACATGTAAACTCCACCCGGATTGGGATACGAATTGGGAATCCCCAGCGCTGAGAGGAGAACATGCCAAGCCCCTGAACCGCCGTGTCCCCCCCCCCCCCAGACATTTCACTGTTCTAGTAAATAGAGGAACTTTCACAAGGGGGCGTGGCCTCTTTCTTCACACGATGTTCCTAATCAGCGGTTGCCTGGTTGTCACATCCTGACTCCCTCAAGAACCCTACACAGTGCGCACTGGATCGAGGGTGTGATTTGGGACGCGGCCCCAACACCGACCCGCGATTTAAACCGAACTTTCCGTTCGAGACGTTTGCGGCGTGACGCGGCTGTGACGTAATCACCCGAACGGCACGGATTTTTACTTAAAAGTATTTAACATAAACGAACATTGACAAACTGAAGACAACTTAATGTTCACTTCAAACGGCCGTGCGAACCATTGGACGTCATGACGTCATGAAAACACGCGCGTCCACAACAGAACCGTACTTATGCAAATACTATTTAATGATCCAACTAAAGGACTTTAAGATAAGAGAAGATAAGAGAAGATAAACCTTTATTTGTCCCACAGTGGGGACATTCCCATTCCCAGCGGCAGATACAGAGCAGGGGGAAAGGACATCCGGTCATTAGAAGACATTTAAACAGAAACCTAGGAAAAAAATTTAATTGAATTCGAAATCTATATCTACACGATAAAAATCTATTTTATTAATCTAATTTTTAAAAATCTAATTTAGTTCTGTTAATTCGCTGTAAACACGAGTCGGTTCGGTTTTGATGTTTGTTGTATGGATTATTGTTACTTTATTACTTACTAGTTGCTGCTCGGGTTCCGATCGTTTGATCCGCCGCCGATCCGCCGGAGCGTCGCGTCGTTTCCCGCTTTCCTCGCGACTCTGTGCCGCTTCATCTCGGAACAGAACACCGTCCTGGGTGGGGCGGCGGGGGAGGGGGGTAGCGGGGGGGGGCATCTTCCTGTAATCGGTCGAACCTGTGGTGGCAAGAACAATTTACGCAATGATGCTGCTTTATGACGTAATAATCACCGAAGTTCCCTGTTCTGCCGTCTTTACGTCGCCGAACGTTCGAAGGTTGTCGCGTGTTAAATAATTACTATGAAATTAATTCATCGGATTAATTTGAGGGGCGGCGGTTCAAGTTTCGTTTTGAAGTCGCCGCCGTTTAAAGGTGAAACGGGCAGGTCAGAAGAATGCCCCGTCGCGGCGGCTGCGTTTATAAAGCGTCCTGAGGACGTTGCCCCCTTAAGCTCCAGTGGCGCAATCGGTTAGCGCGCGGTACTTATACGACAGTACGATGCAGAGCGATGCCGAGGTTGTGAGTTCGAGCCTCACCTGGAGCAGAGCGTTTTATCGCGTTTCAGTCTGTTATTTAATTTAAACGTTTTTATTGTTTCTCACTGATCTCGATTTCACCTCCATTTAATAAAACAATTCCGCATTTTACATCAGATTAACACACAGACACGTGGTATGTTTGAATATTACGATTCAAGATTCAAGAACATTTTATTATCATTAATATCGGTGGCTTAGTGCTTTAGCACGTTCTCCTCTCAGCACTAGGGATTCCCGGTTCGAATCCCCATCTGGGTGGAGTTTCCATGTTCTCCCCGTGTCTGCGTGGGTTTCCTCCGGGTTCTCTGGTTTCCTCCCACAGTCTAAAAACATGGATCAAGTCAATTGAATTCTCAAAATTGCCCCATATAGAGTGTGTCTGTGTGAGTGAGTGTGTGCTCAGCGATGGATTGGCGCCCTGTCCTGGGTCTATCTGCCCAGCGCCCGAGACGTTGGGCATAGGGATGGATGGGCATAGGGAACCCCACCGCAACCCTAATAGAGGATGAAGCGGGAGATAATGAATGAATGAATAATATCACGTGTTACATGAGACGAAATTAGGGGTCACGGACTCCGATTACCCTGTGAGTTTAAAATTATAATTTAAATTGAAATTTTAAAGAATAAAATGAGAATTACACACATCGCTATGTGAAATGTGAAATATAGTATAGTATACAACTATGAATATATAATATATATAATATAACACTACAAATATAAATAAAATATTGAATATTTGAACTATAAATATATTGATGATTGATTAAAAATTTCATTCATTTATTCATTATCTCCCGCTTTATCCTCTATTAGGGTCGTGGTGGGGTTCCCCATGTCCATCCAGAGGAGAACGTTTTGGGCGCTGGGCAGATAGACCCAGGACAGGGCGCCAATCTATCACTGGGCACACACTCACTCACACACACACAAACACACACTCTATATGGGGCAATTTGGAGAATTCAATTGACTTGATCCATGTTTTTGGACTGTGGGAGGAAACCGGAGAACCCGGAGGAAACCCACGCGGACACGGGGAGAACATGGAAACTCCACCCAGATAGGGATTCGAACCGGGAATCCCTAGTGCTAAGAGGAGAACATGCTAAACCACTAAGCCACCGTGCCGCCTTGTTAAAAATGATTGATTAATTATCTTCCGCTTTTGTCCTATATTGGGGTCGGGGGGGGGGGGGTTCCCCATGCCCATCCAGGGGAGGGCGTTTCGGGCGCGGGGCAGATACACCCAGTACAGGATGCCGATCTATCACTAGACACACACTCACTCAAACAGGCGCACTCTATATGGGGCAATTTTTAAGAATTCAATTGACTTGATCCATGTTTTTAGACTGTGGGAGGAAACCGGAGAGCGCGGAGGAAACCCACGCGGACACGGGGAGAACATGGAAGCTCCACCCAGATATATATATATATATATATTAAGGTTAAAATATAAACATGTTGTCTTGATAATGACGTAAACGTAAATACTGATCATGTGATCAGACTGGATTAGACTTTTCTGTTTTTATATATTTTTTTATGTATCAGTCTGAAATCACACGACGATGGAATAGTAGTGTATTTCAGCGTGTGGCCGCGAGAGGGCAGTGTCGTATCTTTTTTAAAATATTAACGTCTGTAGATTCACAGTATTAGATTATTATTTAAAGTACACCCACAACGAAACACACACACAAACACACTCCATATGGGGCAATTTAGAGCATTTAATTTACCTTGAATCCATGTTTTAGACTGTGGGAGAAAACCAGAGAACCCGGAGGAAACCCACACAGACCCAAGAAGAACATGCAAACTCGACATGGATTGTGATTGGAACCAGGACTCCACAGAGCTGAGAGGAGAACATGCTAATCACTAAAACACTATACCGCCCTCTATATAAATAAATCTATATATAATTTTTAGTGGTTTAGCATGTTCTCCTCACAGCACTGGGGATTCTGGTTCGAATCCTGATCTGGGTGGAGTTCCCATGTTCTCCCCGTGTCCACATGGGTTTCCTCCGGGTTCTTCGTTTTCCTCCCAGAGTCCAAAAACATGGATTCAAGGTAAATTGACGGCTCTAAATTGCCCCATATAGCGCGCGCGTGTGTGTCTGTGAGTGAGTGTGTGTCCAGTGATAGATTGGGCACCCTGTCCTGGGTGTATCTGCCCAGCGCCTGAATCGTTCTACCCTGTATGGGCATGGGGAACCCCCCCCCCCCCCACGACTCTAGTAGACATTGATTGGAAGATAATAAATGAATTAATGAATGAATATTAGAGTGAAGGTTCTCTGTTATGTAATAAGTTTGTTTACAGTTTGTCCCGATCATTTTTCTGCCCGAAAGAACAGATTGTCCTCCGCCAGAGGGCGGTATGAGACGCTAACGGCCCACACACGCCGCTGTATGTTTATGAAAATCTAAAGTTTGAGATTAAACTCCGATGATTCGGTTTTCCGGGGTTTTTCTTTAATTCAGTGCCGTGTGCAGAGGGTGAGCCCGGGGGCGGACTTCGGGATTAAACTTCGTTTTTAAACCTTCGACGCCATGCGCCACCCTCGGGTCACGTGATCAGCTTCGCGCCTCAGAGACGGTCTTTGGTTTAAAGGTCAAATCAACAGAAGCGTTTAGGCTCCGCCCCCCAGCGTCATTAATCACCACGAGGGTCAACATGCCGCACTGACACACACAGGCCGAGCCCGGGTTCGAATCCGAGTCCCACCTCTGTCCGGGAAGGTGGAGAGTTCCCACTGGAGAAGTTCCTGAACCTTCAGAGGTAAACAATAACCAGCCCCATCAGGAACCATGGTTCTGCAAACGTAATGGAGCTCAGGAACCTCACCCTGTGTCACTCTCTGCAGACTTTAGTACTAACATGGTTCCCGGTACAGTTCCCACAGCCTTTAGAACTTCATGACTTTGGTTCTGTTTAGTCCATATGTCCACGAAATCGAGACGTGTGCTTTCAGAAACAGTTTGGGGAAGGCCCTTTGGAGTCCCAGTGCATTAAACAGGGTTCCTAAAGACGTGTTGTGGAGGAACCATCCCAGGAACCGTTCTGACCTCAGCACCATCCATCCCATGTTCTGTAGATCTGCTGTTAATATATATATAAAATCAGTGGGTGACACGGTGGCTTAGTGGTTTGGCATGTTCTCCTCTCAGCGCTAAGGATTTACGGTTAGAATCCCCATCTGGGTGGAGTTTCCATGTTCCCCCCATGTCCTCCCACAATCCAAAAACATGGATCAAGGTCAGTTGAGTTCTCCAAATTGCCCCATATAGAGTGTGTATGTGTGAGTTAGTGTGTGCCAAGCGATGGATTGGCGTCCTGTCCTGGGTGTATCTGCCCAGCGCCTGAAATGTCCTCCCCCGCCCCCCCCTCCCCGTGACCCTTTCATTCATTCATTCATCTTCTGCTTTATCCTCTATTAGGGTCGCAGGGTGGGGGGTTCCCCATGCCCATCCAGGGGAGAACGTTTCGGGTGCTGGGCAGATACACCCAGGACAGGGGGGCAATCTATCGTTGGGCACACACTCACTCACACACTCTATATGGGGCAATTTGGAGAACTCAATTGATTTGATCCATGTTTTTAGACTGTGGGAGGAAACCGGAGAACCCGGAGGAAACCCACACAGACACGGGGAGAACATGGAAACTCCACCCATATGGGGATTCGAACCGGGAATCCCTCGACCCTCGTAGAGGATAAAGCGTCAGATAATGGATGGATATTTATTTATTCAGAGACTGTAGTTCGTCTGTTTGTTCGTGTACTTTGTTCTCGTGACCTTCGGGAACGCGCGTCTCGGTTCCGCCACCTACTGCAAACCCGCCGGCGGTGCAGCGCTGCGCTCCGGCGTCTCTAATAAAGCGGCCGACGGTGAGACGTGCCGTGTTTAATAATAGAATTTAATAATGAAGTGAGGGAGGGTTACTGAGCGGAAATGCCGCCGTTGCATCACAAACGTTCCTCTAATTATACATTCTGACGCATCATCACCGATGCCCCGCCCCCCCTGTAGAGGACCTGTGCCCCGGCGTGCCCCTGTTCACCCGTTAAACGTTCTAGAGCCGCCGGCGGTCATTAAATCTCTGCAGAACAGACGCGCAGGTGTGGTTCCACTGCGGTGACGTTGCCATGGCGTCGGATCGACCACCGCGCAGCGCGGCGCCCCCACAGGAAGGAGCCCCGCCCTAAAGTGTTAGATTATTAGATTATTATTTAAAACACGCCGCTGTGGACGTTTATATCCACCGGCCACTTTATTAGATACGACTCTGTGTTTCTGCCATCAGAGTCCATGTGACCGCACTGAGGGCATGCTGGGAGAACGTGGGGGCCTTCCCCAAACTGTTGCCACAGAGTCACAGGCATATAATGCTGACGTGTCTGTGTACAGACGCTGCACGGGGGAAAAGGATGCTCTGAGGAGTTTGGTATGTTCTCCCGCTGGGCTCCGGCGCTTTACTGGGATGCTGGACATCATCTGCACTGCCTCTCCGGCGCCACCTGCACTTCCCCGGAGGTAAGTTCGCATCACAGGATGAAGCTTATGGAGGATGATGATGATGATGATGATGCGGTTGTTTTAATTAAAGCGTGTGATGTGGGAACCGAGTGAATCATTACAGCTCATTAAAAATGAGTCATTAGGGATGACGGGGTTAACGCTGTCTGTTCGGCTCGCGCTGCGTCGGTTCGCCGCCGAATATCCACCTGCCACTCAGTCTGAGAAACGAAATGACCCGTCAGGTTTGACCTTTGGGGTCTGAGCTGGAAACCTGTCCAGGCTGCTCACCCACCTTCTGCACATCGGGTGCTGGGATAGGCTTCCTAATGCAACCCTAATGTAGCCAATCTGGCAACCAGGGCTCAATAATATTCATTTTAAAAATGTATTTACATCTTTATTTCTTTACCTTTGATCTCAGGCTTTTTTTTTTTTAATTCGATTGAATGACGGCGGGTATGTGAGGTCGAGCACCGAGCGGTGCATTGTGGGAAGTCGAATGTTTTGAACAGTTTGGGGAAGGCCCCGTTTAAAAGGGTCAACAGTATTTATTTACACACAGAGGAGTGTGTGCTCCACATGTAACCCATTCTTGCGCACACACACACACACACACACTGGTGAAGTGGGCACACATGCCCGGCACAGTGGGGAGCCCTGTACACGGCCCCTAGGGGGCAAATGTCGTTAGGTGCCTTACCCAAGGGCCCTTCAACCGTAGTACTTATTCGCCTCGGGATTCGAACCGGGGACCTTCAGGTCTCACGGCTGGTTCACATGAGTGTCCCGGTACTTAACTGAACCCGGGACTCTTCACACCTCACTCTCATCCTCATCCTCATCCAATGCCTTCGAGACGAATGAGAACTGCGATTGTGAGCCAGGCTGTACGGCCAACGTCGGTGTCTGTCCTCATCAGCCTAAATGGACCCCGGTGGACCCGCCCCAAACCCTTGTGGAAAGGCTTCCCTCAGAGGAGGCGTCCCGACACGGCAGTCCGCTTCGTGTGACGACGCTGAGTAACGTGGCGTCGGGTACGGGGGCTCCAGAAACCAGAGGCCGAGCCCCGGGGATTAAAGGCACGGATGTAAAGATGATGTACACAAACGGGCGTGTGTGGAGGGAGCGGCGTGGGGTGGGGGTGGGGGTGCAGGTGGGGGGGTGGGATCGGGTTTCTGCGGCGCTGGTTGGGCGTGTTGGTGGTTAAACCGCTTTCACAAACACATTCCAGAGCCGAGGCCCGGAGCATCTGGTGTGCAAGTGCAGACAGGAGCCGAAGCAACCGTTTGCTCTCGCCGGCTCCCGCGCGCCGGCCCCCAACGGCATGCTGGGACCTGGAGGAGGTGCGCTGCAGGGCCCCGGCTGCGATCTGCACGCCGTCAGATCTGCGCGCAGGTTTCTTTCTTTTCTTTTCTTTTTTTTTCCTAAAAGCAAAACAACCCACATCTGCTGCGCTCTCCTCTGATTGGCTGCCGCGGCTCCGCTCCGTTCGGTGCGAGAGCAACACATGGACGTGTTTCGCAGCGTCCATCTGCGTTTAAAAATAAACTCGGGAGCTTTAAATAGTCCCCAGA
>JAFMOD010000317.1:247624-260219 GCA_019802435.1 Corydoras maculifer | reverse complement strand
GCCGCTCTCTCTACATTATTTGTACCGTCTGCAGTGTCTGCAGTGTCTGCTCTGTCTGCTCTATATAACCACGCCGCTCTCTCTACATTATTTGTAACGTCTGCAGTGTCTGCTCTGTCTGCTCTATATAACCACGCCGCTCTCTCTACATTATTTGTACCGTCTGTAGTGTCTGCTCTGTCTGCTCTATATAACCACACCGCTCTCTCTTGACATTGTTTGTACCTGTCTGTGTATCCCCGGCTCTCTGGAGGCCCCTCGATACTCTCTGCTCTGTCTGCAGTGTCTGCTCTGTATGACTCCGCTCTCTGGGGGCCCCTCGATACTCTCTGAGCTGTCTGCAGTGTCTGCTCTGTATGACCCCGGTCTCTGGGGGCCCCTCGATACTCTCCGAGCTGTCTGCAGTTTCTGCTCTGTGTGACCCCGCTCTCTGGGGGCCCCTCGATACTCTCCGAGCTGTCTGCGCTTCTGTAAAGCCTGCGCTCTCTGCTCGAGCTGCGTCTGCGCCCTCAGGTTTGCAGCGGTGGGCGGCGGCCGTAACACCCAGCATGAGCAGCAGGTGATTTACGTGAAGCGCCGCTCCACCGAGAGAACATCTCCTCCACCTGGAGCCGCGCGGAGCTCCACCTTCAGGAGCCGAGGAGCGGCTTAGCGCGGCGCTGCAGACGATGACTCATCAGGAACACGGGAACGGGAGCTATAATAATAATAATAATAATAATTACAATAATAATTACAACAATAATAATAATAATAATCATAATAATAATAATAATTACAATAATAATAATAATAATATTTACAATAATAATAATAATAATAATAATAATAATAATAATTACAATAATCATAATAACAATAATAATAATAATAATAATTACAATAATAATAATATTAATAACATTCATTCATTATCTTCCACTTTATCCTCTATTAGGATCGTGCGGGGGGGGGGGGGTGTTCTCAGGGGAGAACGTTTCGAGCGCTGGGCAGATACACCCAGGACAGGGGGGCAATCTATCGCTGGACACACACTTACTCAAACATACACACTCTATATGGGGCGACTCAATTGACTTGATCCTTGTTTTTGGATTGTGGGATGAAACCGAAGAACCCGGAGGAAACTGTGTGAGTGAGTGTGTGTTCAGCGATGGATTGGCGCCCTGTCCTGGGTGTATCTGCCCAGCGCCCGGTGTATCTCCCCTGGATGGGCATGGGGGAACCCCCCTCCCTCCCCCTGCGCGACCCTAATAGAGGATAAAGAGGAAGATAATGGATGGATATACATATAATGATGTCATGTATTGATGATGTCATCAGCACCTGATGTTTGATGATTGATTATTGGACGATTGCATGCTGCGTATGTCTTTGATGTTTGTTTGATGTTTGTCGCCATGGTAACGCAGAGTTAGAGCGGTAACTAATAAAAAAAAAAAAAAGCCATGACGCCTCTGATCTCAGGGTTCAGCCACTTTTCCTTCATCATACCTCTCTGACACACACACACACACACACACACACAGCTGAAGCATCAATACACAAAGAGGGCCTCAGAGACGGCTCCCACAAAGCCGCCGAACAGAGCCGCGATTCATCCTCTTATCAGCTTCCAGGGGCCCCGTGAATGAGCCGCTCACAGGAGACGGGGTCCCGAGTAATCCGAGTCGCCGCCGTTTATCTCTGGGGTTTTGGGAAGGCGGGGTGGGGGTGGGGGGTGGTTGGGGCGTGGGGGACCGATGAGACGCCGGTTTTTGGCGGAGGAGGACAGCAGGAGCATCCCGTCTCCTCAGGGATTCGGACCGTGCCGCCGGGGTTCGGACAGCTGCAGATGAAGACGCGTGATGTCACCCTGCTGGGCTGCAGATGTTCAGAGGAACAGGGTGTAACCCCACCCCCCACCAAAAAAAAAAAAAAAGGAAGGGGGGGGATTTCCCCGCCCCCCCACCCCCCCCCCCCCCCCACAGATGGACGAGCTTAAAGTCCTGCTGAGGCGCCAGAACCATCGCGGTGGGGTCACTTCCTCCGCCGGGTCCGTCTCTCGGCACACGGAGGGAATTCGGGAAACGGAGGGGAGTAACAAACTCAGCCACCGAAAGTATGCGGACGCCTCGTACAGACCATAATATCCTCCAGAATAATCCGGATGAGCTCAAATCCTGCCAAATATCCCCAAAAATGTTTACAATCATCCTAATCGCTCCTAAATAATCTCACCTCCCTGTGAATTCATCTCAGAGAATCCAGATCTTTCAACAGCGTAGCCATAATCCAGATTATTCCAAATAATTCAACAGGGTCACACCCATTCCCAACCCATACCCCCCCCCCCGAATTAGCTCTAATAATCCAGATTATATCCTATCCTCCCAAATTACCCCTAATGACCTCAGATCTTTTCAGATTGAAAATAATCTTGCAAATAATATCACATCCTTCTAAATCACAATAATTCCTGAATAATCCTAATTTGTTGCGAATCGCCCATCGCCATCTCTGACATCACTTCCTGTTATGTATATACTTATACATTCAGCACAGTCACAAATAATCCCACATCTTGCCGGTCCTCCCAAACCCTCCCGAATAATCCCACAATAATCCCTTCATAATCCCGTTTATTAGATATAGCCTTCCAAATGATCGCAGACAACCCCACAGCCTGCTGAGTCATCGAAATGATCGTAAACCAAATATCGTGTAATTCCAAATAATCCCACATCATTCCACGTATCTTAGATTATCTCATACCGTCGCGTAAAAAACCTCTTTGAATTATTGACCTGATGATGTCACATCCTACTGAGAACAATTACATATATAAACAGGGGCGGCATGGTGGCTTAGTGGTTTGGCATGTTCTCCTCTCAGTGCTGGGGATTCCAGGTTCGAATCCCAATCTGGGTGGAGTTTCCGTGTTCTCCCCGTGTCCGTGTGAGTTTCCTCCGGGTTCTCCGGTTTTATCCCAGTCCAAAAACGTGGATTCAAGGTGAACCGAATTCTCCAAATTGCCCCATATAGAGTGTGTATGTGTGAGTGAGTGTGTCCAGTGATGTATTGCCCCCCTGTCCTGAGTGTGTCTGCCCAGCGCCCGAAACGTTCTCCCCTGGATGGGCATGGGGAACCCAATCCACCCCCCACCCCCCACCCCCCACGACTCTAATAGGGGATTTAGTGAAAGATAATGGACTGAATATTCTTTCATTCATTCATTATCTTCAGCTTAGTACTCTATTAGGGTCGCGGGGGGGGGGGGGGTTCCCATGTCCATCCAGGGGTGAACGTTTCTGGCGCTGGGCAGATACACCCAGGACAGGGGGGCAATACATCACTGGACACACTCACTCACACATACACACTCTATATGGGGCAATTTGGAGAACTCAATTGACCTTGATCCATGTTTTTGGACTGTGGGAGGAAACCGGAGAACCCGGAGGAAACCCACGCAGACACGGGGAGAACATGGGAATTCCACCCAGATGGGGATTCGAACCGGGAATCCCTAGTGCTGAGAGGAGAACATGCCAACCACGAAGCCATCGTGCCGCCATGGAGTGAATATCAAAATCCTTAAATATGAACTTCGGTGTCCTCATACTTTTGGACGTACAGTGCACATCTGAATTCACTGTAACTGAAGTCGAATCGTCGTTTTAAAGCAGAAAGACGTCAGATGTCAAAAAAGGCGCGCCGGGCCCCAGACTCCTGTCAGCTCGGAATCACGAGCAGATGATTCCTCCGGCCTTGGCTCGTCTCCGTCCCCCCCCCCCCCCGGCGACGGACTCGGTCTCCTGTTTCTGCTCTCAGATGCTTTCACGCGAGGGCAGTAAATTTCAGAAG
The DNA here is from genome assembly GCA_019802435.1 of Corydoras maculifer. Classification (NCBI taxonomy): domain Eukaryota; kingdom Metazoa; phylum Chordata; class Actinopteri; order Siluriformes; family Callichthyidae; genus Corydoras; species Corydoras maculifer. The sequence goes on along the minus strand of JAFMOD010000317.1, from coordinate 256,373 downwards.
TGAAGTCTCAGAAATCAGGAGTCAGGAATGTGCGCTTCGGATCGAGCGACGTTCCGTGCGGTGATTCGCAGGAATGACTCATCGGGTCGTTTTTGCGAATCGGCCGAAATCAGACCTCGACGTGAAGCGTCCGATCTCAAAACGATTCGTAGCCGACGGTGAGACGATGACCTGGGTTCGGGAGAGCCTGGCGTGATGCGCGTCCAGCACGGAAAGGGATTCGGCGAGCGACTAAACGATTCACCCCTCGAATCGGATTCAGTGAGTCGTGTCGGGAATCGTTTTCAAACCGTTATCGCTTGGAGAAGGTGCCAAACTCTGGCTGATGGGGGTGGGTGCGGCATCTGGTCGAACCTGAATCGACTTCATGGGTGTGACACACACACACACACACACACACACATATATCAACATGTCGGAATCCGATGCTCACACACTCGCTGACACACTTGGATTTCATTGGCTGATGACATCATCAGTTGCCATGGCTACTCTGTGCAAGTCTGAACCAATTAGCTTTGATTAAGCTTAAGCGATTCACGAGTCATCATTTACTCCTAAAGCCCCAGAATGCATCAGTATTTGTAGTTCATTCATTCGTTATGCTAAATGCTTCATTAGAGTTGCTGGGGGGGCGGGGGGGGGGTTTGCCATGGCCATGCCCATGCCCATCCAGGGTAGAACGTTTTGGGCGCTGGGCAGATACACCCAGGACAGGGTGCCAATCTATCATTGGCCACACATTTACTAAGAAACTATATAGGGGCAATTTAGAGCATTCAATTCACCTTGAATTCATGTTTTTGGACTATGGGAGGAACCCGGGGGAAACCCACACAGATACGCGGAGAACATGCAAAAGCCACCCAGATCGAGATTCCAACCCGACTCCCCAACGCTGAGAGGAGAACATGCCAAACACCACACCATCGTGTCGCCCAGGATTTGTTGTATCGTTTGTAAATATTAATCCGGCCCCCCGGCCCCTCACCCCTGGGTTCAATTCAGCTCTACCAGCCAATCGCTTTCTCTCTAGGTACATAAGCCCCGCCCCCTAAACGTGTTTTTTTTTTCATCCTGAAGCTCCTCAGGTGAATCGAATGCACGCGAGTCGTGAATCGCGACTCCGAACCGAAGCGGTGCGGCGCAGCTGGTTGAAGTTGAAGCTGGAAAATATTTTCCCTGAACGACTCGGCGGGGTTTTTATAAACACGGCGCATGCTGAGCGCGTTAGTCGCGTTCCGCGTGCCGCCGGCGTGCCGTGCGCACTAATTAAATATCGTAAACGCGCGGAACCCGGACCATGTGCCGCGTTTCGTTTCCTCTCGCGCTTTTGTAAATCCAGAGCTATTTCGGGCCCCGCGCATCTGGGACCCAGCGGCGCTGCGAATGCTGACGCTGGGGTTCTGTTTCTCAGATGTTCCGGAATCAAAGCGCCGGGAACGTTCTCCCATCGTGACATCATCACCCGTCCTCATGTCAAACCCGACATCGGTTCCAGATCCGGCGCCGAGAGCGCGATACGGACTCGCACGGTCCGTACGGTCGCCGAAAACCGAGGCCCCCCCGCCGAGTGGACACTTTATTAGGTACGGTTCTCATTGAGGGGTTTCCGACCCCCCGCCGACTGACGTTGTGTCATTCATTCATTCATTAGGGTCGCGGGGGGGGGGGGGGTCCCTCATGCCCATCCAGGGGAGAACGTTTCGGGCGTTGGGCAGATACACCCAGGACAGGGGGGCGATCTATCGCTGGGCGCACACACACTCACTTACACGGACACACTCCATATGGGGCAATTTGGGAAACTCAATTATTGAATTCTCCAAATTGCCCCATATAGAGTGTGTGTGTGTGAGTGAGTGTGTTTCCAGCGATAGATTGCCCCCTGTCCTGCGTGTATCTGCCCAGCGCCCGAAACGTTCTCCCCTGGATGGGCATGGCGAACCGGGCAATCTATCGCTGGGCACACTCACACGGACACACTCTATATGGGGCATTTTGGGAAACTCAATTGCCCTTGATCCATGTTTTTGGACTGTGGGAGGAAACCAGAGAACCCGGAGGAAACCCACGCGGACACGGGGAGAACATGGAAACGGAACTGCAGAACGCCCTCAATGGACTTATATAGAGTTTTCCGATTGTTAATTACGGGTCACATGATCACCACACAATCTGGCCGCTCAAGGAGGATGAGCCCCCCACTGAGCCTCGGTCCTCACAAGGTTTCTTCTTTAAAATCCGCCGGCCCAATAGAAATCCAGGTTCCATGCAGTTCTCGTCGTAGCCGCAGTGTTACAGCAGAACCATGGATGAAACCCCAGCCTCCTGAAATAAGGTTCTGGATTGGATCCAGTACTTACCGTTGGACCGGTCAAGCACTGCGGTCAGTTAGTAAGCCAGAACGTAGTATCCAGACAATTTTGGACGCTCCATGTCGTTCATGGTGCCATCGTTCTTTGACGTTCAATTGTTGTCTGAACTCCAACGTCTTAGAGAAAGCCTTCTCAGAAGAGTGTGGACGCTGACGTGGCGCCAAAGCCCCTTTTGGACGCTTGGTATGGTACGTTGGAACCATATGGTACGTTGTGAAGGCTCCTCTGTGAGAACCATGGAAGTCTTTTCCTTTCTGCAGACTCCAAACCTCCGCACGTTCTGGACGTAGGGGAAATCTTCTCTCCAGATGTTCCACCTGAAGCCCATTTGTCCTCCTCCTCCCCCCCCTCCTCCTCTGCCGCCATATAAACGTTTTCCCTTGTAAATATTATTTCAGGTTTATGAAGTGGCGGATGACGCAGGAGCTCCGGAGAGAACTCGAAACGTAGGGACCTTCTGACGTCAGTGAAGGACGACGCTGAGGAATGGTTCCTGATCCCGCTTCTAATAAACTGTCTTCGGATGGAACGCTGACTTCCTCTGACAGAATACAAGCAAGACGACGGGGTTCGATGTCAACATCTGGATTAGATCCACCACCTTATTTCTGCTCTCACTGCCCAGGTTATCGGCTCCGCCCAACGTACAGATGGGGTTTTGTAGTTCTACGGTTCCGTTCTGTAGTTCTCTGAAGACCATGAACACAGCAGGCTTTATTCGGGTGGTTGATGATGCTCCACATGGTTTGACATGAACCCGCTGAAGCTGGTTTATCTCCTGGTTCGTGTCTTGCATGGGGGTGACCCCAAAACCCCACCGTCACCCCTCATGTGTTTACAGTCAGGTGATTATGACATCACAATTCCCCTTCTATATCTTCTGATTTCTTTCTTTACAAAACTTGCCCCAGTCTAAGCCTGAGCCTCGGCACTGTGGGGGGGGGGGGGTACTGCCATGCTGGGGATTTTGGAGGGTGCTGGCAGGGCAAATCTCAGCTGTCAGGAGTGAAGCTGTTTGTTTTGGGCAGGACGGGGCACGTCCAGATTCTACCCTCAGCTGCTGCTGGACCTTCTGTTTAGAGAGGACGCTGCATTCGTTGAGGGTTTGAGTCCAGCTTATTTATAAAACGGGGACTTCCACTCCGTAAATCTGATTGGCTGAGCCGGTTGTCCAGCCGTGACATCATTACCAGTAACGCACACCTGGGAGCGCTTAATAGACAATACATTATTTTAAAATTTAAAATGCAAATTAATATAAACAACAATCAGCACTAGACCTGTTTTTATAAACTGCGTTCTGCATTTTGGCCACTAGATGGCCGAAGTGTCCGATTTTAATTGTTAGAGAAACCGAAATGCTGTTGCAGCGATCAGCGTTGACTATAAATGACTCCGCGACTCGCGGAGTCATTTATTCACAATGAAACCCCGCCTTCTCCTACCGTATTGCTTTATCATTAAATGGGTCATTCCATTCCTTAAATCTGATTGGCTGAGCTATTTGTCCAGCCGTGACATCATTGACAGTAACACCTCTGAGTGCTTCACATTCGTAGCAGTGTGTGATGTACAAATACAATATTTAACCATTTTTTTAAATAAACGGTGTTCTGTATTTAGTTGTGAAAGAAACCGGTATCCTGTTAATCAGCGATCAGCGTTGACTTTAAAAACCGGACTAGATTACGCCGCGGAAGAGCAGATTATTAACGATTTTGCTTTTAATGAGCGCACTTATGAAACCTTTTTTTTTTTTATTATAGTGAGTTTGTAAGAGTTTTATTAAAGCAATAAGACACTCAGGGTTGTGTATTATTGTGAATAAATCACATAAAGAGGTGGAACAGTACTCCACTAAACGACGGGACTGATAACACCTCTTTATGGGGTTTATTCAGAATAAGGCCACACCCTCTCGTACCGTATCACTTTAATATGCACTCACACCTAATTGATGTTGGCCATGTGTTGTTCCGTGACTATAAACAGAGGTGGTACTTAAAAGTTTTGGTTTAATAATGGGCGGTTCTAGGTCGGTAAAGTCAAAGAACCCCTGCTGTGGAGGAACAGATGGACTGTAGAGTTGAGTTTCCAGACCATTTTGGACGCTCTACGTCGTTCACGTTGCCGTCGTTCTTTGACGTTACGCGTTCCCTAACGTTCACAGTTGATGTTGCACATCGTAATATTGTTGTCTGAACGCCAACGTCTTAGAGAAAGCTTTCTCAGAAGAGTGTGGACGCTATCGTGGCGCGAAAGCCCCTTTTGGACGCTCGGTATGGTACGTTGTGAAGGCTCCTGTGTGAGAACCTTGGAAGTTTTTTATTTTCTGCAGGCTCCAAACCTCCGCACCCCGGCGTTTCGCCCGTTCTCCTGGACGTGGAGCCCCTGCTGTGGAGGAACAGATGGACGTTAGAGTGAATGTAGAGTTGAGTTGAGTTTCCAGACCATTTTGGACGCTCGTTCACGTTGCCGTCGTTCTTTGACGTTACGCGTTCCCTAACGTTCACGTTGAGGGACCTGTCGGTGAGCGCGATGTACAAAAGCTGTTCATTCCACAGCATGAAGTGTTGATGTAGTGACAGCATGGGCGTTTGAAACCACACACACACACACACACACACACACACACACACACACACGTGTTGTCCGGGGCTTTACGAGGCAGCGGCTCTTCGCAGATGGACCTCATAAAGACCCACGCAGAGCCGCTCGGCCCGATCGGCCTCCGTAAACCGTCACTGCGCCCAAACAGAGGAGGAACGTAAACCCGAAAACCAGACCACACCAAACAACCAAAAGAACCCTCCCACGCGCCTCCCAGAGAGGCCCGAGCACCGAGAGAGCGGCGGGAGCCGGAGCACGAGGCGAGAGAAAACAGAGCTGTAAATACTTGCATGTCTGTCACCATGACACCCGGCCAGGGCATTCGGCGGCAATCCCATGAGGCCTCAGTGCCAAGGCCAGGAGCGGCCAACTGGCACCTTAAGGATACATCTGTCCAGCATTGTGCCCTGGACACACACACACACACACACACACACACACTAGTAACCACCTGACAACACAACACAAATCAGTGTGTAGTCATTCTCCCAAATTTAGCCAATATTTTATAATATTATATTTTGTGTGGCTTAGTGGTTTAGCACGTTCTCCTCTCAGCGCTGGGGATTCCCGGTTCGAATCCCGATCTGAGTGGAGTTTGCATGTTCTCCCCGTGTCCGCAAGGGTTTCCGCTGGGTTCTCCGGTTTCCTCCCACAGTGCAAAAAACATGGATTCAAGGTCAAATGAATTCTCCAAATTGCCCCATATAGTATGTGTGTGTGTGAGTGAGTGTGTTCCCAGCGATAGATTGCCCCCTGTCCTGGGTGTATCTGCCCAGTGCCCAAAAAGTTCTCCCCTGGATGGGCATGGGGAATCCCCCCCACGACCTTAATATGGGATAAAGCAGAAAATAATAGAAGGATGGATATTTTGTATTTTGGGCGACAGAAAGGGTGCCAAAGTTAGCACCTCCACCTCCCAGCCAGAAGGTACCGGGTTCGATTCCCGGTGGAGTAAACGAAGATTTATTTGTGTCACCATGGAGACTGCTGCCATGATGCACCACCACGTTTATACAGTAGCAACACTGCTCACTGTTTTTGTGGTTCGGGATGTTGATCCTTCTGAAGGTAGTGGGCATGTTATTGACAATGTGGGCCCCTGAGCGAGGCCCCTAACCCTCATTCCACCAGTATTCATTGAAAACAATCGGTAAAATCCAAAATCGATGAAAACTGAGGTAAATATTTTTGTTTAAATCGATATAAATACAATTAATTCGTTCTAGAGGCTCCAAAATCCGCAATCGATGAAAACTAAGGTAAATATTTTCATTGAAATGAATTTAAGTCCAGGCGGCACGGTGGCTTAGTGGTTAGCACGTTTGCCTCTCAGCGCTGGGGATTCCCGGTTCGAATCCCCATCTGGGTGGAGTTTCCATGTTCTCCCCGTGTCTGCGTGGGTTTCCTCCGGGTTCTCCGGTTTCTTCCCACAGTCCAAAAACATGGATCAAGTTAATTGAATTCTCAAAAATTGCCCAATTTAGAGTGTATGTGTGAGTGAGTGTGTGCCCAGCGATGGATTGGCGCCCTGTCCTGGGTCTATCTGCCCAGCGCCCGAAACGTTCTCCCCTGGATTGGCATGGGGAACCCACCGCGACCCTAATAGAGGATAAGCGGGAGATAATGAATGAATGAATGAATTTAAGTCCAATTAATTTGTTCTCGAGACGAGAAAATTTGTTCAAAATACGAGAAAACACCTTTTATAGAACGACATGAACATTCCTCATGATTTAACTTTTTAATTGATCCACATGAACGTTTAACCTAACTTTTAAAGGAACTTTCCGATCCCTATGATCTATGTTTCGTAAGCGCATGAACGGCTTTCGCCACATCAGCGTCTTCATTACTTTCTGGCACAATGGAACTTTATCTATTAACCGCAGCTTAAAGTAATTGTGAAATTTCCGAATGCCGTTTTTCGTATTTCTGTTGTGTTTTCTTCGAAGCGTTGCTGGATCTGTAACCTTTGGTCCCATGATGGCGCTAAAGTTACAGCATCAACTTTACTTTTACGTTGCGAGGGAAACTTAACCAGGACTATGAGATTTGTGCACATCACATGATCACGCCGATAACGTACGAAGCGACGGGTGGAAAAACCGAGACGTAATTTCCAAGGAGAAAATTGTGGGGAACCAAATGCGGTGATTTCCGGCGGCGACGCAAATCGAGGTTGCGACTTCTGTAATATAACGTACCCTACAGCCACCGTGTCGGTCAGGCGGACAGGGTTTTCGATGTGGCCTCGTGCATTTCAAATGTAAATCGGCGATATTGGAATGCAGTTCACTGTGGCGCCCGACCTCCTTCTGCCCCCCCGTTTAAAAGCGAGCGAAAGCATCTGCGGGTTGGAGAACGCGAAGAAAAGCGGTCTTTAGAAGACGAGGACAAAAGCTGAAGGCAGAGTGTGAATGTGGTGCTGCTGGGAATTCATGACTGGGTTTTATTCTCAGCCTGTGGCTGCCGCTGGGTCGCCGGGACACCGAGACGCTGGATCCACAGTGCAGGAGGCGACGGATTAAAAGCTCTGCTCCTCCTCCTCCTCACCGTGACGGCCTTTAATTACAGCATTGTTTTTACAACATAATGTCTCTGTACAGCAGAATGGAGTCATCAGTCTCCTCGTCAACATCTTCACCACCGTCAGTAGAGGTGGCCGTGGTGGCGGCAGGGGTGAGGAACCCCCTGATCTGACCCCTGTCCCGAGGATACGACTAACTAACGAAGATGAAACGCCTCTTCATCTGAATGTCCGTGGTTAAAACGTCATGATTTTCGAACACGGCGGCGTTGAGGGGAAATTCCGCCGAGTAGGCGATTCAGGGGGTGTGTAGGGGTGAACAATTTCCACCCCGGTACTGAAAGCGCTCGGTCCCGTATGTCCACGTGTTCTCAGTTTGGCGAAGGCGCAGAAAGGTGAACAGGCGTCTGAGAGTTTCCACTGTTAGTGAAGCGTCAGCCGTATCTCACACGAGCATCTGTTTAAGAACGGAACGTTACGGACTGCAGAACAAACACCGATCTCACACTGGCACTGCAGAACAGGTTCCTGCTTAGCATTGCGTACGGGCTGCATGGTGAGGAGCTTCGTCTTGGTTGCAGGTTCTTGTTTGGGCGCAGTGTTGGTCTTCAGTCTTGGTACTTCATCCTGGTTGCAGGTTCTTGTTTGGGCGCAGTGTTGGTCTTCAGTCGTGGAACTTCGGTTCTGGTTGCAGGTTCTTGTTTGGACTCAGTGTTGGTGTTCAGTCGTAGAACTTCGTTTCTTGTTTGGGTTCTGTTGGTTTTTATTCATGAAACTTAATCCTGGTTGCAGGTTCTTGTTTGGGCTCAGTGTTGGTTTTTATTCATGAAACTTAATCCTGGTTGCAGGTTCTTGTTTGGGCTCAGTGTTGGTGTTCAGTCGTGGAACTTCGGTTCTGGTTGCAGGTTCTTGTTTGAACTCAGTGTTGGTGTTCAGTCGTAGAACTTCGTTTCTTGTTTGGGTTCTGTTGGTTTTTATTCATGAAACTTAATCCTGGTTGCAGGTTCTTGTTTGGGCTCAGTGTTGGTTTTTATTCATGAAACTTAATCCTGGTTGCAGGTTCTTGTTTGGGCTCAGTGTTGGTCTTCAGTCTTGGAACTTCGGTTCTGGTTGCAGGTTCTTGTTTGGACCCAGTGGTGGTGTTCAGTCGTAGAACTTCGTGCTGGTTGCAGGTTCTTGTTTGGGCTCAGTGTTTGTGTTCAGTCGTAGAACTTCGTGCTGGTTGCAGGTT
>JAFMOD010000317.1:203558-221453 GCA_019802435.1 Corydoras maculifer | reverse complement strand
GGGGGTGGGTGTGGAAATCTGAGAAGAGTTGTCGGACCTGTGGGAACCATGGGGCGCTGTGTGGACTGCAGGAGGCTGTGGGTGGAGGCTGTGGAAGGTGTCAGAACTGTATGAGAAGTAGGAGGAAGTCTGAGTGTGTGTCAGATGGACGACTGGAGACACGATGGAGGGCGTAGAAAACAGCAGGACCATCAAACAGGACCGGTGGGGGGGGGGTGACGGTGGGAGCCGCGGAAACTCAGAACTCTGGAACATTTTAAAGCTGTGAATGTGACGGGACGACGAGAACCGGGCAGACCGTGGGAACTGTGTTTGAGGTGTGGGAGGGGTGGGAGGGTGTGGGGGGGGGGTGTGGGAGGTACCAGCGCTGTGGAAATGTAGAGCAACGGTACTGAAGACATCAGAACTCGTAACATGTTCTAACCGCGAGTCTCATTCTGATCTGCGTTGTACCGAAATGTGAGTAACACCCCGCCTCCACCCCCCTGACACCCCCTCCCGACACCCCCCCCCTCCCCAGCTCATAAACATCTCTCGTCCTGAATGAGCAGGAAACTGACATCTGATGAATTTGATCACAAGAATGAACTTAATCCCACGAACAAGGAACCAAAACGAAACATGACAATAGTAATCATACTTTAATACAGATACGCTATTAATCCTGATACAGCTGGAGTGTAATCTCACCACAACACACACACACACACACACACACACACACACACACACACAATTGTTCTTTATACTGTCAATCTTGCATTAAATGTCCTATTTTATGATCATTATCACTATCATGAATTTCATCACCATCACAATCATTATCATCATCTTCATCACTATTATCATCTTCATCATCACTATTATAATCATCACCAATATTATTATCACTATTTTCATCATCATCATCAAGATCATTATTATTACTGTCATCAATTTCATCTTCATCATCATCATTACAATCATTATCATCTTCATCACTTATCATCTCCATCATCACTATTATAATCAACACCAATATTATCACTATTTTCATCATCTTCATCATCATCATCATCATCATCATCATCACTATCATCTTTATCACTATTATAATCATCATCATAACCAATATTATTATCAGTATTTTCATCATCATCATTATCATCTTCATCACTATTATCATCAACACCAATATTATCACTATTTTCATTATCTTCTTCATCATCAATTTCATCTTCATCACTATTATCATCTTCATCATCACTATTATAATCATCATCACCAATATTATTATCACTATTTTCATAATCTTTATCATCATCACCAAGATCATCATTAATACTGTCATCAATTTCATCTTTATCATCATCATCCTCATCATCATCACAATCATTATTATCACTATCATCTTTATCACTATTATCATCTCCATCATCACTATTATAATTAACACCAATATTATCACTATTTTCATCATCATCATCATCATTACTATCATCAATTTCATCTTCATCATCATCATCATCATCATCACCACAATCATTATCAGCATCTTCATCACTATTATAATTATCACCATCAACAATAAAATCATCATCTTCATCATCAATTTTATCATCAATATTATCATCTTCATCATCATCATCACCATCATGGCTTATTTTTGGGAGGGGCTCACCACACACACACACACACACACACACACACAATTATTCTTTACGCCGCCACTTTTGCATTGGAATGTCCTATTTTATGATCACACGCCAAAACTGCATTACCGCATGATGTCCACTGGGTGGAGCTTTAAGACAAACAGCGCTGTGTCAGCGCTAAGATGAAGTTTATATCGGATATTAAATGATTTGAACTCTTTGTAAACATCTAAAGTTTCATTCTTTCATTTATTATCTCCCGCTTATCCTCTATTAGGGTCGTGGTGGGGTTCCCCATGCCCATCCAGGGGAGAACGTCTCGGGCGCTGGGCAGATACACCCAGGACAGGGCACCAATCCATCGCTGGGCACACACTCACTCACACAGACACACTCTATAGGGGGCAATTTTCAGAATTCAATTAACTTGATCCATGTTTTTGGACTGTGGGAGGAAACCGGAGAACCCGGAGGAAACCCACGCAGACACGGGGAGAACATGGAAACTCCACCCAGATGGGGATTCGAACCGGGAATCCCTAGTGCTGAGAGGCGAACGTGCTAACCACTAAGCCACCGTGCCACATCTAAAGTTTTTGTCCTAAATAAAAACAAACGGAAGCCTCTGTCACGGAATCATTAAAACGTCAGCGTTGCTTTTCTTCCCGTAAACATTTCGATGTAAAGGGTGGATTTAAACGGATGGATGTTCGTTTAGTCATTTGAGATAAATGTTAGATTTACATTAACATCACGCTTTTATCCAAAGCGACTTACAAATGAGAACAACACAATCAGTCGTTCTGAAGGAAACCAGCTACAGTGTGTAATTATGTAGAAAAATGTTCGTTAATTACGGATCGTACGGAGAGTGTAATGACCTTCAGAGATTCGTAAAGCAGTGGAATCAACGAAGCCTTTAAATAACGTAAAATAAAATTATTAAGGCGGCACGGTGGCTTAGTGGTTTAGCACGTTCTCTCAGCGCTGGGGATTCCCGGTTCGTATCCCAATCTGGATGGAGTTTCCATGTCCTCCCCGTGTCCGCGTGGGCTTCCTCCGGGTTCTCTGGCTTCCTCCCACAGTCCAAAAACTTGGATCAAGGTCAATTGAGTTCTCCAAATTGCCCCATATAGAGTGTGTCTGTGTGAGTGAGTGTGTGCCCAGCGATGGATTGGCGCCCTGTCCTGGGTGTATCTGCCCAGCGCCTGAAATGTTCTCCCCTGGATGGGCGTGGGGAACCCCCCCCCCACCCCTGCAACCCTAATAGACGATAAATGCGGAAGATAATGAATGAATAAAGTGTAATTAAAATTTAAATTAATGAAACAGGAAGCCGGCGGCAGGGTGGCTTAGTGGTTTAGCATGTTCTCCTCTCAGCACTAGGATTCCCGGTTCGAATCCCCATCTGGGTGGAGTTTCCATGTTCTCCCCGTGTCTGCGTGGGCTTCCTTCGGGTTCATTGGTTTCCTCCCACAGTCCAAAAACATGGATCAAGGTCAATTGAGTTCTCCAAATTGCCCCATATAGAGTGTGTCTGTGTGTGTGAGTGTGTGCCCAGCGATTAATTGGCGCCCTGTCCTGGGTGTATCTGCCCAGCGCCCGAAATGTTCTCCCCTGGATGGGCATGAGGAACCCCACCGCGACCCTAATAGAGGATAAAGCGGGAGATAATGAATGAATGAATGAAACAGGAGAACGTTTGGCTTTTTTTTAAATTTGCAGTCAGTGGACACATCGCTCTAAGACTGCTGGACCGGACCGGACCAGACCGTTGTAAGGTTTCCATGAATTAAATTATTATTGCAGAAATGAAGCGGTGGCTTAGCATGTTCTCCTCTCAGTGCTGAGGATTCCATGTTAAAATCCCAATCTCTCTGTGTCTGCATGGGTTTCCTCTGGATTCCCTGGTGTCCTTCCATAGTCCACTTCAAGGTAAAGTGGCTCCTCTAAATTGCCCCTATATATTATGTGTGTGAGAGTGAGTGAGTGAGTGTCCTGGGTGTATATGTATCTGCCCAGCACCCGAAACATTCTCCCCTGGATGGGCATGGGGAACTCCCCCCCCCCCCATCACCCTAATAGAGGATTAAGCGAATTTATAACTGAGAAAAATATTTATTGCACTTTTATATTTTGTAAGTTATCTGCTGCTTTTTCCTCCACTAGGGTCGCAGGGGGGGGGGAAGGGGGGGTTCCCCATGCCCATCCAGGGATCAACGCTCAGGCGCTGGGCAGATACACCCAGGACAGGGAGCCAATCTATCACTGAGCACACCCTCAGACACACTCTATATGGGGCAATTTTGGAGAATTCATCCATCCATCCACTTTATCCTCTATTAAGGTCGCGGGGGAGGGGTTTCCCCACGCCCATCCAGGGGAGATCGTTTCAGGCACTGGGCAGATACACCCAGGACAGGGGGCAATTTATCGCTGGGCACACACACATTTACACAGACACACTCTATATGGGGCAACTTGGAGAATTCAGTTGACCTTGATCCATGGCTTTTGGACTGTGGGAGGAAACCGGAGAACCCGGAGGAAACCCACGCGGACACGGGGAGGACGTGGAAACTCCACCCAGATTGGGATTCGAACCTGGGAAACCCCCCCCCCCCCTTAGCACTGCCTCTAAACGTATAAAGCAGAAGATGATGGATGTGTGGAAGGTCCTTATCGCGGGGCGGGATTTCGGCACCTGGTGCAGGTGAGTGACGCGCCGACCTCCGCGCGCCTGCTCTGACCAATGGCATCACAGGACGGGTCGTCGGCGGCGGCAGCCGATCGTCAGCCCGCTCGGCCAATCGGAAGGCGCGCTGGGGTGTCACGCGGCCAATCGGCTCGCTCCACTGCAAAGCCCCGCCCCTCCTTCACCCAAAAAAACCGACTCTGACCCGGAGAGCAGCTCGGGCCTGTCCATGGCGGAGCAGCGCGCCTTTAAAGGCTTATAATCCGCCGTTTTCGCGCTCGGTTGCCCCGCAGGAGCGAATGTATTTACTAACGGAGGCTTGAAAAGGCAACGTCCGCGTCCAACATGCCGAAGAGCGCTCGTCGTCTGGCTTCCGAAAGAGCGGGCGCGGAGTCGGCGGCGCTCATGTGAACGTCCGCGGCTGGCTTCTGGTCCTAGTTTGCGGGGGAGGAACGTCTACGGTTACCGAGGAGCGGGACGAACCGGAGCTACGACACCCCAGGTGAGCGGGTTCGGTTCTCGGTCGGGTTCGGTTAGCTCTCCGCCGCTAGCTGAACGTTAGCGCCGAGTCCCGACTCCCGACACGGAATCGACTCCCATCTCTTCCACTCTGGACCGTGGACCTTCACTGGAGCCGACTCCTGATTCACTCCTCGCATTACCTTACCAATTTACCGTCGATACTAAACGTCGCGTCGTCGATCGATCGATCGTGTATTTTCGTAATAGTGTCACGACGGCGGAATCGACTCTCAAGTCTTTCGAACGCGATCCCTGTTCGCGAACGCCTACGGATTCGGAGTCGGTTCCTCACGGACTCGCTCGCCTGGCCTGCGGTTTTTTTGTAAATTTGCTATGCTAAACTGGTTCGCTTTGAGGAAACCGAGTTATTATAAAAAAAACACCACCGGGCGATACTGCTTTCGGTTTTTCGGGTTCAGGTGTTTATTAAGGAAGGGTTTTAGTTCGGGACTTGATCATACAGGTGGTCCATATTCAATAAATATGCGAAATTGTTATGTTATTATTATCTATTACATAAATGCCATTCCGAACTGTTCAAACTTGAGTTGGTTGGTTAATTAACGCGTTTGTTGAGGAAGTAAGAGAAATAATATTGTTTAAACTGATTTATATAAAAAAAAAATTGGGAAAAAATGTTGGGGGTGTATTTGACCGAAATGACACAAGGAGTTGAACCTACATCGTTATCTAACTAAACTGATGTAGTTTTTCCAATTTTTAAAAACAGACACCCGATTAGAATCCAAATCCCCCACTGATCTTTGGTCCTCACAAGGTCTCTCCTTTTAAAATCAATGTAACTGAGTTTTGTCTTGCCGCTGTCACTTTGGGTGTTTTTTGGTGTTTCAGGCAGAGAATACTACAGAACGCTGTACAGCTACTTTGAGACAATGTGCCATTTGTGAAAAACGTGATAGTTATATAAATTAAATATTTTAGTATTTATTTCAGGACTCGATCATACAGGTGTTCCATATTCAATAAATATGCAAAATTGTTATATAGGTCTCACCTTTAAAAAAAAAAATCTATGTAGCCGAGTTTTGTCTTGCCACTGTTGCTCTGGCATGTCTTTTAGGGTTTCATTTAGGGAACACTACAGAACACTGTACAGCTAGTTTGAGACGATGTACCGTTGGAAAAAAACACTATATATAAATTAACTTAAGATTTAGTATTTTGGTATTTATTTCGGGACTTCATCGTATATATATTCCAAATTCAATAAATGTGTTATGATATATTACATAAATGCTATTACTAACTGATCAACCTTGGGGTAGTTTAATAATAAATGCATTCTGGGCGTCAATGAGTTTGTTGAAGACGGAGGGGAAATAATCTTGTTTTAAACCGATTTGTAATAAGATAAAAAAAAAAAATTGGAAATGTTGGGGGTGGATACGACTGAAGGGACACGATTAGTCAAAATTAACCGTTATCTAACTAAACTGATGTTGTTTTTCCAATTTTTAAAAATGGACACCTGTTTGTAAGCCGTGCTTGGGTGTTCTGCCGTATTGATTCCCCCAATCGAAATTTTTCATTCATTCATTCATCATCTTCCGCTTTGTCCTATATTAGGGTCACAGGGGAAGTTCCCCATGCCCATCCAGGGGAGAATGTTTCAGGCGCTGGGCAGATACACCCAGGACAGGACGCCAATCTATCGCTGGGCACACTATATGGGGCAATTTGGAGAACTCAATTGACTTGATCCATGTTTTTGGACTGTGGGAGGAAACCGGAGAACCCGGAGGAAACCCACGTGGACACAGGGAGAACATGGAAACTCCAGCCAGATGGGGATTCGAACCGGGAATCCCTAGTGCTGAGAGGAGAACATGCTAAACCACTAAGCCACCGTGCCGCCCTCAAATTTTTGAAAATAGATTATAGATTATAATCTATACCTTGGTGTCCTGCACTGTTGATTCTGCCTCCCTTAGTAACGAAGGATGAGTTCCCTCACTGAGCCTTGGTCCTCACAAGGATTCTTAAAAACCAGTGTAATGGCGTTTTTGTCTTGCCACTGCTGCTTTGGCGTGTTCTTCGGAGTTTCAGGTTCAAAACAACTGATTTGTAACAATGTACCGTTATAAGTACATAAGTGCTCTATAAATTACCTGACTTGAACTTGAACTACTAAATTCAGGGCTGTCAGCAGTTTGGGGAAGGACCTCTTCTGTTTCAGTGCACAAATCATGTTCTGTAAACCCCTGATTGGGTCATTTTGGTGTGGGTGCACTCGGAGCCCTGACTGTAACCTTTTAGGATGAACCGAAAGTGACAGTCAGGTCCTCGCAACTCCTCCAACATTAGCGTTTGTACGAACCACCAACGGGCGTGCGGTTCTCAATGAACGAATAAGGCCGATGGTGCGTTTCATTGACGTTTGTATAGCAGATGTACGTAGGTGAACATGGTATGCGTGGGGGTGGGGGGTAGGTGAGATCAGCAGGGTATAAAAATGACACACTCACACTTGCCCTCGCACACTCACACTCACCATGGGTGTGATTCTCTGTAAACCAAATGTCTCCCTGGTAACGGATTACAATACATTCTGCTCAGTCGAGTTCATTCACACTAAATGGTCATTCAGTTTATAGTTGGTTGACGATATCGGTAATAAAAAAAAAGATGAATTACCCCAATCTATTGCCCCCCCCCACACACACACACACTCGGCAGTCCTCTCATAGGTTTCTGTCTAAATAGATGACGTCATTGACAGTCTGCCTTTTTATGTAAATGAAGGAAGTAAATCCGTTATTTGAAAGCGTTAGCTGAATATTTATGAGCCTGAAAGTGCACAGTGCCAACTGTAAAGTTTGGTGGAGGAGGAGTCACAGTATGGGGTGGTTGATTTTGGGTTTGAACCCTTAGTTCCACCAAAAAAAAAAAAAAAAAAAACCTTTAACTTCAGCAACGAGGCACAATTTGGGCAGATGTAGGTTAAAAGCAGTGGAATTCTTACCCTTACTTGATCAAATAACTTTGAGATGAACTGGAACGGCGATTGTGAACCATGACGGTCATCCCACATCCTGTATCAACGATGTTTTGATGAACTAATGTCAATACACTCTCCACAATCTTGACGAAAGCCTGTTTGAAGGGGTGAACAACCTGGAATGGGAGCTCCTGAGTGTCTACTGATTTCATACATATATAAATTGGGGAAATTTTGAGTATTCACTTCACTGTGGGAGGAAACCGGAGGACCCGGAGGAGACCCACACAGACACGGGGAGAACATGGAAACTCCACCCAGATTGGGAATCAAACCTGGAATCCCCAGCACTGAAAGAAAAACCTGCCAACCACTAAGCCACCGTGCCGTCCAGCTTGTGTATTATTGTGAATAAATCACGGTAAAGGGGTGTCCCTGTACTATGTGTCGCACCCAACGGTACCTCTTTTTTTGTGATTGATTCAGACTCAGGCCACGCCCTCTCGTGCCTTATTGCTTTAATAGGCACTCGCATCCAAGTGATGACTGCGTTATGTTGTCCCGTGACGAAAAACAGAGGTGGTGCTTTAAAAGCTTTGGTTTAATGGTTTGGAAAGTTTAAGAAGCATTGCTGTAGGGTCAAGACCCTCTGCACTTCCTCACACCTGAACTTCCCGGGTCTGCGGTCGAGTTGTAGTTCGTGCGGCCGATCTGCGTCGATTACCGTGGCTCGGCTGGACCGCAGGAGGAAGCGTGAGGGTGTAATGCCCTTGTGGTAATGGATAGCTGCAGTTAAAAGATCATAATTAATTCAAGACGACATAACGCACGCTGCTTAATGGTTCTAATAATAACCACGATCAACAACAACCAGACACGCCATCACAAACTGTTGGGTTAATGCACCGCGCTGTGCTGTGTGAGCTCTGCGCCCACATTAAAGGTGACGTGGGCATTATGTCATGTTCTCCGGGTTCCGTGGGGTTCTAATACATGGGGCCAGAACATCTGTTCCTGACCACCGTCGATTACATCAACCTACGCTTGAATAGCATTGGAATTAAATGGGATTGGTGGCACCATTGGTGGCGTCAATGATATTATTGGTTCTAATGGTTCTATGGCGGTGGAGCCACATTGTGCGCTCACGGTCTCGTTTTTGATCGTGTGGTGAAACTCATCTTCGCAGCGTTTTGAAAGCCGCTGCGCCTCCACTTCCTCATTTCCGCGCCGCTGTTCTCGAGGAGTGACGTTACTGGTTTCGCCCTGCGGTTGAGATGTAAATAACTGGTCGCCGATGACCGTTTTAAAGCCAGTATGTCGAGAGTCTGCGGTTTTTTGAGTGTGATGATGATAAAGTAGACGTTTGGGGTTGGAAGGGGGGGTGGCGCGGTCATGTGGCCGGGAGGTGGTGGGGTGGGGAGGTGTTTACTCAGCCAAAAGCTGCTGCGGACCATTAAGAGGCCTCGTTCCTTCATCATCTGGATCCAGGGAATGGTGTGTCCACGCCACAGGAACCGTTTCTGGTACTTTTTTTTGAGCAGGGGAACCATTGGTGGAGTCTTGCTGCGTCCTGGGGGCGTACGCTGACGGGAAAGGTTCTTATCTGCGTCCGTTGTCCTGTCGATCGATACGGAACTTCGGCCAAACGTAATCAGAGGCATTATTGCAATTATTGGATCAATAAAGATAAGAGACGATGTTCTGGAGCCTTTTTTCATGATCTGTAGGATCTTCATATACGGTTCCTCATCAGGTTCGCATAAATAATCAATGGTTTACAAACTAATCCCATCAGCAGTACATGCTCCTCATCTCCTAATGACCCCGAACCCAGTGGTGGTGCTCTGATATCCTCCACCTTAATGCACGAGCACCCTTCTACATTTCCATGGCCATTCAAAGTGACCCACACGTGTCCTAGCCGGATGTTTTGGGGTCAGAGCGGTGGGTGACTCTGTGCACGCCGCCCAGGAGCAACTGGTGTTGGGTGCCACTTTAGCCGTAGTACTTGTTGGGACCAGGTACCCAACCGAGGACCTTCAGGCCTATAAAGCCTATAAATGCCCCTGCGTTGTCTGAAGTGGGATGCATGATGTCACCCCCGCTTCAGATTGGTAACCCAACTCCCTAACCCCCTAAGATGCCACACCCTGGAATATGCCAACCACAATGCCCTTTATGCCTAAAGACCTCCCGCTGTAATGCCCTCCTGTGTTGTCTATAGTGGGCTACATGATGTCACAACCCTGGAGCATTAAGGGTTAAGGGCCTCGATCATGGTTCCAAGAGTGGAACCCCCAAACTTCAGATTGATAACCCGACTCCCCCACACCCTGGAATACACCAACCACAACGCCCACCCGCTGTAATGCCAGCCTGCCCCAGTGTCTTGCCTCAAGTCTATCTGTCCAATGCCCTCTTATTCTCATGCCCCTGTTCCTAATGACCCCCAGCCCCCGTTGAATTATTAAAAATGCCCTCTGTTATGTTAGTAATGTAATTACACTTCACCCCAGCACCCCCGCAGGTCATTCTCAGTACTGCACTCACCGTGTCAGTGTGTGTGATGGGTGTCACTGCAGTACTGAGAATCCACCACCCTAATAATACTCCCATAACTGCATAAAGGGGGCAAGCGGGATACATAGAGGGCGCATGTATGGTATGTAGGCGTATCTAATAAAGTGGCCGGTGCATGCGTGTGGTGGTGACGGAGCGATTAGGTGGAGGAGCTTTAAGCTGCTTTGCTTCATGGGAAGCGTAAGATCATTACTCTCCCGAAATAGCTGTAAATAAAACCCTCACCCACTGACCGGCTCCGGTTACTACAGAGGTCAGGGGTCACCTTCCCAACGCTGGCCCTCGACGTGGGCACGCCGTAGGGATCGTAGCGTTCGTCGGCGTTCTTCGTACTTTGGTCAGACACCGACGTTTGGACGATAGAACCATGCTGGTGATCCACATTCTCATTCATCCCCTTGGGGTTGAGTCTTGGGCGGGGTCGAGGTCGGGACCTATCCCAGTCTGTCTGTACGGAGCGTGAGTTGAAGTCTGGCGAATACACAGTTATAATGGCGCTGCGAAGGGCCTTCCCCAAACTGTTGTAAGTATAGTGATTTCTCGCGCAGAAGCCCCGCCCACTTTTGTAACACACTAAGATCCTCACGATCCCCTGCGCATAATATATAAATCTATTACTATCTATTTAAACTGGGACTGATGGCGAGGTGGTGGTAGTCGGGGGGGGGGGGCGCATGGTGGTGCGCCGGCCTGGACGCGATCTCCGCTGCTAATCTTTGCAGAACATGCCGTGGGTGTGAGGGGGGAATGCTCCCAAAAAAGGCAGCGGAGTGTTGCTGATCGCGAGCGGGTGGGGTGGAGAAGGTTATAGGGAGTCACGGCCGGGGCCGGTGCCGCCACCTGATTGGTCGACAGTCCCAGACCCTCGTTATTTATATCCACCGGTCCAAGTGTCTGCTGCATGTTGTAAATGTGTCCAGTATAAACTGAAAGGGCCACAATGGAACCCTGCGGTCACTGTCATCATCGTCTTCGGGGCTTTCCGAATTCCGCTAAATAACGACCAAGGAACCTCGTTATGATATTCCACGGGGTTCGAACCTGTGGCCGTCTACGTTGTTGGTGCTTTACGAAGCGATTGTCCCCATGGGGTCCCTTTAAATAAAACCCTCAGGGTGCAGACGATTGTAATGTCTTAGAAGCTTAAGACAATACCACAACGCACACTTAGGCAACCCAACTTTTAAAATTTGTTCCACAGAATTGTGCTTTCTAGTTTGTTTTGGGTCGTTTCGGAATTGAAAGAGTCCACAGTGGCAATCTTCAGAGTGACGACCCAAAATTAAATATTACAATGAGGTTCCTTCATTGTTATATAACGGAATTGAAAGAGTCCACAATGGCAATCTTCAGTTATATAACAACGAAGGAAACTCATTTTAATATTTAATTAGGGTTTTGAACTAAAACCACTTAAAGTGACATGGTGTTCAAACCTGTAGCCGTCTACGTTGTTGGTGCTTTACGAAGCGATTGTCTCCATCGGGTCCCTTTAAATAAAACCCTCAGGGTGCAGACGATTGTGATGTCACAGAAGCTTTAAACAATACCACAACGCACACTTTGGCTACCCAATTTTTAAAATTTATCCACAGAATTGTGCTTTCTAATTTGTTTGGTTTTGGGTCGTCACTCTTAAGCTTTACAAAGCGATTGTCCCCATTTTTTTTTTTTTTTTAAATAAAACCCTCAGGCTGCAGACGATTGTGATGTGATAGAAGCTTAAAACGATAATGCACACTTTGGCAACCCAACTTTTAAAGTTTGTTCCCAGAATTTTGCTTTCTAGTTTCTGAAGGTTGTCACTGTGGGCTTTTTAAATTCCATGATATAACGACGAAGGAACCTCATTATGATATTCAAATTGGCTTTTGAGCTAGAACCACTGAACGTCACTGGGGGTTAGAACCCTCATACATAACCCTCAAGGTGCAGACAATTGCGATGTCACTAAAAAGCTTAAAACAATACCACACACTTTGGCAACCCAACTTTTGAAGTTTGGCCACAAAATTTTGCGTTCTAGTTCGTTTTGTTGGGCCCTCACTGTGAAAGAACTTCATTAGGGTTAATACAGGGTTCCATATATATGGCTGACCCTGTCCTTTGAACGCACCAAGTTGGGCAATACCATACCGCACGCTTTGGCAACCCAACTTTTAAAATTTGTCCACATTGTTTTGCTTTCTAGTTCGTTTTGTTGGGCCGTCACTCTGTAGGTTGTCGGTGTGGGCCCTTGCACGGGGCCCTCAACCTTCATTGGTGTTAAGACAGGGTTCTATTCCTAAGGCTCACCCTGTCCTGTGATCCCATCAAGTCAGGCAATACCATACCGCTCACTTTGGCAAGCCAATTTTCGAAGTTTCTCCACATTGTTTAGTATTCTAGTTCGTTTTGTTGGGCCCTCACTCTGTAGGTTGTCGGTGTGGGCCCTTGCACGGGGCCCTCAACCCTCATTGGGGCTAATACAGGGTTCTTGTCTTAAGTCTGACCCTGTCCTCTGATCCCATCAAGTCAGGCAATACCATACCGCTCACTTTGGCAAGCCAATTTTCGAAGTTTCTCCACATTGTTTAGTATTCTAGTTCGTTGTCAGTGTGGGCCCTCATTGGGGTTCCCGTACGAAGGTCGACCCTGTCCTCTGACCCCACCAAGTCAGGTTTGTGGGGGGCGTCCACTTTACACTGACCCTGAATATGCGCCTGTCCCTTTTAACAGAGTGGTCCTGAGCCATGGGGGCGTTCCTGGACAAGCCGAAGACGGAGAAGCACAACGCCCACGGCGCCGGTAACGGCCTGCGCTTCGGCCTCAGCAGCATGCAGGGCTGGCGGGTGGAGATGGAGGACGCCCACACGGCGGTGGTGGGGCTGCCGCACGGCCTGAACAACTGGTCGTTCTTCGCCGTGTACGACGGGCACGCCGGCTCGCGGGTGGCCAACTACTGTTCCAAGCACCTTCTGGAGCACATCATCGGCGGCAGCGAGGACTTCCGGCCCGGCCCGGACTCGGTGGAGGGCGTGAAGAGCGGCATCCGCTCCGGCTTCCTGAAGATCGACGAATACATGCGCAACTTCTCGGAGCTGCGCAATGGCATGGACCGCAGCGGCTCGACGGCGGTGGGCGTGCTGCTCTCGCCCGAGCACCTGTACTTCATCAACTGCGGAGACTCGCGCGCCGTGCTGTGCCGCGCCGGCCAGGTGCGCTTCTCCACGCAGGACCACAAGCCGTGCAACCCGCGCGAGAAGGAGCGCATCCAGAACGCCGGCGGCTCGGTCATGATCCAGCGCGTCAACGGCTCGCTGGCCGTCTCGCGGGCCCTGGGGGACTACGACTACAAGTGCGTGGACGGCAAGGGCCCCACAGAGCAGCTGGTTTCGCCCGAGCCCGAGGTCTTCGAGGTGGGGCGCGTCCAGGAGGAGGACGAGTTCGTGGTGCTGGCCTGCGACGGCATCTGGGACGTTATGAGCAACGAGGAGCTGTGCGAGTTCGTGCGCTCCCGGCTGGAGGTGTGCGACGACCTCGAGAAGGTCTGCAACTCCGTGGTGGATACCTGTCTGCACAAGGTAGGGGGCGCAACTCCGCAGAGGTCCGGTTCTCGGCACGTTGGTTTATTATACTCAAAAAACGTAAATAATTCAAGCGGTGGCGTGGTGGTTGGCGTGTTCTCCTCTCAGTGTTGGGGGGCTTTCCTCCCACAGTCCAAAAAGCATGGAGCAAGTCAATTGAATTCTCCAAATTGCCCCAAATGGAGTGTGTCTGTGTGAGTGAGTGTGTGTCCAGTGATGGATTGGCGTCCTGTCCTGGGTGTATCTGCACAGCGCCCGAAACGTTCTCCCCTGGATGGACATGGGGAAACACCCCCCACCCCGCGAAAAAGCGGAAGATAATGGATGGATGAGTTCTCCAAATTTGCCCCATATAGTTTGTGTCTGTGTGAGTGAGTGTGTGCCCTGTAATAGATTGCCCCATATCAAGTGTGTGTAAGTGAGTGTGTGCCCAGTGTATCTGCCCAGCCTCCGAAATGTCAGCAACCCCCCCCCAGCTTGACCCTAGTACAGGATCAAGCTGAAGATAATTAATAAATTAATAATGCATGGAGTTTGATGAATGTTTCGGTATTAGATGACTTGTTTCAGCGCCCTCTGCAGGATGTTTGTATATATTGAAGCTCTGAATACAGGTGCATCAAGCAACCTCATTGGGTCTTGTGCATTAAATCGACCACCTGAATATTTATTTTTGGACCGTCGTGTGTGTGTCCAGCTGTGCGGGAACAGTTTAGGGAAGGCCCATTTCGGGAGCAAGGCGTGTTTGGTTTGGAGTACGGGTTTAAAAAAAACATGCGTAACTTCATCAAGCTACTTTTAGAATGAATCGGAACCAAGACTATGAAACCAGGTCCATTGTCCAACATCGGTGCCTGACCTCACGGGTGGAGAAATCCCCAAAACCGGATACTCTCGGCCGTACACTGTGATGATGATGATGATGATGATGATGATGAGCTGGTTGAACGCCCCCTTTCCCCCCCCTCCTCCTTCCAGGGCAGTCGGGACAACATGAGCGTGGTGCTGGTGTGTTTCCCCAACGCGCCCAAGGTCTCGGAGGAGGCGCTGAAAAAGGAGGCGGAGCTCGACAAGTTCCTGGAGAGCCGAGTGGAAGGTGAGCGCGATTCCGCCTGCCCGCGACCACGCCCCCCGGTGGCCGGCTGCTTACACACACCTCTTTCGTTTCAGAGATCATGAAGAAGTCGGGCGAGGAGGGGGTTCCCGATCTGGCCTACATCATGAGGACGCTGTCGGCGGAGAACATACCAAACCTGCCACCCGGAGGCGGGCTCGCCAGCAAGTAGGAATACGTTCTGAAATATTAGGAATTTTTTTGCGTGTGTTTGTTGTATTAATGTGTGTGTGTGTGTGTGTGTGTGTGTGTGTGTGTGTGTGTGTGGCGCAGGCGCAGTGTGGTGGAGGCGGTATATAACCGGATCAACCCTCACAGAGATGATGATGGGGTGAGTTCTCCGCTCTGCGTTTACATTGTTGACGTTGACGCCGGCCACTTTATTAGATACACCGTGTTTCCATCCCATAATATAATCAGCTCCACCCACCGATACATGTAGTCCTACAGTCGAATTCTGTAGTCCATCGGTTTGACCGATGTTCGGGACTGTGGACAGAGCGGGTGTTGTTAAGGTGGTGGATGATGCTCAGTACTGCACTGACGTGGTGGTGGTGCCAGGTGTCGCTGTAATGCCGAGAATCATCCACCACCCTAATATCACCGGCCGATCATTGTCAGAGAAACAGATGGACTACAAAACGTAACTTAAAAACTACAAACCCCATCTGTATGCATCGGTGGGTGGAGCTTATGTAATGGAGAGCCGGGGTGGATTTAAGGTGGCCGATCTAATTAAGCAGTATTTTAATGTGAATGATGTCAGAGAGAGAGAGAGAGAGAGAGAGAGTGATGTCACCGGCACTGGTGTGGTGATGCTCGAGTTGCGCCCCCTGTCTGTGTGGTAGTGGTGGTGTTTGCGTGTTGATGATGATGCTCACACACACACATACACACACACTCATTCAGCACCACCGCCTCAAAATAGCGTAGCGTCTTAGCTAGGCGACCGTCTTTATCAGGTCCATTGACGCTGGCGTCTTGCACCAGGAGGACCAGGGCGGCGCCGCCGGGGGCGAGAACGACAAGACCATCGCCACCGTCCACCTCTTGGAGGCGCTGCGCCAGTTCCGCCTCAACCACCGGGGCGAGTACCGGCACGAGTTGGAGCGGGCACTCTCCACCTACCGACCGTCCAACCCCGGCGAAGAGGAGGAGGCGGCTCCCTCCCGCCCGCCGCCCGCAGACCCCGCCCACTCTCCGGGTGGCTCCGAGGACGGAGCGGAGCAGGCGGCCGGCCCTGCGGCGCTCGACGAGCTCTCTGATCCTCCCGTTGCATGACGACCCACCTCCCCACTACTCCCCCCCTCCTCAAATAACCAACGCCATCATCTCAAACCCCGCCCCCTCTCCGCCCCTCCCGGCACATGGCGCTGCTGAATATCCGCTGGCATGGCTTCTTCCAGCACGGCTCGGACGCAGGGGGCCCCGCCCCGCCCCACCCTGCCCCGTTCTCCTCAGACTCCAGCGGGCAGCTGATCCTGACGTGGATCCACAGGTGGAGAGCCGAAACGGAGAACCCCGCCTTCTCCGAGTCTCGCTCTGCGCTGGAGCTTGTTATGGACATCAGCGCCGCGCTGTAGAACCGCGGCCCGGCCGGAATTAACGGCATGCGTTTGGTTACCCACCTGAGTGTGTGTGTGTGTGTCCATGTAAACCTTTTAAAAATGCGACTGAACGCTTCAGGAAACCCCAACAATATTCAAAAAACAAGTGCCCTGATGCTCAGCTCTGAATTATGACGTCATCATCATCATCCTCAGGTCAGCCCGCACAGTTTGCACAGTCATCCTCAACGCGGCGTTCCGTCCCGACCCTCCGGGGGGAGCCGCCCCCCCGTTCCACGTTCTCCGACGACGAACCCCATGCTGTAACTGCGGGTGGATGCCGCCTATCTCGGTTGTCTCGTCGGTCCAAACGCCCCGGACGGACGCACTCCGGGTCCCTCTTTTTATTTGTGACTTATTTTCTAAATAAACGCTCTTGAACAATCCACTCGGCTCCTTCTACGTTCTTCTCCCGTCTAAACGGTGCGCCTGCTCATTAATTATTCATGATATTATAATGATGTTTATAATATTATTTTAGAATATCATTTATTATGCGTTGTGCACTATTTTGGGCGAAGAACCGGTTTTGTTTCTTGGGTCTTGCGTCTGTAACGATGCACGTTTACGTAAAATGGTCCGTCTGACGCAAAATCGGCACTAATTAGTTAAACCGGCCACTTTATTAGATACACCTCACATTCGTTATTCAGTGTTCTGCGTTTATGGACTTTTTAGTTCTTCTCTTGCGCTCTGTAGTCCATCTTACTCGGTGTTCTAATGACGGTCGGTTTATTTATTTATATGTATATTTTTTAAATATCTCATGTGGTCACCTCACCTGAACATCCGTTCGACCTTGAGATCCCTGTAATTTGGTAGGCTTCAGACGTTGTATTGACCTAGAAAACGGTTCCAGGAACCGTTCTAAATGGTTCTATGCGGACAACGTGCCGGATTACGCTTACGGAAGCTTCAATGCAGCCCTGCCGTAAGTTGGCATGTTCTCCCGGCGCGCCGAAAGTGAGCGCAAGAGTCGCTCGGGAATCCGGTGAGGTGTCCCACATGCGTTTCCGTAGCGACCGAGGTTGGCTTCTGATTGGTTGGGGGAGGTTTTTGCCGTATGGGGTTTGTGTTGGGCTCCTCCTTCCTCCTGCTGCCTCTGTGCTCCTCCCTCTCCTCCTCTCTGGGTGGTGGTGGGGGGGTCTCTGAGTGGGTTTTTTTTTTTTTTTGGGTTCTCATTTCTTCTCTCTCTCTCTCTCTCTCTCCCTGTGG
>JAFMOD010000317.1:111053-131611 GCA_019802435.1 Corydoras maculifer | reverse complement strand
GGGGGGGGGGGGTTGTGTAGTTTGTGAGTGACGAGGACGGGACCCCGCAGGAGGCGGGACCAATCCAGGCCCGGTTTGAGTGGCGGCGCTGTTTTGGGAGGCCTTGTTAAGCCTCACCTCTGAGCCGGCAACACAATGGGCGCAGCGCCGGGCCTCTGATGGGAAGTGACAGGTGGCGTTGTTCCTAATCCCCCGCCGGGGGAAGACGACGGGTTCCGAGCGCGCACCACGCCGCCGCAAGTCACATTCCACGCCGAGCCGCTCGCAGCCCGGCGCGGCGTCCTGATTGGCTCCAGGAAGACAAAAAAAATATAAATAAAGCCGTTAGTCACCCGTTCCGAGTTCGTCAGCGACTCCGGAACGCCGTTCGTGGCGACGTAAGCATCGCGCGTGTTGATTTGACCTTCAGCCGAGACGATGAGCCGAGCGCTCGCCGGGACAATGGAGCTGACGAATCCGGCAGCGGGGAACCAGAGGCTGACAGCCTGAAAGAGAGATAATGACTCCAAACCCAGAGCCGCTTGATTGACAGGTCGACGCTGGGATGCGAGAGATGACGCCGCTGTGAACGCACGCCGTACACACGGCTCCGCGGCCTCGCCGATGCGGTTCCTTCGTCCAGCCGTCTGCGGTCGCGTGTCCACGCGTACAGGAATCTGTGGCGTCTGTGCGTCGTGTCAACTAAACTAGAATTAATTACATTTTTAATGAGCTTCGTTTTTTTAACTCCGTAGACGTCGTCGTGCGGAAACTCGCATGCCGTCACAATACGTCCTCAAGTCTTGAGAACCAGGAAAAAAAAAAAAAAACATAACCGTAACCAATAAACAACGTTCGGTTAATGAGAGAGCTGTCGTTAATGTTGAGAATCGTCTGTTTTCTATTTTAAGTTTTAATTTTAGACGACTAAATAAAATTTATTATAAATATCCATCCATTCATTATCTTCCGCTTTGTCCTTTACTAGGGTTGTGGGGGAGAAGGTTTCGGGCGCTGGGCAGATGCACCCAGGACAGGGGGGCAATCTATCGCTGGACACACACTCACTCACACACACACACTCTATATGGGGCAATCTGGAGACTTCAATTGATCTTGAGCCATGTTTTTTGGACTGTGGGAGGAAACCGGAGAACCCATAGGAAACCCACACGGACACGGGGAAAACATGGAAACTCCACCCAGATTGGGATTCGAACTGAGAATCCCTAGTGCTGAGAGGAGAACATGCCAAACCACTAAGCCACTGTGCCACAATAATATATTATATTATTAAAAATATTGTGGTTACAACCCCGATTATATTCATTCATTATCTTCCGCTTTATCCTCTACTAGGGTCACGGCGAAGGGGGGGGTTCCCCATGCCCATCCAGGGGAGAACGTTTCGGGCGCTGGGCAGATACACCCAGGACAGGACGCCAATCCATCACTGGACACACACTCACTCACACACACACTCTATATGGGGCAATTTGGAGAACTCGATCCATGATCCATGTTTGACTTGATCCATGTTTTTTGGACTGTGGAAGGAAACCGGAGAACCCAGAGGAAGCCCACGCGGACACGGGGAGGACTTGGAAACTCCACCCAGATGGGGATTCGAACCGGGAATCCCTAGTGCTGAGAGGAGAACATGCCAAAGCACTAAGCCACCGTGCCGCCTCCCGATTATATGAATCTCAATAATAATAATGACAATTTTTGTTGCTCATGAGTTTTGTTTTTTGGTTCTCAAAACTTTAGGACGTTTTTGTTGCGACTTCTCTGGAGAACCTTCTTTGTTCTTTGTTTTGAGGTGTGACCGGCTTCCTGGAGATCTTCATCCATGGCTCTGCCGACGAACACCGGATGGAACCTGAATATTAATTGGACTGGCAGGACGCCCCCTAAAGGACTCACATATAGTTCTCCATTTGTTTAATATCTGGACATGGCTGTCCTACATTGTTGTTGCTGCCTGGCCGCTCAAGGAGGACGAGTCCCCCACTGAGTCTTGGTCCTCCCAAGGTTTCTTCCTTGAATAACTACAGAAAAGGGAGTTTTTTCTTGCCACTGTCGCTTCGGCTTGCTCTTTGGGGGTTTAAAGGCTTTTCATTCTGTAAAGCTGCTTTGTGACGACGTACTGTTGTAAAAAGCGCTATAGAAATAAATAACTTGAACTTGAACTTCTGCGATTATGGACCGACTTTCTGGTTCTAGTCCGAACTCTAGCTGCTGAGGTCTGGAGTTTAAGTCGGGATTTATTGGAGCCCCCTGTCAGCCCGGCATTTCGTCTTAAAGATGTTCTGAAGGTGGAAGATTTTCATTTGATGAACATTGTGTAAGAGGGACAGAACCAGTCCCAAAGAACTGAGGACGCGCCGCATCACTATTTAATGATGTCACGAGGGTTCGTTTGCTCC
Organism: Corydoras maculifer; assembly: GCA_019802435.1. Lineage (NCBI taxonomy): Eukaryota > Metazoa > Chordata > Actinopteri > Siluriformes > Callichthyidae > Corydoras > Corydoras maculifer. Next base: position 129,203 of record JAFMOD010000317.1, on the reverse strand, counting down.
GCTGAACTGGTTCAGGAGTGCATTTCCGTGTCCTGCAGATTCCCTCACTCTCCACCTCATCCGAACCTCCACCAATCGGCTGCCGGCATCACGGCCGCGTCGGACGTCGTACTGAACACAGATCAGCCGCTCGTTTGAACGCTGAATCTGATTTAATTAACGGTGCGAGTCAAAAGGCCGACATGAAGGAATCACGATTCAGTTTCGACGTGATGTAATAATGTCCTGATGTAATAGTGGGTTTTGGAGATGTGATGTAATAGTGTCTGAAGGTGATGGTATCATTAACTAGTGTTAAGGAAATTATTATTATTTTATTCATATTAATTATTATTAATATTTTGGTTAGCACGTTCTTCTCTCAGCGCGGGGGATTGCCGGTTCGAATTCCCATCTGGGCGGAGTTTCCATGTTCTCCCCGTGTCTGTGTGGGTTTCCTCTGGGTTCTCCGGTTTCCTCCCACAGACCAAAAATATGGATCAAGTCAATTAAGTTCTCAAAATTGCCCCATATAGAGTGTGTCTGTGTGAGTGTGTCCAGTGATAGATTGGCGTCCTGTCCTGGGTCTGTCTGCCCAGTGCCCGAAACATTCTCCCCTGGATGGGCATGGGGAACCCCCCCCCCCCCCGCGACCCTAATAGAGGATAAAGCGGGAGATAATGAATAAATGAGTAATATTTTCATGTGTTATGGTTTTGTGATGATGTAATAGTGTTGTGATGTAATAGTTGAAAATGTGATGAGGTCATAGTGTGTCAAACTTAGGAAGTATAATGTTGTGTAACAGTGATGTGATGGTGTGAGGTAATGTACTGACATCATAGTGTGTGAGGTTGAGTAGAGGGTTACACTGATGTGATGATGTAATAGGTCACATTAATGATGTCATGGTGTAATATTATGCGAGGTGATGAGGTCATAATGTGTCAGAATTCAGTGATGATGTCATGATATGACAGTGATGGACTAAAGAGTCACACGGATGTGATGTAATGGTCACGTTATGATTTCATTTGATGATGTCATGATGTGTTGCGAGATGTGATGACGAGTGTTGTGATGTCTTTACGCTCTTAGAACCCAAAGCTCCACAGAGGAGACCCACAGACATGGGAGAACATGCCAATGCCACACTGTAAAGACCTTGTCCTCGCGGCCGGTGACCAAACCCAGGACTTCAGCCAAATGTGGAGCCACGTCATCATCAGAACGTCTTCGTGGAACGTCTCCGTCCTCGGCCGACGAACTCGCTACACGTTTACCCGTCGCTCCAGGGACCCGAGGCTCCTCCCACCGTCCTCACCTCTGGAATTAGGGACGAGTAGAGAGGCTGAGTGAGCGAGCGAGCGAGCGAGTGAATAGGGGAATGTGACCTTCAGCCCCGGCATGCTGGCTTCGACGTTCCGGCCCCCGCCGCCCCGCCGCTGCAGGGTCCTCCTCTGAATGAGACGCCGAAGGTTAGAACATTGTGTTCAATCAAACGCATCTGCATTCCTCCTGCACCGCTGCGCCACGACGCCCCGGACCACCAGCCAGATCGCCGACGCAGCTCCGCTTCTGCTTTCATTAACAGCTACACTCAGCGGCCACTTTATTAGATACACCCACCCACTCTGTGGACGCTCTTAAGTTCTTCACTCAGTCCATCTGCTCGTCCTGTCTGGACATTATGAACAGGAGGACATGATTCGGGTGCCGGGTGGCTCTCGGGTTTCTTCTTAGGAACTAAGTTCTTCTGAAATGGGCCAAGTGCGTTGAGGTGTGGTATAAATAAAGTACGGACCCTTCTGGAGAAAGGTAGAACCTCCTCGGGCTGATCTCAGAGCTGTTCATGCAGCTGATTCCCGCTGTATCTCCACCCCGGGGGTTTGTTTAAAGATTCATGCGTTTCACCTTCTGCTCCATCATCTACAGCCGCCACGGCTCAATCTTCCCCGCCGCTCAATTAGCCCTGTACTGGCATACCACAGGGGTAGCCCAATTGTTCCGCATTGAAAGTCCATGCCAATCCTCCTCCTCCTCCTCCTCCTCCTCCTCCGGGCCGAGGCCGGTGCTTTTTCCTCCCTCTCTGCCGCAGAAGCTCCGGGTCCCATCTGCATTATAAAAGGATAAAAGCTCCGACAATCACAATTCATCACTTCGCGCAAATCCACGGCGTGATTGACAATTTCGCAGTCGAGGCAAATTACAGAGGAGGCCGGTGAGACGGGAGCAGACCTTGGCCGATCGCTGAAGATGACCTTGAGGAAACACGGCTACGCTGATTTCCGGAAAAATGGGAGGGGGGGGGGTGTGTATTTATAATGTGTTTATGGATGGGACGTATCCGCCTTTGTTGTTCTGAAAAAATCAGAGAGAAAATTCCAGAGGCGCGCTCACACAAAAATAAATTAATAAATAATCAAAACGTTCAAATTAAAATGCAGGAATCGGCAACATTGTTCCGAGGCGTTCTATTCCACCGACACGTTCTCATTATTTGCCTCAGACCCCTTTACATCCGGCCAAGGTGAATGCCGGGACAGATGTGCGTCTGCGGATGCCGGCGAGAACTTTGGACGCCGAGTCGCCGGACTCAGGTGTTTCATTCAGGCCCAAAACAGACATCTTGCGCAATCGTGTGGTTCCAACTTGGTGAAAAAAGTTTTGGGGAAGGCCCTTTTATATCCCAGCATGCACAGACACTCCGTCCTGACCTCAATCCATCAGGATCCCAAACCCTTTGGGATCAACTAGAACAAAGAGTGTGAGCCAGCCGTCCATCAGTGTCTGACCTCAAAAGGCCGTTTGAGGGTGGGGTGTCATAAAGGCTTATGGAGGTGTAATATAGAGGTGTCACATGTCGCATTTCCGAGGTCAGGCACCGATGTTGGATGAGCAGATCTGGCTCGCAATAAGTTCCAAGTCATGCCAAAGATGCTCGATGGGGTTCTTCTGAACCGCCTTCTCCAACCGTGACCTTCATAAACCTTTTTTTTTCATGCACTGCAGCAGAACGTGACCTTCCCTAAACTGTTTCCCAAAGTTTAAAATGATAATCTAGATGAGAAACAAAAACATAATCACGTGTTTTGTTTTATAGTTCTTCGGTTCTGCATCTTAAATAGTTTATTTTATTTTGATTTATTTTTATATGTGACTATTTGTATTTGTCTGCTTTTAGTTAATACATTATAGTTTGTGTAGCAGTCTAAGTAATAATAATAATAATAATAATAATAATAAGATGATGACGATGATAAAGATAAACATGGTATCAATAATTCATTGATAATTCAGGGCGGGTTCTTTTATACAGCTGTCATTTATATAAATAATTAATGTCCTGTTTGGGTGACGGTTCGGATCTTTCAGTAAGGGACACTTTCATTACCTCACACTCTTCCTTAAATGAACACCCGACCCGTACACTGATCCTGACCCGTACACTGACCCGTACACTGATCCTGACCCGTACACTGACCCGGACTCCGGTCCGGACCCAATAATATTTAATGTCAGCAGCAGAACTTTTACCTTTTATTAGTATAAATTTAAAGGTAATTTATTTGCGTTCCTCAAACTTTTATTGATAATTCCCATTTACATAGAAGTACAGATAGTCTGTGACGTCACGATAAGAGTGACGATGATGAGGAGCAGGGTTAAGGAGTAAAGGACAAATGTCAAGTGTTAACTTTCAAATCACATGATCAGCTTTTAATCAAATCTATATCAGAGACTAAGTCCTAATAATAATAATAATAATAATAATAATAATAATAATAATAATGTGTAATTCAAGAGTATAATTCAATTTATAATTTGTAAAAAAAACAAGAGATGATATATTCTAGCATTAATAAATAATGATAGTAATAAATAAATAACAATAACAATTTCTAGCATATACATTTATAAAAGTAGAGAATTAAATAATTAAAGCTTTTTAATAATATAAACCACAACAATAATGAACCGATTCCTTCATTTGCAAATAAGACTCTATTTCTTTGATTTCGGAAGTTCAAAATGATTTCGTGAACAAACCACGCGCTCACAGATTCCAACACGTGTTCCTTATGATAACCTTGTGAAATATGAGCATGCGCAGGGTGAACCCTATAGTCTCAACAAATTAAATTATTGATATATTTTTATTTAATGGTGATGATACACGTTCAGAAATGCACGAATGTAATTCTTATCCTGAGCGACAAACATTATTTAGGAACTAGTATCACAAATAAGTGACGTCATCATTAACTGCTTTATTATATACTGTACAATTATTTGATGAGCCATGTTCTGGAAACGCATATTTAAGTTTAACGTAAACCATTTTGACATTGATTTTATTGATATGGTTTAGATCTCTGTGAGAAATTGTGACTTTTTCTGTGACCATTGTTTTCTTGACTAACTTTTTGGGGTTGTCGTGTTGCCGTTTCGAGCTTTTTATTAAAAACGCACCGATTTATTATTATTTTTTTATTTATTTTGGGGGAGGGGTGTGGTATACCGTGTGTGAGCTATAGAACGGGTCTGTCCCAGACTACACGATTTATTAAACCCTTATTTTCACTCTCGCTGTCCTGAAATTGTCCGCCACCAAATAGTTGTACAACGCGTTTGCGACTTTCGGCTCGTTTTTTGTGCGTAAACCCTGAACTTGTGTTCACACGCAACACTTCCAACTAATCCCGGGCTTCAACTCACACGGATTACCCCGTTCATCATCATCATCATCATCATCATCATCATCATCATCATCATCATCATCATCATCATCGTCATCATCATAATCTTCCTCTTCGCTGCTTTACACGTCGATTAACGCGGCTGCCCCTGCACGCGTTGCCCTGCCTCTGAATGGCGAGGGGTAATTTGTAAATGCCCCCGCTGCTCTGCCGGGGAGAGGCGTCTCCTGATGGAGAGAAGGCCATTAGGCGCTAAGCCTCAGGATAAACAGACAATTAGGCCAAGTGAATTCACTTGTTTGTGGCATTAATTACACGCTTTGTGCAAACAAAAAGCCCGTGGAAAAGAATGGGATTTGACTCGGAGCCCGGCAATCCGATCCCGGCCCGTCCGTGTTGACCCAGCACTTCCAGAATTTCATTTCGGGATTCCTCAGCAGGACCGTTTTACCATCCGGTCGAAAAAATAAAGTTAATAAATTAAATAATAAAAATAAAGATCGGTCGAGATTGAACGAGCAGTCGATTTAAAACACGGAGATAAATCCATTAGATGTATAAGTCGCGAAAGACACTGTTTTTAAAGCGTTGTATACTAGGTCAGGTGTTGGTGTGGTAGCTCAGTGGTTGGGTGTTGGGTTGTCAGTCTGAAAGTTGGGGGGTCAAATCTCAGGTCCACTGAATTTACCAGTGTGGGTCCTTGAGCAAGGCCCGTAACCCTCATTGCTCCAGGGGTGTTGTGATTTAACCCTGTGCTCACCTTGTAAATCGCCTTGGATGAAAGCGTCTGCTAAAAATGACCAAATGGAAATCAAATGAGATTTTATTATGATTTAAAATTTCCTCTAATATTCACACCGCGCGATTTGGTTTGAAAGTTTGAAAAATGACGTCGTGACGAGGGGAATATATATATATATTTCCTTTTTTTTCGCGACTAATAATATATTTATTATATATAAATACACATATATATTATATATATTCCTGAAGTAGTGACAGTGAAATGCTGATGCGCGGCTTCGTGACGCTGCGTCTCAGCTGAACGTAAACGGAGCCGCTTCTGATTGGATGCCCGCTTCAAGACACCCGTGCGTCCGCATCCGCGCCTCGCCCCCTACATAGTGCACTAGTTCTGAGGCTCGCTCGGTTGCTTTGTGAGTGGCTGTGTGTGGTTCCTAGGCGACCGCGGCTGATCTGAGGGAGCGGGGCGGAGGGAGCGCGCCGGCGTTTCGGACGGGCGCGCCGCCTGCGCTCTTTAATGAGTGGCATTGCGTGACAGTGATTGGCAGGCGCTGCCATGGCAACGGCGGCAAGACATCTGGAAGACCAATAGAAAAGCGAAAACAAACTTGTTCTCCAACGTTACATCCCCGAGCCCGACTATTCGGCGGCGGCCAACGCGCGGCGGCTGTGGACGGCTGGCGGCTGTGGAAACGGCGCGCTGAACTTCGTGTGTCCCCCCCCACGCGACCCACTCGCGTTTGTCTCCCGCCCTCGTCGTCGTCGAGCCCCGGACGCGCTTGCTCCATGGTGTTCAGGTCCCCGCTGGAGCTCTACCCGTCCCACCTGTTCCTGCCCAACCCGGCGGATCGCCCGCTGCTCCTGGCGGCGGCAGCGGCGGCGGCCAGCCTTCCGCGCCCGAGGTCCCCGGACGACCCGGCGGCGGCGGCGGCGGCCGCCATGTTCCAGCTGCCCACGCTCAGCTTCACAGCCGAGCAGGTGGCCAGCGTGTGCGAGACGCTGGAGGAGACGGGCGACGTCGAGCGCCTGGGCCGCTTCCTCTGGTCTCTGCCGGTGGCGCCGGGCGCCTGCGACGCCATCCACCGGCACGAGGCCATCCAGCGCGCGCGCGCCGTGGTCGCCTACCACGCGGGCAGCTTCCGCGAGCTCTACCACATCCTGGAGGGCCACAAGTTCACCAAGGAGTCGCACGCCAAGCTGCAGGCCATGTGGCTGGAGGCGCACTACCAGGAGGCGGAGAAGCTGCGCGGCCGCCCGCTCGGACCCGTCGACAAGTACCGCGTGCGCAAGAAGTTCCCGCTGCCGCGCACCATCTGGGACGGCGAGCAGAAGACGCACTGCTTCAAGGAGCGCACGCGCGGCCTGCTGCGCGAGTGGTACCTGCAGGACCCCTACCCCAACCCGGGCAAGAAGCGCGAGCTGGCGCAGGCCACCGGGCTCACGCCCACGCAGGTGGGCAACTGGTTCAAGAACCGGCGCCAGAGAGACCGCGCCGCGGCCGCCAAGAACCGGTCAGCAGCCTCCTCAACTTCATTTATTATTATTATTATTATTATTATTATTATTATTATTATTATTATTATTATTTACAGTGTAGTGGGTTTTCTGCAATACTTCTGACTTGCAATGTTCTCATTTGTAAATCGTTTTAGATAAAAGCGTCTGTTGAATGTAAATGTATTATTATTATTATTATTATTATTATTATTATTATTATTATTATTATTATTAAGTCAATTCAAGTTTTAATTGAAGTTATTAATTCTGTGGGATGTATCTGGACAGGCGCGTTGATTTAGTTTACCGCCTCGAAGCGTGGACGAAGGTTAGAATTTAATTTAACTCAACGCACAAAACGTTATTTTAAATTAATTTAGTTTATGTTAGACGAGTCACATTAATTATGTAAACCCTCGTAAAATTCTAATTGTAATTCGTCGTGTGGGAATTATTACGTTGGCATTTTTGTACAGACCAAAATCGATCGCATCAAAACAAAATTATTAATGCTTTGCTGTAAATCGCGATCATTAAATATACAGGAGCAAAGTTTACAAAATGACACTAAAACGAGTTTTAACGGGTTTAATACTGAGTATGAACACCAACTTTCAAATAGTTCAAATAGTTAAAATAGTTAAGAGTTGCCATATTAAAATTTGATTCAACTTGATTTTATTGATATTTATTTTTGTGTACGCTCTCAGAAAGAAAGAGCAACACTTTGAAAACGGCTCTTTGGCGAACACGATGTTCTGTATTTACTTCTTTACTATTATAATAACTATTTTCAGAACATTTTAATCGTACTAAACACAATTTTAACAGAACAATCCTAAAAAAAAGAAACTGTGGTTCTTTAGGGGACCGGTGCTCGTCGCTCGACTGCAAACACACAGAGACCTCACGACGCAAAACGAGGTGCTTTAGTGTCAATTGTTAATCTGTGGCCTTATTTTTGGGAACCGCGCACGCGCAGTGCATCGTTTATCATGACGGTACGTGTTAAAAACAGTATTTATATTGTTGTATAAGTTTAAAAAAGTTAAATATTTATTTATTATTTTTTTTAGAACGAATGAGGTCAATAGGAATGTCATTACAACGTTTTCAAACACAGGCAGCTTCAGGTTAAATAAATTAATAAATAAACAAACAAACAAATAAATAAAAATCATTGTTGTCTGAAAATTTGAATCAAAGCGAATTGTTTTTATTGGCTATGTTTGTAACTAACGTGTGTGTGTGTGTGTGTGTGTGTGTGTGTGTGTGTGTGTGTGTGTGTGTGTGTAGGCTCCGGGGGGGGGGGGGGGGGGGGGGGGGGGGGGGGGGGGGGGGGGGGGGGGGGGGGGGGGGGGGGGGGGGGGGGGGGGGGGGGGGGGGGGGGGGGGGGGGGGGGGGGGAGAGCGCGCGGGCCGCCATTTTGGGCCGCGTGGAGCGCCTGGTGTTTTGCGCGATCGGACGGGACACACTCTCTCTCACTCTCCCTCTCTCTCTCTCTCTCTTTGCCTGCATGATCATTAGTGAATATTTCGGGACGCGTCCGTGTAGAGGCAGCGGGGGACCCCCCCCACCCGCGAAGCGGAACACCCCCCCCCACTCCACCCCCACCCCACCCGCCGAGTTTTTGTATTTATCTGACAATCGTGGAAGTTTAAAGCACCTTTTAAAGTCCTCTTCTCTGACTCTCGCTTCCGAAGCTATAAAGTCCGAGTTTATCTGCAGATCAGATTTTATATTGAATTATCAGTGTGTGACGCGTTTCCTCTAGATATAGACTGTGTAATATTGCAGTTATCGGCATTCCGATTCATCTCTCTCTCTCTCTCTCTCTCTCTCTCTCTCTCTTTCTTTCTCTCTCTCTCTCTCCTTACTTCGTGTTTGTAAGATGTCAAAGTGTCTGTTTAAGTGCTTTGAGATTTTTAATATCTACTTCTATGTTCGTTTTATACTGTAAATGGGTTTAATGGCGCTGCTGATAGCACAGTGTTCTGAGTCACTTTTATGCAAATAAATATAATTTAATATGATAAATTAATTCACTGTTTGTGCTATAATTCCAATTCTGGTTTCAAGGAGGCAGAGTCGATTTAAAAAGGCGATGATTGCAGCTTGTGTTTTGGACGGCAATCACCTTTAATTACGAGTATCTTATTTTTTATGAATAACCATACTATCGATCATAATAATATCTATTGTACCCTATCCCAGCGCAAGAGAAAAACCCTGATCAGGTTTAAAATTTAATATATTAGAGTGTGTTTTAATAAATAATGCTCGAACAAAATGGGACCTTCCACAAACCTTTCTCAAAAAGGTTGCAAAGTTAAACGTTAAAAGTTGGCGCATAGAGTTCCGTAAAAGACAGAGGTCTGTCGTTCTTAACAATAATAATAACAATAATAATAATTAAAAAATATATATTATTATTATTGTCATAATTTATTGATTATTTTATTTATCATCGTATGTATACTTTGAATCGTTTTTTGATTTGATTTGATTTGATTTGCTTTTTTTTAAGTGCGTTGGTTGGGTGTGAGGTCTGCCGGACTCGCACACGTGTTCGTCTCTTTGCAGAAACAGTCGGGCGTCGCTTTTCTTCGCGGTCCATTCACGCGGCTCTTCCCCTTGACCTGCATTCAGCCGCCCGCGTGCACGCGCACAAAACCCCGCGTCACCCCTCGGCAAACTCAAGTAGGGCTTTTAACTCGCGGCGGATGGACGCGGACGCATGCGCAGTGACTCGCGTTTCTCCACATAAATTTAATAAAAAAAAAAATAAAATAAAATCTAATCTAATCAGGAGGATGAAACTCTTAATGTCTTTATCTGAAAGAACGAAAACAATTTTGGCGTCTTCTGAAAAATTAAATCCGTCAGCAAAATCCACCACCCAAATTTAACTGACCCCTGTGTGGTTTGACTAGAACATCGAGCGTCCGGATGTTTAATTTACGTCGCTGAACGCAATGATACCGATAATGACTGTTAGAAATAGAGTGTTTATATGGACAAAAATATTGGGACACTTATATTGGCGTTTTAAAAAAAAAAATCAAATTCCATTCCAGAAGAGTGTTTGTGAGCTCAGACGCCTGATGTTGGGTGAGAGGACCCCTGGCTCAGAGTCTCAATTCCAATTCATCCCAAAGGTGTCGAACGGTGTTGAATACAGGGTTCGCCGTCGGTTTCTTTCCCACGATTCCAACAATTCATTTAATTACGCTCCCACTACGTTAGAAATACCCAATTGCTCAGAGTTTTTGTCTACGTCACTGAAAAAAACAACACGAGCCGGTCCTCATAAAGTCCTCAAAGGTCCAATAATTAGTTTTAAATGTACAATAATGTGGAATTAAATGAATTAAAGCCCGATTCATCTTTAATTCATCTCAATCTCTCAGTTTTATTGAGGTTCAGTTAAAAATCCCGTTTCTGTTTTTCGATCATTGTTTTTTTTATTAGACTGTTAAAATTAATCTGTTACATTTTCCTCTTCTCCTAATTATTCATTCATTTCTCTTTATTTTAACCTGTGCTCGAACCCTGACACAATCGAACCTCCTGCTAACTGAATGTCCACTTTGTTCCTCTTCTGTCCTCTTCATTACACTTCTACATGTAAACTTCTTCATTATTATTATTATTATTATTATTATTATTATTATTCCGACCGTAAATTTAAGGACAATCACATAGATTACTAATAATGGCTGAACTTTCTTCAGTGAACCAACATTTATATGATTGAACTAAATTTTGAAAGGCTTTTTCTAAATGTTCTTTATTTTGTAATGTGGAGGAACCTCGAGAAACATTGAGGTTAAAGGTTCAGATGTTTGAAAATCCCTCTGTGCCGCTGAGCAGCTTTTTTCCACAGTTTCAAACTGGAGAACCTTCAAACGTTCTTATTAATTAATAATATTATAATTCTTATGATGAGGTACTTCTGTTTTCTGTTTGGTAACATATATGGAATTTCATGGTTCCAAAATTACAGAGTTGATCTGAAAATTAATATTTAATTTTTATTGCATTCATTTCATATTTTGATTTGGTTTTATTTGTCATTTTAACAATATAAAGTAGGGTACAGTATACAGTGGAAGAATTTTTTTTTAAATATATGGGTCGGGCGGCACGGTGGCTTAGTGGTTAGCACATTCGCCTCTCAGCGCTAGGGATTCCCGGTTCGAATCCCCATCTGGGTGGAGTTTCCATGTTCTCCCCGTGTCTGCGTGGGTTTCCTCCGGGTTCTCCAGTTTCCTCCCACAATCCAAAAACATGGATCAAGTTAATTGAATTCTCAATATTGCCCCATTTAGAGTATGTCTGTGTGAGTGAGTGTGTGCCCAGCGATAGATTGGCGCCCTGTCCTGGGTCTATCTGCCCAGCGCCTGAGACGTTCTCCCCTGGATGGGCATGGGGAACCCCACCGCGACCCTAATAGAGGATAAGCGGGAGATAATGAATGAATAAATGAATATATGGGTCACAATCCCGGCAGGAAAACACAGTCACGTGAGGAGGGTTGAAGTTGTCTCAATTGAAACTATTAGTACGTTCTCTGATTGTGGGATATATGGTGGTCTATAGAGAGAATATGAGTGTAACATGTATACACCTTTATTTGTGTTACATGACGTCATAAAATTACACATCGTCGTTTAGAAATATTAGATGTTCCAAAACATTAAAATCCTTAAAGGTGAAGGCATCCTTCGGGTTCTCTGTCTGTGGTGGCACCAACACTTCTTATGGATTTATTTATTTATGGATTAATTTATATATGGATTTTTTTGAGATTTATTTATCCTGACGAACTAGGGTGATGGACCCGGATGTCGATCTTGGAAAATAAAATTTGAATATGGACAACATCACCCTAACTAACAATTTAGGGTTAGTATTTTTTGGTTCCAGCATGACTGCCTCTTGGTGCACAAAAGCAAAGTTCATAACTGGCTCATGGTGGCGTAAGTTTGTTGGAGAGAAGCTTAACTGTTTAAACATCTCAACCCCATCCATCATCTTTGAGATGAATTAGAACGGCGACTGTGAACCAGGACGCTATGGTTTTATACACGCTGTGGTTTGGTTGAGGTTTTTGAATGGCATTCCTCAAGACGAAATACAAACCTCTGGACGTTTTAACACGGCTCTAAACCATGCTCATACAGCAGGGGGCGCTGTGTTTGTAACCCTCTGAAGTTTTCTTCTCCTCATTACTCACAGAATCCGATCTCAGGAGGTGACAGAAGCTCCAGGTTCGAATGAAGCTTTACATCCTGAAATCAAAAGGTAAGAAGATTTTAAAAGACATTTGGTTTTGGAAAAGTTCAGACTGTCGGGCGTTTTCAGAAGATCGCGACCTGCGTTTTGATGGACCCACAACGATCTGCAGATGTTTAGATCGTAACCTGGAGCTTAATTAGATTCAAACTTGATCTTTAAAGTGAATATTATGGCGTCGATGGTGTATGACATGCAATGAGAACCCGTGAGAGTGTGGGATCCGCATATGAACTTTATATAAACATTAAAAAATCTCTATGTTAGTACCACACGTGCGTCTTCCAACATTTCGCTGCAAAGTGGGTGTTTTTTGTGTAAAACGTGAACACGAGCGGGTCTGATGGTGTGATTTAGGGGTACAGTTGTTGTAGTTTTTTTTTTTTGGGGGGGGGGGGGATCTTAGGGTAGACTCTATTCCAGGGGTTGTTCTTTTTCCAGGCTGACATTAAATAGTTTAGACTTCTGTATGTACTGAGCGTTTATTCGCTTATTGTTTTAAATACATTTACATTTAGTCATTTATCAGACTCTTTTATCCAAAGCGACTTACAAATGAGAACAACACAAGTCAGAAGTTATGAAGAACAATAAGTTGTTTTAAATAACCAATTTTAATAAAACCTGAACTTTGGGCAGTTTGTCTGGTTCCAGAGTGACTTCAACGTGTCGCAGTGTGTTCAAAAAGTGATTTTATGGGCAGTTGTCGCCATCTTGCGGTCATCACTCGACAAAGCAACACGATTCTTTAAATACTGTTAGCAGCTGAATGGAGCTCAGATTCTTACTCATTTTTCATCTTTATTTAAGTTGGTTTAAAGTCATGAACCCGAACAGCGATATAAATAAAAACTGCTCCAACATCAGTGCCCGACCTCACAAATCCCCGTCTGAATAAATCGGCCGACATTTCCATAAACACACTCCTGAATATTAAAGTAAGTTTTCCCAGATGAGGGAATCGGGTGTAGATGTTGTCGGTGTCCCAGTACTTTAGTTTAAATAATGAACTTGAAATCTTTTTTATTTGTTTAATAAAATGTTTATGAATTATGTACATTAAACTTTTCCCGAGACACATTTCATACTCAATTTCTAATTATAATATGATTGAATAATCGCTCTGAATGATTAAAAGCGTAAATGCATTTTTTTTTCAAACAGCAGATGGCAGTGTTGTGTAAATAATAGCTGGTGGCTATTAATTAATAATACAGTTTAAGTTTATTCATATTAAATGTTAAAGTTTCATTTTGTCGTTTCATTATAGATTTTAAAAAAATTTATTTTAATATATACATATTTTTAAAAAAGAGGAATTTAGGGTTTAAACAAGTTTTTTTTTGATTATTTCAAATTCGCTTTAGTTTAAAAATGTAAACAATATGGACATAAGTATTGGGATAGGCCTTTTAATGATTACTTTATTTAGACTCATCACCTCATGGGTGATGTTTAGAGAATTGTATGCTACCAATTTTATGAAAACAGTTTGGGGAAGGCCCCCTTTTTTCCCTTCCATTCCCAAAACAAGACTAGATGCATTTAATGTTGGAAGAACTTGACTGGTCCTCACAAGGATGAAAGAACAGAAATTGTGGGGTCCTCTTGTCTAACATCGGTGTCTGACCGTAACAATGCTCCTCTGGATAGATTCCCACAGACACACCGGAGAACCTCCTGAATCAGAAGATCTGTGCCACCCAAACTATTTAAATAAAGCCCTGCGTTATGAGGGGGCGTGGAATTATATGGAGAACAGTTCCACCTCTTTACGTGATTTATTCACAATAATACACAACCTCGTTAATAATCTGCTCTTTCAGAGCGTAATCTAGTCCAGTTTTTAAAGTGAACGCTGATTGCTGAGTAACAGGATTACGTTTTTATTTATTATTGTTATTAATTAATTAATTTTTTTAACAAACACTGCCATCTAGTGGCCAAATTACAGAACATGTGTATTAATAACATCCGGGGAAAATAACGTAATGTAATGTGAAGCATTTAGAGGTGTGTATTATTGTCAATAATCTCAGCCAATCAGATTCAAGGACTGAAACTACCCGTTATATAGGTTATCTTTATTATAAAACGGTTTATACCAGGACAACGGAAAAAAATAAGAACTCGCGTCAACGTTGCAGTTAATCAACAGTCGTGTTCTTTATTGGATTTAATATTGTAATATCAAAAATGATGCTGTGATTCGCATTTTTATTTACACACTGAATGCAAGGTTTTGCTTGCCCCCCCCCCCCCACCCACTCTTTGGTCGTTATTAAGAAAATGGCTGCTCATTTAAAAGATGAGAGGATGTCCAAATATATATAGAATATAGTATCATATCATCGTCTCCGTGCCGTCGGTCATCCACAAACCGGGTTTGGATTTTTTATTCATCAGTCTTTGGGGGCCCCGCTCCCAGGGGTTAGGAGCCCAGGTTCACCAGGCTGGCCGCCATGGGGTTCAGGAGGCTGTCGTGCATGGAGATGTGCTGCTGCTCGTGGTGGATGTGTTGTTGTTGATGATGATGATGATGATGATGGTGATGATGATGAGGAGGAGGAGGGAGGTGAGGATGAAGATGGAGGTGAGAGTGAAACGACTCCGAGGCGCTCGGCCCGGCCGGGGGAGCGAAGCTGTGCAGCGGGGGCAACCCGGAGCCGGGGGGCAGCAGCAGGGCGGGACTCATGGAGCGCCGGCCTGGACTTCCCGGGGGTGACCCGTCGTCGTCCGAACTCTCGCAGCGAGATTTGCTCTCCGTGGTCTGGGAGGTCTGCGGGTCGAGGCCGCTCTGCGACGGTCCCTCGTTTTCCCTGAGGAGCCAACGAGTGCGTTATTAAAACCCAAGAGTCAACTGAGGAAACGACCGACTGAGGAGAAGGAGAAAACGTCATGCATGTACAACTCGTTAATGTGGGGTATTTTGTTTAATTGGGAAACCAAGCCAGGCATTTTTTTACTCTGCTTCCAACAGTTTGGGGAAGGCCCTTTTGTGTTGCAGCACCATGGACCCAGCGAAGAAAGAACGGTCTGTAAAGGCGTCGTGAGGTGAGTTTGGTCTGAATACCATTTGAATGAACTCAAACGGCGACTGTGGTGCTATGGGGTGCTAGGGTCGTGGGGGGGGGGGGTTCCCCATGCCCATCCAGGGGAGAACGTTTCGGGTGCTGGGCAGACACACCCAGGACAGGACACCATTCCATCACTGGACACACACTCACTTACACATACACCCTATATGGGGCAATTTGGAGAACTCAATTGACCTTGATCCATGTTTTTGGACTGTGGGAGGAAACCGGTGAACCCGGAGGAAACCCACGCGGACACGGAGAGAACATGCAAACTCCACCCAGATGGGGTGAGTGAACGGTTTATTCTTTATTTTTCACTGATTTTATTGATCTGTAAAATAAGGCTGTAATTACTTCCATAATTATCACTTTAATAACTTACTTATTTAATCTTGCTTGGGGGCGGCACGCTGGCTTAGTGGTTGGCATGTTCTCCTCTTAGCACTAGGGATTCCCGGTTCGAATCCCATCTGGGTGGAGTTTCCATGTTCTCCCCGTGTCCGCGTGGGTTTCCTCCGGGTTCTCCGGTTTCCTCCCACAGTCCAAAAACATGGACCAAGTCAATTGAGTTCTCCAAATTGCCCCATGTGGAGGGTGTTTGTGTGAGTGAGTGTGTGCCCAGCGGTAGATTGGTGTATCTGCTCAGCACCCGAAACGTTCTCCCCTGGATGGGCATGGGGACCCCCCCACCCCACGACCCTAATAGAGGATAAAGCGGGAGATAATGAATGAATGAATCTTGCCTTGTTTAAAGACTACAATTCTAAATCAAGGTGAATCAGACTCATTTCCGACTGAATCGGTTCCCTTTGTAACGTTAAAATAAATTGATAATAAAGTAGTTTTTTTTTTTTGTAAAATATGTCACGTGATCTAATATCATTATTTAACTTTATAAAATAAATGATTAATATTATTGATCTGCGAGCCTCAATGGAATTGAGAATCAGTTCCCAACGATGCGAATGATCCGAACACCGAAGCTTCGAACGAATGGTTCCTCTGAGGTTCCTCATGAACTCAGTGGTTCTCTAAAGGTGTTCGTCCAATTTGTAATAATAAAAGTTTGAGGCTGTACGGAATTTGCAGAACCCTTTACGGAAACGTCTCCAACAATCGAACTATGTAAAGTGTTTCTCAAACGCAGATCGAGGTGTTGACTTGTCGATGTAGAACAAATTTTCTTTACCAAAAAAAGAAAAAAAGACTTATCTTTAAATCTTAAGACCTGTCGCGTCATTTAAATAAGGTTCTTTTTCACAGAATCCAATTTAAATTATGCGATTTATTTATTTTAATGATATTGTTAAGCCAATTATTGCTAAGCATAGGGTTTATTTTTGGGGTGGAAGGTTCGTCCTGTATAAAGCTATAAATCTATATGTGTTAATAGTTAGGAAACAACTAAAAACGCGTTTTTTTTTAACAAATAACTTGTAAAAAAAAGGGGGGGGGGTTCAGCGTCATATAACGATCAGGTTTAATAATTCTACAGTGAAGCTGGTTTTCTTCATAACTTCTGCCTTGTGGTGTTTTTTTTCATTTGTAAGTCGCTTTGGATAAAAGCGTCTGCTGAATGATGTAATGTAAATGTAATATAATTTAAATGTCATGTCAAGTGTAATTGTAATTAAAATGTAATTGTAATGTAGAATGTAATTGTAATTAAAATGTAATTTAAATATGATGTAATGTAAAGTATAATTTAAATGTAATGTAATTTAAATGTAATTGTAATTAAAATGTAATTCAAATGTTATTGTGATTAAAATGTAATTTAAATGTAAAATGTGATTTAAGTGTAATGTAATGTAAAATGTAATTGTAATTGGAAATGTAATTTAAATGTAATTGTATTTAAAATGAAATTTAAATGTAATTGTGATAAAAATGTAATTTAATGTAAAAAAATTAATTGTAATTAAAATGTAATGTAGAATGTAATTGTGATTAAAATGTAATTTATATGTAATGTATCTGAGTGTGGTACCTCTCCTTGGCCTCGGCGGCGCGGTCCCTCTGCCGCCGGTTCTTGAACCAGTTGCTGACCTGCGTGGTGGTGAGTCCGGTGGCCTCGGCCAGCTCTCTCTTTTCTCGGGGGGAGGGGTAGGGGTTGAGGGTGTACCACTCCTTAAGCACGCAGCGGCTCTTCTCTTTGAAGCAGTAGCTGGTCTCCTCGCCGTCCCAGATGGTGCGCGGCAGCGGGAACTTGCGGCGCACCCGGTACTTGCCCACGGCGCCCAGCGGCCGGCCGCGCAGCTTCTCCGCCTCGACGTAGTGCGCCTTCAGCCAGAGCTGCTGTAGCTTAGCGTGGCTCTGCGCCGAGAACTGGTGGCCCTCCAGGATCCTGTACAGCTCCCTGAAGTTGCCCCGGTGGAAGGCCACCGCGGCCTTGGCCTTCAGCACGCTCTCGTTCTTGTGCAGGTGCTCGCAGGCGGGCAGGGACCACAGGAAGCGGCCCAGGCGCTCCACACTGCCGCCCTGCTGCAGCACCTCGCACACGCAGGCCACCTGCTCCTGCGTGAAGCCGAACGGCGGCGGCGGCGGCGCGTCCATGCTCGCCTTTTACGCGCGCCGGCACCCGGTTCCCCCGTCCTCACTGCGCACGGGCGATCCGGCGAGGGGTTCGAACCTTTCCCGCGGAGAGCACCAAAGAGTCATGACCGAACCCCCGGCACGCGGCCCGGAGTGTGCGCCGCGCTGCGTGATCGTCGGCGTGCGACTCTGTAATGACGCGGCGTGCGTGGGGCCGTCAAAACGCGCCCGTGCCCTTCCCCTGTCCCGCGTCCTGCGCACACTGAGCCAACAGCGTTTCCTCGACAGTGTCGGACCGACAGCCCCCCCCCCCATTA
>JAFMOD010000317.1:3634-15608 GCA_019802435.1 Corydoras maculifer | reverse complement strand
AGAACCCACAGACAGACCCCACAGACAGACCCACAGACAGACCCACAGATGACAGAACCCACAGACAGACCCACGGACGACAGAACCCACGGACGACAGACCCACAGACGACAGAACCCACAAAGAGACCCACAGACGACAGAACCCACAGACAGACCCACAGACAGAACCACGGACGACAGAACCCACAGACAGACCCAAAGACGACAGAACCCACAGACAGAACTATATATAATAAATATAATGGTGCTTTTGTCATCTAGGTACTAAGAGAACGTCTGAGGTGGCAGGACACACACGTACACACACACTTTATGGGGCAATTTAGAGCAGCCAATTCACCTTGAATCCATGTTTTTGGACTGTGGGAGGAAACCGGAGAACCCGGAGGAAACCCACATGGACACGGGAGAGAACATGGAAACCTCCACCCAGATTGGGATTCGAAGCGGGGACGTCCTTCCAGCGCCCGTCGGTGTCCTGATACTTTTGATCTCGTTGGTTTTACGATGGTCTCAAGGTCCTGAGATTAATATTCTCGAATGTTGAAGCGGAGCGAGGCGATAACCCGCCAGATTAGAGCGCCGATCCGGATCAAACCGGTCTTCACTCGGACGGTGTGGTAAACCTCCGCGGTTACGACCTCGGCTATCTTATCTCCTGTGCAGAGTCCACGGAGGAGACCTGGGGTCGGTACGGGGTCACGGACCGGGTCGGGGAGGAACCGAACGTCAGCGCTGAACTCGGGTGCGAGCACGCGGATCGAGGATCTAACCCGCGAGGACCTCGCCGTTGCCACCGGCGACCGTGGCTCGTTATGACATCACGGTAACGAGGTCCCGGGTTCTAAAGGTTCTGAAATGGCAGGTGGATGGTGGGTGAAAGTTCTAAAGGCTGTCGGCGGTAAACATGAATGAATCATTAACTCCCATCGTCAGCGAGCCCGCTCTAAAGTACAAAAACACCGTGCAACCGTTTGATTATTTCACTGATTCACCTTTAATACCAACAAGATTCAACCCCACGTGACTTAACAGTGCCCTATTAAGAGCACGGGGTCCGGCAGTATACCCCACTCTGGCATTAAGGGAGAACCTGCTGTATTTGAGGTAGATGCAATTTGTAGTTCCATAGTTACAAACGGATCAAGGTCAATCGGATTCTCCAAATTGCCCCATATAGAGTGTGTGTGTGTGTCCCATATAGAGTGTGTGCCCAGCGCTTGAAACGTTCTCCCCTGGATGGGCATGGGGAACCCCCCCCCCCAGTACCTAGTACCCTAGTAGAGTATCAAGCAGAATATAATGGATGAAGGGCGGCACGGTGGCTTAGTGGTTTGGCATGTTCTCCTCTCAGCGCTAGGCATTCCTGGTTCAAATCGCAATCTGAGTGGAGTTTCCATGTTCTCCCCGTTTCCGCGTGGGTTTCCTCCGGGTTCTCCGCTTTCCTCCCACAGTCCAAAAACATGGATCAAGGTCGATTGAGTTCTCCAAATTGCCCCATATAGAGTGTGTCTGTGTGTGTGTGAGTGAGTGTGTGTCCAGTGATAGATTGGCGTCCCGTCCTGGGTGTATCTGCCCAGCGCCCGAAACATTCTCCCCTGGATAAATATAGGGAACCCCCACCCCGTGACCCTAGTAGAGGATAAGGCAGAAGGTAATGGATGGAGGGTGGCACAGTGGCTTAGTGGTTTGGCATGTTCTCCTTTCAGCGCTAGGGATTCCCGGTTCGAATCGCAATCTGGGTGGAGTTTCCATGTTCTCCCTGTGTCAGGTCAAAAAAAACATGGATTAAGGTCGATTGAGTTCTCCAAATTGCCCCATATAGAGTGTGTGTGTGTGCCCAGCGATAGATTGGCGTCCCGTCCTGGGTGTATCTGCCCAGCGCCCGAAAAATTCTCCCCTGGATGGGCATAAGGAACCCCCCCCTCCCTCCCCAATGGATATGAATGGAGAACATCACAGTTTGCATGTTCGAACCCAGGACCTTGCAGCGAGGTGACCTTGCAACAGCAAAGGCCACCACGCAGCTCATTAAGTATGCTTGAAATTATTATTATGATTAGTTCGTACACGTCAGACAGATGACGTATTAATTAAGACGCGTTACAAAAAAAGAACACTCGTAAGCATAATATTATTTATTGTATTATTTATTTATTTTTAATGAAGCGTCCTCGCTCCTCCCTCGCAGACGCGCCACCTAGTGGACTTTATCCTCACTGCACCGTGTTTTAAAGCGAGGACAGAAAGTGCAGCTGCCGTCACTTCTTTACGGGTCTCTGCTGAGTCGCGGCAGCTGTCACCTCCTCTCCCCGCTCTTAGTGCCCTCTATTCCGGCCTTGTGCACGAATCCCGCCCGCAGCCCGGCGGACATGTACCGGTATCTGGGTGAACTGCTGACCCGCGGAGCGGCCGGAGCCCTGGCGCCGGGATGCGCGGAGGCGGCGCTCCCCGGCTCCTCGTCCTTAATGCGGCTTCGCCACTACAGCGACGCCGCGGACAAGGAGGACGACCCGAATTTCTTCCGCATGGTGGAGGGCTTCTTTGACCGCGGCGCCGCCATCGTGGAGAACAAGCTGGTGGAGGACCTCAAGACGAGGGAGACGCCGGAGCAGAAGAGGAACCGAGTGCGGGGGATCCTCCGGATCATCAAGCCGTGCAACCACGTCCTCAGCGTCTCCTTCCCCATTAAGAGGGACAATGGCGAATGGGAGGTGATCGAGGGATACCGGGCGCAGCACAGCCAGCACAGGACCCCCTGCAAGGGCGGTGAGTTCGGCCGGCGGTCCGCTGCACCCGCGACGCCTTCCAGGAAAGTCTGAGGCGGCCGAACAGGTCCAGTCGTTGGGCGAAAACAAGGGGGCCGCGTCCCAAATCCAAACACGCGCCCTTGTTTCAGCACTACACAGCGTGTTCAAGTACGGCACGTCCAAGGGCACTATTTAGGAGTCTTAGTTGAGGATTGCGACGCGGTCTTCGATTCCATGATTCCTCAGGACGCCGTTCTTTCTCAAAACAAAGCTACAAGGCTGACATTGTCTGAGTTAAATATAACTTGTGGGATAAATACATACCTTAAAAGGACAAAAGTATGGAGACACGTCTCTAAATCGATAATTTAGGTGCTTTATATAGTCGTACACCCATATATAATGGAGCATCTAGCTAACTTCGTTAAATAGTTTGGGGAAGGCCCTTTTGGTGTTCCAACATGACTTTAAAAAACATAAAGACAGGTTGGGTTCGTTTGGCGGGTTCGAACTTGACCCACACTGAGCCCCGGTTTGCATTCGGTGCCTTTGGGATGAACTAGAACGCCGATTGTGAAACGGGTCCTTAGGTCCCACATCAGTGTCTGATCTCAGAAATGCTCCTCTAGATAAAAGGGGCAAAAAAAAACCTTTAACACTTTAACATCTAATAAAAAATTGTTTTAATGGTAGATATGTTTTAATCATTTTAATTACATTTTATATTTCACCAGTTCTCTACCTCATTTGCATATTCACACCAGAGTGGGCGGAGCTATGGCGCTGGACTCACTTTTGAAGTTTGTTTTTATACTTTAAAGACGAGCAGAAAAGAATTAATAATAGAGTTTTAACTCTAATCGCAACAACAACAAGCTGCAGCGAGCAACACTGAACATTAACCTGCAGCACATGATCATTCGGCTGAACAGATCGTCGTTGGGCGAAAACAAGGGGGCCGCGTCCCAAATCCAAACACGCGCCCTTGTTTCAGCACTACACGGCGTGTTCAAGTACGGCACGTCCAAGGGCACTATTTAGGAGTCTTAGTTGAGGATTGCGACGCGGTCTTCGATTCCATGATTCCTCAGGACGCCGTTCTTTCTCAAAACAAAGCTACAAGGCTGACATTGTCTGAGTTAAAAATAACTTGTGGGATAAATACATACCTTAAAAGGACAAAAGTATGGAGACACGTCTCTAAATCAATAATTTAGGTGCTTTATGCAGTCATATATAATGGAGCTATTCATTTGATGCGTACAACTTCGTTAAATAGTTTGGGGAAGGCCCTTTTGGTGTTCCAACATGACTTCAAAAAACATAAAGACAGGTTGGGTTCGTTTGAGTGACCCACACTGAGCCCCGGTTTGCATTCGGTGCCTTTGGGATGAACTAGAACGCCGATTGTGAAACGGATCCTTAGGTCCCACATCAGTGTCTGATCTCAGAAATGCTCCTCTAGATAAAAGGGGCAAAAAAAAACCTTTAACACTTTAACATCTAATAAAAATTTGTTTAAATTACATTTTGGAGTCTATCGGTTTCTCTACCTCATTTGCATATTCACACCAGAGTGGGCGGAGCCATGGCGCTCGAATCACTTTTGAAGTTTATTTTTATACTTTAAAGACGAGCAGAAAAGTATTAATGATGGAGTTTTAACTCTAATCACAACAACAACAAAGCTGCAGCGAGCAACACTGAACATTAACCTGCAGCACATGATCATTCGCACCATGATGTCCTGTCTGTGTAGAGTTTGCATGTTCTCCTGGTGCACACAGAGGTGCTGGTTTAGAAACGAGGTTTATCTGTGAGGTTGTGTTGTCTGTAATGGACTGCTTTTTAAGCTGGGATAGGCCCCAGCACGTGCCACAGTTTCATTCAAGACTAATAGGATTTTTTTCAAATAATGTTTACATTTGGATAAATCTTTTGTTCTTGGATGTCTAAGTTTCGATTATTTGCCGCGGGCGGCACGGTGGCGTAGTGGTTTGCATGTTCTCCTCTCAGCGCCTGGGCTCCGGGTTCAAATCTCGATACGAGTGGAGCTGCCATGTCCTCCCTGTGTCTGCATGGAGTTTTATTCGGGATGGGAAATAAGAAAGTAAGAGAAATGGAGGAAGAGGAGGAGGAGGAGGAAGGGTGAGGAAAAGGAGGATGGAGGTCGCTCTGCTGTACGGTCTCACCTCCATGCGGTCTCAGTGCACTCCATGCACCTCGATCTCTATTAATATCCGAACCTGAGCTGAGACCCGATGGCGGGAACAGAGGGACGTGACTTCACGCTCGGAACCGTCCTGCATATGACGTGCAGGAGGAGTAACCCCCCCCTCCCGCCTTGCATTGTGGGTAAACGTCATGGTGGCATAGTGACCGACTTCTCCGACCTATTATTATGGCGTGGAGGTGAGGGTGGGGGTGGTGCAGCTTTAATCAACCCTATAATTCATCATGTGAGAGAACTATATAAAGAACAAGGGATGGGGGGGGGGGGGTTTAACGCCGTGTTCAGCGTGATGTCACGTTTTGGGATCGACGTTCTGCTGTAATTCTGTCTTTGGACGTTAATGTGTCCTGGTTCTGGTTCTTTGTGGTTCCAGGTATACGCTACAGTACCGATGTCTCCGTGGACGAGGTCAAAGCCCTGGCGTCTTTGATGACCTACAAATGTGCCGTCGTTGGTAAGACACGCCCTCTGTACGGTCCCGTGACATTGCACCATCGAGGTCATGCGACGCAACTACACTCACCGTATCTGCTCCGGCCCCATACGGATGGACGTTGTAGTTCTACAGTTCCATTCTGTAGTCCACCTGTCTGTTAGTCCCCTTTAGTCTGTTCTCTGATCAGGACCATGGACAGGGCAGGTGTTATAAGGGTGGTGGATGATTCTAGTATGTAGCGAAACCTATGGACTACAAATCGGAACTGTAGGACTACAAAACCCTATCTGTATGGTGGGTGGAGGTGATGCAGTGGACGGTGAAGGTACATCTAATATAAATATGTATTCGTCTGCTGATCTGATCGTTAAGTCATAAGATACTTTGTTTATTTTTTTTTGTTGTCCTGTATTACCCAGACGTTCCTTTTGGTGGCGCTAAAGCTGGAGTCAAAATCAACACCAAGAATTACTCGGTAAGTCCCGAACTCGCGACTTTGTCACCTCATCACTTTGTGATAAATAATATATATAGATATACATATAAAACGGGGAAGTCCGCTCCTTGAATCTGATTGGCTGAGCCGTTTGTCCAGCTGTGACATCATTAACAATTTGTCGCATTCGTATCAAAGTGTGATATACAATGCATTTTAATCCTTTGTTGTTTATAAACCGTGTTCTGTAATTTGGCCACTAGATGGCAGTGTTTGAGCGTTAGCGAAACCGGAATCCTGCTACTCAGCGATTAGAGTTCACTTTAAAATCCGGACTAGATTATTATTAAATTATTAATGATTTTGCTTTCCACAAACGCCTTCGTGAACACTTTGGCGATTTCTTAAAGTCGTATTATTCGTTTTAAGCATAATTACTGCGATTAATACAGACCGATCCGCTTAACGCACAGCCTCCATTCGAACACCGTTACGTAGGTAACGATGGCGGGACCTGTGCTATGTAATTTTGAAGTTGCTGACGTTTATAGTTTTAATAAATTGAAGTTTAAATATTTAAAAATCCTTATAGGAACGAATAGGCCCGATTTGTAAACGGTGGTAACTCGGCCATTTTTCGAGACGCAGCCATGAGACAACCGAGACGTAAACCCGAAGTTACGTCTGCAAAAATCTAAATTTACAAATTGTTCCGACTTTTCGTTTGATTTTATTACACATTTTATTTATTTAATTACTATGGGAAAAGCCAGAGCTAGCTTAATTAACTTTTTTTTAAAACAAACCTCTGTAAAATGCTTATGCTTTCACCGAGAAACATCATTTTTATTTTAAAAGGTAGAGATTTTTATCCTTTCTAATGTGACGGAAGATCGTAACAATTGAAATTTTAGTTTTCGAGTTATGACGCATTGTTTGGCATGAGGGCCTGAATCTCGCCATAGACTCCGACTTTTATTGTAGTTCTCAGATGAAGTTATCGGTTCTGCTTGATCGTAAATCATCGTATCGTCAATAAATCGATTGATTTCGCACCTTTTGCCGTTCAGGACAACGAGCTGGAGAAGATCACGAGGAGGTTCACCATCGAACTGGCCAAGAAGGGATTCATCGGTGAGTTATGAATTGGTTGGGAATTGGTTTTGAAGTTAAACTTAATAAAATAAATTAGCGGAGATTTTATTGTTTACCTTTAACTGTGAATTCTCTCTACTCTTCATATTGTACTATAAAGATGTCCGGTCTGCTGTCTTCTATTTATTTCTTTATTATAATTTATTTCATTGATTTGTTTATTATTTTATTGGTTATTGTAAGCTTGTCTGTTTTGTATTTTTTATTTTATGTAATTTATTACAGGAGGGCGGCACGGTGGCTTAGTGGTTTAGCACGTTCGCCTCTCAGCACTAGGGATTCCTGGTTCGAATCCCCATCTGGGTGGAGTTTCCATGTTCTCCCCGTGTCCGCGTGGGTTTACTCCGGGTTCTCCGGTTTCCTCCCACAGTCCAAAAACATGGATCAAGTCAATTGAATTCTTCAAATTGCCCCATATAGAGTGTGTGTGTGTGTGAGTGAGTGTGTGCGTGCCCAGCGATGGATTGGCGCCCTGTCCTGGGTCTATCTGCCCAGCGCCCGAGACGTTCTCCCCTGGATGGGCATGGGGAACCCCACCGCGACCCTAATAGAGGATAAGCGGGAGATAATGAATGAATGAATTTATTACAGTACCTCTAATCATAATTTTTTTTATGTATATATGTCTTTTGAGTTGTGGTTTAATGTTTAAAAAAAAAAAAAAGATTATTAAAATATTTTTTAATTAATAATAATTAATTAAATCAGACAAATAAATAAATAAATAAAACTTAATAAAATAAAAACTTGCGAATGTTTCCCCGTAAACAAACCCTCAGCGGTTCTGCACTCCATCAACACACATCCATCGCTGTGCGATTCTGAACCCTCTGACCGGCAGGATCTCTGAAACGGAAGTGGGCGGGGCCCGATGATGTAATCCCTCGTCTGTCTGTCTCCTTCCAGGACCCGGCATCGACGTCCCGGCGCCCGACATGAGCACCGGGGAGCGCGAGATGTCCTGGATCGCCGACACTTACGCCAACACCATCGCGCACACCGTGAGTCTGAACGGCGCCCCCCAGTGTTCTCACAATGTTCCTCGTGAAATGATCCGAGATGAATCCGTAACGTCCATCGTTCTGCGTAGGACATCAACGCCCACGCCTGCGTGACGGGGAAGCCCATCAGTCAGGGCGGGATCCACGGCAGAGTGTCGGCCACGGGCCGCGGCGTCTTCCACGGCATCGAGAACTTCATCAACGAGGCGTCCTACATGAGCAAAGTGGGCCTGACGCCCGGCTTCAGCGACAAGACCTTCATCATCCAGGTACCTCGCTCCGCCCACGTGGCCCCCGCGGACGTACGGAACCGGTTCTCATTGGTCCTTCCTCCAGCTCAGGTTCCGAAAGAGTCACCACCTGGGTGGAGTTTCCATGTCCTCCACCATGTCCGCGTGGGTTTCCTCTGGGTTCTCCGGTGTCCTCCCACAGTCCAAAAACATGGCTCAAGTCCATTGAGTTCTCCAAATTGCCCCATATAGAGTGTGTCTGTGTGAGTGAGTGTGTGCCCAGCGATAGATTGCCCCCCTGTTCTGGGTGTATCTGCCCAGCGCCCGAAACGTTCTCCCCTGGATGGTGCATGGGTAACCCCCCCCCCCTCCGCCGCCACCCCAATAGAGGATAAAACGTAAGATAATGAATGAATGAAATGCGTAATCCATGGTTTACCGGTTTAAGGTTGAGCTGAGAGAGTGTCATGGCTCTGTTAGTCCACTGGGCGGCGCCAGAAAACCATTAGAATTTTTGTATATGGATTTATGGAACTAAGGACTTTGTGGTCGCAGGGTTTCGGAAACGTGGGTCTGCACTCCATGCGCTACCTGCACCGCTACGGTGCCAAGTGTGTGGGCATCGCCGAGATCGACGGGAGCATCTGGAACCCCAACGGCATCGACCCCAAGGAGCTGGAGGACTACAAACTGGTGATGGTCGTTCTAATGGACGAGCGCGTAACATTGGACCGTGTTGATCTGTTCTAAAGACGTTTGTGGTTCTCCTTGTCTCAGCTGCATGGAACCATCGTGGGTTTCCCGAATGCTCAGCCGTACGACGGGAACCTTCTGGAGGCCGACTGCGACATTCTGATTCCGGCGGCGGGCGAGAAACAGCTCACCGGAAAGAACGCCAGCAAGATCAAAGCCAAGGTGGGAGGCTCGGCCCCCCTAACATTAACCCCCTCCACACTGTTTATAATGAAGTGAGGTGGAACTGAATGGTTGTGTGATGGTTCTCTGATGGTTGTGTGATGGTTCTCTGATGTTTTTGTGATGGTTGGCTGATGGTTGTCTCATGGTTTTCTCATGGTTGTGTGATGGTTCTCTGATGGTTGTGTGATGGTTTTCTCGTGGTTCTCCGATGGTTGTCTCATGGTTCTCTGATGTTTGGGTGATGGTTCTCTGATGGTTGGGTGATGGTTTTCCGATGGTTGTCTCATGGTTCTCTGATGGTTGGGTGATGGTTTTCTCATGGTTCTCCGATGGTTGTCTCATGGTTCTCTGATGGTTGGGTGATGGTTTTCCGATGGTTGTCTCATGGTTCTCTGATGGTTGGGTGATGGTTTTCTCATGGTTCTCCGATGGTTGGGTGATGGTTCTCCGATGGTTGGGTGATGGTTGTCTCATGGTTCTCTGATAGTTGTGTGATGGTTCTCCGATGGTTGTCTCATGGTTCTCTGATGGTTGTTTGACGGTTTTCTGATGGTGGTCTGATGGTTCTCCAATGGTTCTCTGTTGTAGATCATTGCTGAAGGTGCTAACGGACCCACCACTCCAAATGCTGACAAGATCTTCCTGGAGAGAAACATCATGGTGATACCGGTGAGGCGTCTCGCCGACACTGGAGCTCAGCATGCTGCAGATCAGGATTAGTGATGTAAGCGGGTAACCGGGTTACTGAGCGGGTTGGTGAACTAGATTAGTCATGAGGTAGGTAAAATCGTTAGGCTCTCTTTGGGTGGTTAAAGGGACGGTAGGGTTTTATTGGGAAGGTGGATTAGTCACATGACCGGTTAAGTGAATTAGTGAGTGGGTTAGTATTATGGGATATGTGTAAACATATTTATACACACACACACACACACACACACACACACATCACTGCTGCAGTGTCATCGAACTACACACACACACACACACACACACTCTCTCTGCGTCAGAGTTACAGAAATTACAGAAGTGTGTTTGTAATTTCAGGACATGTACCTGAACGCCGGCGGTGTGTGTGTGTGAGAGTAACGGCGGTGTGTGTTGTAATTTCAGGACATGTACCTGAACGCCGGCTGTGTGTGTGTGTGTGTGTGTGTGTGTGTGTGTGTGTGTGAGTAACGGCGGTGTGTGTTGTAATTTCAGGACATGTACCTGAACGCCGGCGGTGTGACCGTCTCGTACTTCGAGTGGCTGAAGAATCTGAACCACGTCAGCTACGGACGCCTGACCTTCAAATACGAGAGAGACTCCAATTACCACCTGCTGAGTGAGTTCATACCCCCCCCACACACACACACACCTCCACCAGCAGGGGGCGCTTCATTCCATCTCACACACACGGCATCCTGTTGATACGCATTACCTCTGTGTTGCAGTGTCTGTGCAGGAGAGTATGGAGAGGAAGTTTGGGAAACAGGGCGGGCCTATCCCGGTCGTTCCTACTGCCGAGTTCCAGGCTCGAGTTGCTGTAAGTGTGTGTGTGGGACTAATTGATTAAAGGTGATCTGATGATTGATGCTGATGCATAATGTGTGTGTGTGCGTGCATGCGCAGGGCGCCTCTGAGAAGGACATCGTACACTCTGGACTCGCGTACACCATGGAGCGATCTGCCAGAGTGAGTGACGCCGATTCTCGTTAACGTGTGAGGTTAACGTTAGGTGGTCGATTAATATGAGAGGAATTCTGACATCCCATAATAACTCGCATAATGACGAAGGTTCGAAGTCCAGCAGCAGTGCAGTGTGCAATTTTTCCACCCTCTAACACACTTGCACCACCACCATGGCAACCGTGTGACTACAGTGCAGCGCATCATCCACCACCTTAATAATTAATTAATTCATTCATTATCTTTCGCTTTATTCTCTATTAGAGTCGCGGTGGGGTTCCCCATGCCCATCCAGAGGAGAATGTTTCGGGCGCTGGGCAGGGCGCCAATCCATCGCTGGGCACACACTCACACACACACACAGTCTATATGAGGCAATTTGGAGAATTCAATTGACTTCATCCATGTTTTTGGACTGTGGGAGGAAACCGGAGAACCCGGAGGAAACCCACGCGGACACAGGGAGAACATGGAAACTCCACCCAGATGGGGATTCGAACCTGGAATGTGAGTTCACATTCATTGGGTCTATCGCTGGGCAGATAGACCCAGAACAGGGCGCCAATCCATCGCTGGGCACACACACACACACACTCTATATGGGGCAATTTGTAGATTTCAATTGACTTGATCCATGTTTTTGGACTGTGGGAGGAAACCGGAGAACCCGGAGGAAACCCACGCGGACACGGGGAGAACATGGAAACTCCACCCAGATGGGGATTCGAACCGGGAATCCCTAGTGCTGAGAGGAGAACATGCTAAACCACTAAGCCACCGTGCCGCCCGTGTTTTTAAATAAAAAAAAATGTTAAAAATAAAAAAATGTTTTGTTTCCGTTCGCAGCAAATCATGCGCACGGCCAACAGGTACAACCTGGGCCTGGACCTGCGGACGGCGGCGTACGTCAACGCCATCGAGAAGGTCTTCAAGGTGTACAACGAGGCGGGGCTGACCTTCACATAAACCCCCGTGGCTTCGGCCTCCGCTCGGCGCCCGCGCCGCCACGCCCCTCCTCAACGCCACCGACCGACCGTTAGTGCCCAAAACCCCCCCCGACCCCCCCCCCCCGGATCCCGCATCTGTACCGGTCGAGTCACATGACCAGGCCGCGCTCACGCCCGGCGGGGGTCCGTCCACCCCGA